>LR738709.1:123090519-123202482 GCA_902687465.1 Secale cereale | reverse complement strand
TGGTTTTGTCGATACAGAGAGACCCTAGAATCTAGTTTGGTGGTTTCATCGACGCCGAGAGACCCTAGAATCTAGTTTGGTTGTTTCTTCGACACTGAGAGACCCTAGAATCTAGCTTGGTGGTTTCTCAACGCCGAGAGACCTTAGAATCAGATTGGTGGCTTCATCGAGGCCGAGAGACCCTAGAATCTAGTCTGGTGGTTTCGTCAAGGTCCGGAGACCCTAGACTCTAGTTTGGTGCCCCCAGGCTTGTGGGCCCTACGGGAGTCCTCCAACCCTAATTATTCTTCTATAAATATCCAAATATTCCGCGAAGACCAGAGGGCACACCAAAAATACTTTTCCGACGCTGCAAGTTTCTGTCTTTGTGAGATCCCATCTAGGGACCTTTTTTGGTACTCTGCCAGAGGGGGATTCGATCACGGAGGGCATCTACATCAACTTGCTGCCCTTCCGATGATGCGTGAGTAGTTTTCCACAGGCCTACGGGTCCATGGATAGCAGCTAGATGGCTTCTTCTCTATCTTTGATCTTCAATACAATGTTCTCCTCCATGTTCTTGGAGATATATTTGATGTAATCTTCTTTTGCGGTGTGTTTGTTGAGATCCGATGAATTGTGGGTTTATGATCAGATTATCTATGAATATTATCTGAGTCTTCTCTGAACTCTTTTATGCATGATTAAGATATCTTTGTTTTTCTCTCCGATCTATTGATTTGGTTTGGCCAACTAGATTGATTTATCTTGCAATGGGAGAGGTGCTTTGTGATGGGTCCAACCTTGCGATGTCCTCACCCAGTGACAGAAGGGGTAGCGAGGCACGTATTTGTATTGTTGCCATTAAGGATAAAAAAGATGGGGTTTATTCATATTGATTGGATCTATCCCTCTACATCATGTCATCTTGCTTAAGGCATTACTCCATTCTTGTTAACTTAATTCACTAGATAAATGTTGGACAATGGTCGATGTGTGGAGTAATAGTAGTAGATGCACGCAGGAGTCAGTCTACTTGTCTCGACGTGATGCCTATATACATGATCATTGCCTTGGATACCATCATAACTATCCGCTTTTCTTTCAATTGCTCAACAGTAATTTGGTCACCCATCGTATGCTATTTTCGAGAGATAAGCCTCTAGTGAAAACTATGGGCCCCGTGTCTATCTTTTATCATATTTTTTCAGATCTATAAAATCAAAAATAACTTGCTGTAATTTATTTATCTCTATTTTGTTTTGCACTTTTACCTATGTTTTATATCTATCACTATCAGATCTCATCCTTGCAAGTTACCGTGAAGGGATTGACAACCCCTTTATCGTGTTGGGTGCAAGTATTTGTTTGTTTATGTAGGTCCAAATATTGAGGACTTGTGTGTCCCTCCTACTAGTTTGATACATTGGTTCTTGCTACTTCTTGAGCTTGCGGTGGTTTTCCCTTGAAGAGGAAAGGGTGATGCAGCAAAGTGGAGATAAGTATTTCCCTTAGTTAAGAACCATTGTATTAATATAGTATGAGGTACAAGCAAATCTCCAATGATAGCACCTGCACAAACAAACAATACTTGCACCTAATGCGATAAAGGGGTTGTCAATCCCCTCATGGTCACTTGCCAGGATGAGATCTAATAGTGATAGATGTAAAACAAATAAAAGTAAATAAATTACAGCAAGGTATTTTTGTGTTTTTGATTTTATAGATCTAAAAATAATATGATAAAAGTAGACCCCAGGGCCATATGTTTAATTAGAGGCTTCTCTCTTGAACGAACACATACGGTGGGTGAACAAATTATTGTAGAGAAATTGATAGAAAAGCGAATAATCATGACGACATCTAAGGCAATGATCATGAATATATGCATCATGTCCGTGACAAGTAGAATGACTCCTGCCTGCATCTACTACTATTACTCCACACATCGACCGACTCCTGCCTACATCTGGTGTATTATGCTAAAAATAGAGTAACTCCTTAAGCAAGATGACATGTGTCGGATTCAGGGCTCCGCAAAACCCGTTAAGTTCGAACACAGGGGTGTGAACGAAGATCTCTCCCACTCACGTCTACCTAGCGCCTCGCTCTCGTCTCGGTGGAAGGATTCAAGCAAACAACAAACAAACACGCAAGAGTTTATCCAGATTCGGGCCACCGTGTGGAGTAAGACCCTATTTCCTGCTTTGGTGGATTAGCCTCAGGCGAGCCGGGATACAAGATGGTACGGAGGTTCCTGGGCTCAGGAGGCGAGCTCAGGAGAGTCAGGAGGCTAATGCTCTTGCTCCTTGTATGATGGCAGAAGGTCCCCTTTGTAGTGGGGGTTCTAGCTACTTATATAGGCGGCCACGGGCCTCTTCCCCCGAAATGTTTAGGCGGGAAGGGATCCCACAACGGCCATTTTTGAGCGGGAACACAAGGACGTCCCCGCCCTGACAAAAGCAGTCTTCGCCCGCAAAAGGATCAGGTGATGACGTGGTGGTGGGCTCGACGATGATATCCTACTCGCCGTCCTTGCGGTCTTCGGTCTTGTTGCACCAATGAGGAAACCTTTGCCCCGCTCCTCGGGAACTGGCGGTTGCGCTGCCCCCCTTGCACCGAAATGGTAACTACGCCGCTGGCGCATGTGGCACCCGTTGGCGCGATGCATCACTGCTGATATCACTGCCTCCTCCTGAGGCAGACTTGGCCTTGGGTTCTCCGCCCCTCCGGAGCACCTTGTCGAGGCTGCTCCCGAGGAGGTCTTGACGTCGTTCTCCTCGCGAGGCTTGGCCTCCTCGCGAGGGTCTTGAGCAGCTAGTCGATCAGCTAGGCCATACCAGGACGCCTGTAGGAGCGCGTCACGGCCCGCAGATAGGCAAGTCTGGGTACCCTGGTTCCCAGTACGCCGATAGTAGCCCCCGGGCCCAAGGCGTGCGCGGAGTTGGCTTCGGGGCGAAGCCTTAGTCGAGGACAAAGCGCCGCGGGCCCTAAAAGGCTGCGGGCCAGGACGGCGCGCGATTGTTGGATGGGACGTGGCGGCTCCGCTTCCCATGCAGCCTTGGTGATCGTGCGACTTGACAACTCCTTGGTGCAGGCGACGAGGGAGTAATGGCTGCGACACTATTGGCTGGCGGTTGGGCTCCTCCGCCCTATAAATGGGACTAGGGGGAGCCCCCAGGCCATTTCCAAGCCAACGCCGTCTTCTCCTTGCTTGTCCTTCGCTTTCTCTCCTGTCGCAAGATCTTCATGGCGCCGCCGAGGAAGCCATCCGCCGCGGAGAAGGGGAAGACCCCGAAGAATCCAGTCCCGTTACCGCCGAAGAGGCGTCGCGGTCGTCCCCGCAAGCATGCCGCTGTGTCCGTAGCGGCTTCTCGGGGAGGCGGGCGCGGCCCTTTGAGCTCCGTCGCGGCCGCCAGTGGACGGCACGGGGCGTCCTCCCGTGGCAAAGGTGGTCACAGTCGCGGAGGAAGAGGGGGCGCGCAACGGTGCCTGCTGGTCGCGCGCCCTCCGCACCCACAGTCCCATTCCTTCGACGTCTCGTCCGAGTTCATGGTGTGGGCGGAGAAGCCCGGTGGCGTGTGGCTCAGGCTTCCCCACTCGTTTGGTGACGTGCTACCGGCTGGAGGCCTTGGAGGTACATGGCTGCAGGCCGACGGTTGCTGCAGTGGTGCATCCTGGGTGGAGGTAGAGGTGGCTCCCTTGAGCGATGTGTTCTTGGAGCGTTGCTGGCAGTCGTTTGCCCGTGCACGCCGGCTGCAGGGGAGGTGCGCGCTCCACTTTAGGTACGATGGCGTCTCCACGCTGTTCGTGGGGGTCTTCTCAGAGGAAGGGAGGCGCCTTGGGTGCTGTCCCGAGGCTGACGACGAGGAGGACGAAGACGTCCGGAGGAGTGGTTCCTCCTCCGGAGACAACCTCAGTCCTAGGGGGCGCCGTGGGGCCCCCCTCTGTGGCAGCAGCAGCTCCTCCAACAGTGGCGGCCGCGACGAACCACCATGCCGCCGAGCTCGGTACGACGAGGGGAGGCGATCGCCGCGCCGCTGCGGCTCAGTGAAGCCAGAGGAACCGGAGGGTTCCGACTGAGGGGGAGCGGCTTCTGCTTCTTCTCCTTTCTTTTCCTTCATGTATTTTCTGCATCAAAATTTCGAGTTGCCCTGAGGAGGCGTGTAATGGGTTGTGATGTACGTAAGAAGCGAGAACTCGCCGTCATGCTTTTGTTGCCTGAATGAAATCACTTAGCTTTTATGCATCCTGTCGTCCTGAGGCGGAGTCCTCCTGACTCTGGCATCATGAGCCCCATCGGGTCGTGAGGAGGTAGCGGGTCCGACTCGTACAGCCCCCGAGCGGGGGTCAATCGTTGAGATCTGTTGAGAGTGCCGAGCGCGGGTTAGAGAACCAAAGCCTGAGTGGCTCGGTAGATGGGTTGCGCGGACTGAGCAGCCTGGTACCGGAGCCTGAGCAGGCTTGGTCAGGCGAGGTCACGGGGCCACGACAGACGAGGGCCGGTGACCGTCCGTGCCCCAGCCCCCACGCGCGAGGCGTGTGAAGGAGAGCGAGTGGCATAGCTGAACTTAAAGCCGGCGAGAAAGATCCAAAACACAAAACTCTCAACGAAATGCAAGAAGTGCGAGAAACACGAGAACTTCATAGCATGGGGTAGAGGAAGGGCTGATAGCCAAGGAAGTAGAAAAGGCTGACAGCCAAACACCAAGCAAAAAAGGAAAAAGGTCGCGTCCGACCCCTACACTACGTCTTCTTCCCAGCGTGGAGCTAAGGACTGCCACTGGGGCGTGGGTGGGATCCCCGTCTGAGGGCCCGTAGGCAACAGACAGGAGACTCCGAGGCGTGTACATCCCCAACTCATTATTACGTGAGAGTGTCACGGGCGGAGAACTTCACGGGCACGGAGCCTTGATTATGGATAAAACCTCCTGAGGTGTTCGATGTTCCAGGAATTCTGGATAGGTATCCCATCCTGCGTCTCCAGGTGCACAGCACCAGGCCTAGAGACACGGGCGATTCTGAACGGGCCCTCCCACATGGGCGAGAGCTTGTGTAGCCCCTAACGTGAGAGTACCCGCCTCAAGACCAAGTCACCAATTTCAAGTGTTCTTGTGCGGACGCCGCGGCAGTGATACCGCTGCATCGCCTGCTAGTAACGCGCCGCCCTGAGGGCAGCCCGGCGGCATCCCTCCTCGCCAAGCACGAGGTCCATCCGCCAGGCGGCGTCCTGGCATTCCTCATTGAAGGCCAAGAACCGTGGGGAGCGATGCTTGACCTCGTGAGGGAGGACCGCCTCCGCCCCATAAACGAGAAAGAAGGGAGTCTCCCCCATAGGTTTGGTGGCAATGGTTCGGATTGACCACAACACGGACTGGAGTTCATCGATCCAGCCCCTGCCGCAAGCCTCAAGCTTCTTCTCGAAGCTGCGCGTCTTGAGGCCACGCAAGACTTCCGCGTTGGCACGCTCGGCCTGGACGTTGCTCCTGGGGTGGGCCACCGAAGCGTAGCAGATCTGTGTTCCAAGGTTAGCACAATATGACCTGAAGAGATTGCTTGTGAACTACGAACCGTTATCCGTGCTGATGCGGTTGGGGACCCCGAATCGCCTCACGAGGCCCTGGATGAACTTGACAGCTGACCCGGCTGGGATCGCGCGAACAGGCTCCACTTCCGCCCACTTGGTGAATTTGTCGATGGCGACATACAGGAAGCGGTAGCCCCCTGCTGCCCGAGGGAAAGGACCTAGGATGTCCAATCCCCAGACCGCGAAGGGCCAGCAAAGCGGAATCATCTGGAGGCCTTACGCCGGCTGGTGGATCTTCTTGGCGTGAAACTGGCACACCTCGCAGGCTCGCACGAGCTCCGTGGCGTCGTTGAGCGCCGTGGGCCAATAGAAGCCGCTGCGGAAGGCCTTGCCCACGAGGGTGCGGGACGACGAGTGATGACCACTGTCTCCACCATGGATATCAGCTAGCAGCTCGCGCCCTTGCTTTCTTGAGATGCACTTTAGCGAGACGTCATTGGGGCGCCTCCTGTAGGGTTCACCGTCTTGGATGCAGTAAGCTGAGGCCTGTCGGACCACACGCTCTGCGTCTTCTTCTTTGTCTCGTAGGGCATTGTGTTGTAGGTACATCTTGAGTTCTTGGGTCCAGCACCCCTCCTCGGGCTCCGTAGCGAGCAACAGGCGGGCTCCGGAAGGTGGGCCGCAGGGCGGGGCACCATCTGGGGGCGCCGCCGGTAACCCCTGCCGAGGGGAGGCCGGCTCGGGTGCTGATGGTGCTACTGACGGCTTGAGTAGTCGCTGCTCGAAGACGCTTGGCCTTTGGGGCTCCCATCTGGAGGCTCGCTTGGCGATGTCGTCCGCTTCTTTGTTGGTGCCTCTCGGCACGTGCTGCACCTCCAGCCCTTGGAATCGCTTCTCCATCCTGCGTACCTCCTCTAGGTACGCCCCATGTGCTCATCCTTGGGCCTGTACTTCTTGTTGGAGAAGTCGACGAGGAGTTGCGAATCGCCCCTGATGGTGAGACGCTTGACCCCCAGCGCAGCGGTGGCCTTGAGCCCGGCAATCAGGCCCTCGTACTCGGCAATGTTGTTGGAGACCTTCTCGCCCTGCTGGAAGCAGAGCTGCACAGCGTAGTACAATTTATCCTGAGTGGGAGATACCAACACGGCGCCAGCCCCCGCGCCGAGGTGTGAGAAGTCGCCGTCGAAGTACACCACCCATCCGTCTGGGGCTTCATCGTCGGGGGCCAGCGAACGGTCTTCGTTGGCCCCCCGCTCAGGCGCATCAGCCCATTCCACCATGAAGTCTGCCAGAGCTGCTCCTTTGATCACTCGCGTGGTGCTGAATTCTAGCTGGAACGCTTGAAGCTTGATGTTCCACTCGGCGACCCTCCCGATGACATTCGGGCCCCGCAACACCTTCTCGAGGGGATACGACAAAACAACCTTGATGGGGTGGCCTTGGAAGTAGTGGCGTAGCTTCTTGGAGGCAACGAGGAGTGCCAGAAGCAGTTCTGGGGCATCGGGTAGCACGAACGCGCGTCGCGCAGTACTGTGCTGATGAAGTACACCGGGTGCTCCACGAGGGTCGGCGTAGCAGGGTCTGTTGGCGCCTTAGGAGCCTCAGGGGCCTCTTGCTGAGCGGCGGGGCCGTTGGTGCCCGTGGCCGAATCCGCCTCTGAGGCCGTGTCAGGGGGCGACGCGGGTCCTGAGGGTGCCGAGCCGCCTGGTGGCCTTGGGGTTCGGAGCCTTTCCTCGCGCTCCCCGACCAGTGATGCGCTGACGGAATGAGGCATTGCAGCGAGGTAGAGCGTCATAGGCTCCAATGGTCGTGGTGCTACCATGACCGGCGAGCTGGTGAGGTACTTCTTGAGGTCCTAGAAAGCGGCGTCGGCTTCCGGAGTCCACTCAAAGGGCCCCTTCTTCTTCATGAGCTTTAAGAACGAGAGGGCGCATTCCCCGAGCTTAGAGATGAAGCGCCCCAGGGATGTCACACACCCGGCGAGCTTCTACATTTCCTTCAGGTTTGTGGGCGGCCTCATCTTCTCGATGGCCTTGATCTTCTCCGGGTTGGCCTCAGTGCCTCGGTGCGAAAACCAGGAACCCTAGCAACTTGCCGGAGGGCACGCCGAACACGCACTTCTCCGGGTTGAGGCACAGCTTCACCTTGCGCAAATTGGCGAATGTTTCTTCTAAGTCCTGGATGAGGGTCGTGGCCTCTTTGGTCTTTACCACTATGTCGTCGAAGTAGGCCTCTGCATTCCTCCCGAGCTGAGGGCCGAGGGTGATGTGCATCAGGCGCTGGAAGTTAGCGCCCACGTTCCTCAGCCCGAAAGGCATGCAGGTGTAGCAGTAGCCCCGCATGGGGTCAGGAACGCCGTCTTCTCCACGTCTTCTACCGCCATCTTGATTTGGTGGTAGCCCGAGAATGCGTCAAGGAAGCAGAGTAGGTCGCACTCAGCCGTCGAATCCATGATTTGGTCAATGCACGGAAGAGGGAAGAGGTCCTGAGGGCATAACTTGTTGAGGCTCGTGAAGTCGACGCACATGCGTTCCTTGCCTCCTTTCTTCGGGACGATGACGGGATTGGCCAGCCACTCCGGGTGCCGTACCTCCCGTACGACACCAGCCTCCTCCAGCTTCCTAACTTCTTGGACGATGATGGCATGCTTCTCTGGGGCTTATCTATGTGCCTTCTGCTTGATAGGGCGCGCATTGGGGCACACCGTGAGGTGATGCTCAATGACATGCCTTGGCACCCCGACCAAATCTGCGGCCTTCCAGGCGAACACATCCTTGTTGGCCCTGAGTAAGCTGACCAGCGCCACCTCTTGATCTGGATCCATGCCCGTGCCGATGGTGAAGGTGGCTCCTGAGCCTTCTTCGTCGGCGGGCACTTGCTTTGTCTCGGCGGGGTCCTGAGAAAAGAGCTGCTTCTTCTTGGCAGGCGCGGCCTCCGGAGGTCCCGGAGCCCCCTTCGCCCCTGGGTGAGCTGCGGCAATGGCGGCCTTGTACGCGCGCCCAAGGACCTGAAGGGCGGCCTTAGGGTCCCCTTCGATGGCGATGACGCCGCTGCTCCCGGGTATCTTGACGGCGTTGTAGCCCGCGTGAGTCGCCGCCATGAAATTTGCCAAGGCTAGGAAGCCAAAGACGACGTTGTACGATAGGTGGATGGGCGCAACGTCAAAATTGATGAGCTCAGTCCGGTAGTTAGCCGGTGTGCTGAAGGTGACCGGGAGGCGGATCTGGCCGAGCGGGACGACCGAGCCCGCGACCCCCGAGAAGGGCTTGGTGGGAAGGAACTGCCTGTAGGACACAGGCAGATGACCAAAGGCTTCGGGAGAGAGGATGTTGAGGCCGGCACCACCGTCGATGAGAGTTCTTGTCATGTCCACCCCGCAGATGGTGGGCGTGCATACCGTGGGGAGAGCGCTGGTGCCGGCCGCTTCGGAGGCGAGGTCGTCGGGGCCAAAGGTGATGGCGGGCCCCGGCCCGTTCTGCGCCCGCAAGGCCCCCCGCGGCTGGGCGGCAGCTCCAACCTGCCGAAAGTGCGACTTAGCATGCCGAGCAGACGCTGGTGCTTGGGACCCAACAAGGATGCAGGCAACCCCGCGGCAAGGCCGCTCCCCGCAGCTGCGGGCCGTCCGCTTGGTGCGGGTCTTGGCGGGCGGCCGATGCTGGGCCCGCCGCCGCCCCACCAGGAGCGCGACCGGCGAGGCCATAGGAGGCGGGAGTGGTGGTGCAGGCCGTCCTCTAGTGGCCTGGCCGGCAGAAGCATCGTAGAGGAAGGAGGAGGGGCGCCCATGGGTGGCGCGGTCCGCTGTTGCTGCTCGGTCGGCGGGGAAGAGGCCAGCCCCCGCACGGCTGTGGTTGGCCGCAACCATCGTAGAGGCGCCAAACCGGAGAGGGGAAGCGAGGTCATCGGAGAGGCGAGATTTCGACACGCCCCTACCTGGCGTGCCAAATGTCGGATTCAGGGCTCCACAAAACCCGTTAAGTTCGAACACAGGGGCGTGAACGAAGATCTCTCCCACTCACGTCTACCTAGCGCCTCGCTCTCGTCTCGGTGGAAGGATTCAAGCAAACAACAAACAAACACGCAAGAGTTTATCTAGGTTCGGGCCACCGTGTGGTGTAAGACCCTACTTCCTGCTTTGGTGGATTAGCCTCGGGCGAGCCGGGATACAAGCTGGTACAGAGGTTCATGGGCTCAGGAGGCGAGCTCAGGAGGGTCAGGAGGCTAATGCTCTTGCTCCTTGTATGATGGCAGAATGTCCCCTTTGCAGTGGGGGTTCTAGCTACTTATATAGGCACCCACGGTCCTCTTCCCCCGAAATGTTTAGGCGGGAAGGGATCCCACAACGGCCATTTTTGAGCGGGAACACAAGGACGTCCCCGCCCTGACAAAAGCAGTCTTCGCCTGCAAAAGGATCAGGTGATGACGTGGTGGTGGGCTCGACAATGACATCCTACTCGCCGTCCTTGCGGTCTTCAATCTTGTTGCACCAATGAGGAAACCTTTGCCCCGCTCCTCGGGAACTGGCGGCTGCGTTGTCCCCCTTGCACCGAAATGGTAACTGCGCCGCTGGCGCACGATGGCACCCTTTGGCGCGATGCGTCACTGCTGATATCACTGCCTCCTCCTGATGCAGACTTGGCCTTGGGTTCTCCGCCCCTCTGGAGCACCTTGTCGAGGCTGCTCCCGAGGAGGTCTTGACGTCATTCTCCTCGCGAGGCTTGGCCTCCTCGCGAGGGTCTTGAGCAGATGGTCAATCAGCTGGGCCGTACCAGGCCGCCTGTAGGACTGCGTCGCGGCTCACAGACAGGCAAGTCTGGGTACCCTGGTTCCTAGTACGCCGACAACATGATGTAGAGGGATAGATCCAATCAATATGATATAAACCCCATCTTTTTATCCTTAATGGCAACAATACAATACGTGCCTCGCTACCCCTTCTATCGCGTACTAGATGAGGACACTGCAAGATTGGACCCATTAGAAAGCACCTCTCCCATTGCAAGAAAAATCAATCTAGTTGGCCAAACCAAATCAATAGATCAGAGAAGACTAAACTAATATTCATAGATAATCTGATCATAAACTCACAATTCATCGAATCTCAACAAACACATTGCAAAAGAAGATTACATCGAATAGATCTCCAAGAACATTGTATTGAAGATCAAAGAGAGAGAAGAAGCCATCTAGCTACTAGATATGGACCCGTAGGTCTGTGGTAAACTACTCACACATCATCTGCAGGGCAGCAAGTTGATGTAGAAGCCCTCCATGATCGAATCCCCCTCCGGTAGAGTACTGGAAAAGATCCCCAGACGGGATTTCAAGAAGACAGAAACTTGCAGCGGCGGAAAAGTATTTTTAGTGTGCCCTTGGTATACGGGGGATATTAGGGTATTTATGGAGTTGAGATTAGGGTTAGGGGCGCCACAGGGGGGGGAACAAGCTCGTAGGGCGCGCCCTGTGAGCTTGTGGCTCACCCGTGGGCCTTTTGGCATCCTCCTGAACCTTCCTGGGTGTCTTCTTGTCCAAGAAAAATCATCAAAAAGTTTCGTGCCGTTTGGACTCCATTTGGTATTGATTTTCTGTAAAGGACAAAAACAAGTAAAAAACAACAGCTAGCACTCGACACTGGGTTAATAGGTTAGTCCCAAAAAATTGATATAAAATAACATAACAATGCATATAAAACATCTAGGATGGATAATATAATAGCATGGAATAATAAAATTATAGATATGTTGGAGACGTATCAAGCATCCCCGAGATTAATTCATGCTCATCTCCGAGTAGGTAAATGATAGAAACATATTTTTTATGTGGAATGCAACCTATCATATTTATCAATGTAATCTTTCTTAATTGGCATGAATATTCAGATCCATATGATTCAATAGAAAAGTTTAATATTTACATAAAAACAATTATACTTCAAGCATACTAAAAAGTAAACATGAATTTTCAAAATAACATGGCTAAATAAAGTTATCCCTACAAAATCATATAGTCTTGTTATGCTCTATATTCTTAATACAAAGTATAAATTATGTGCTACCCTGGTGTCAGCCAATCATTTGGTTCATACTTTTAACGTGCTTCAGCTTTTTCAACTCTTCACGCAATACATGAGCGTGAGCCATGGATATAGCACTATAGGTGGAATAGAAGGTGATGGTAGACAAAATAAGGGAGAAATTCTCACATCAACTAGGCAAATTAATGGACTATGGAGATGTCCATCAATTGATATCAATGTGAGTGAGTAGGGATTTCCATGTAATAGATGCACTAGAGCTATAAGTGTATGAAATCTCAAAAAAGAAAACTAAGTGGGTGTGCATCGAACTTGCTTACTCATGATGACCTCCGACATTTGAGGAAGCCCATCATTGGAATATACAGGCCAAGTTCTATAATGAAATATTCCCACTAGTACTATATGAAACTGACAATATAGGAGACTCTCTATCATGAAGAACATGGTGCTACTTTGAAGCACAAGTGTGGAAAGGATAGTAACATTGTCCCTTCTCTCCTTTTCTCTCATTTTTATTTTATTTTATTTTTTGGCACTTTGGCCTTTCTTTTTTCTTGGACTCATTTGGACCTTTTCTTTGTTTTATACCTCACATGGGACAATTCTTTAATAATAATGATCATCACAATTCTATTTACTTACAACTCAAAGTGAAAACTCATAATGACGGAACAGTGGAGTTACATGGCAATATACCTCGGAATGGCTATGAAAATGCCATAATAGGTAGGTATGGTGGCTGTTTTGAGGAAAGTTTTAAGGTGGGTTCAATGCACCGGCAAAAGTTGTGCGGTACCAGAGTGGCTAGCAAAGGTGGAAGGCTAAGAGTGTGTATAATCCATGGATTCAACATTAATCATAAAGAACTCACTTACTTATTGCAAAAAGTTTATGAGCCCTCGAAGTAAAGTACTACTACGCATGCTCCTAGGGGAGAGGTTGGTAGGAGTTAACCATCGTGCGCTCCTGACTTTCACACAAAGGAAGACAATCAAGGATAAATTGTGCTCCAACTTCATCTGATAACATAAAGACCATACATGCATGCTACGGGAATCACAAACCTTAACACAAGTATTTTTACTATTCCACAATTTTACTACTAGCATGACTCCAATATTACCATCTCCATATCTCAAAAGAAATGCAAGGAATCAAACTTCTCATCTATTCAATGATCTTTATGAAAGTTTTTATCATATCCCTCTTGAATACCCATCATGTTAGGACTAAATTCATAACCCAAGCAAATTACCATGCTATTTATAAGACTCTCAAAATAATATAAGTGAAGCATGATCGTTTATCTATTTCTTCAAAATAACATCACCGTCGTGCTCATAAAGATATAAGTGAAGCACTAGAGCATCTGCCTAACTCGAAAGATATATGTGAGGCACATAGAGATAGAGTATTCTAATAAATTCATGATTGATGTGTGTCCCTCTCAAAAGGTGTGTACACCAAGGATGATTGTGAGAAACTAAAAGGCAAAGACTCAAATAATACAAGACGCTCCAAGAAAAACACATATCATGTAGTGAATAAATATATAGCCTCAAGTAAAATACCCATAGATTGAAGACAAAAGAGGGGATGCCTTCCGAGGCATCCCCAAACTTAGATGCTTGGTTGTCCTTGATTGTTCCATGCTATTATAATATCTATCTTGGATGTTTTATATGCATTTATATGCTATTTTATATGATTTTTGGGACTAACCTATTAACCTAGAGCCTAGTGCCAGTTTCTGTTTTTTCCTTGTTTTTGAGTTTCGCGGAAAAGGAATATCAAACGGAGTCCGAACGAGCTAAAAATTTACGGTGATTTTTATGGACCAGAAGAATGTTGGAAATATGCCCTAGAGGCAATAATAAAATGGTTATTATTACATTTCCTTGTTCATGATAATTGTCTATTGTTCATGCTTTAATTGTATTATCCGGAAACAATAATGCAAGTGTGAATACTTAGACCACAATGTGTCCCTAGTAAGCCTCTAGTTTACTAGCTCGTTGATCAACAGATGGTTACGGTTTCCTGACCATGGACATTGGATGCCATTGATAATGGGATCACATCATTAGGAGAATGATGTGATGGACAAGACCCAACCCTAAGCCTAGCACAAGATCGTGTAGTTCGTATGCTAAAGCTTTTCCAATGTCAAATATCCTTTCCTTAGACCATGAGGTTGTGCAACTCTCGGATAGCGTAGGAATACTTTGGGTGTGCCAAACGTCACAACATAACTGGGTGGCTATAAAGGTACACTACGGGTATCTCCGAAAGCATCTGTTGGGTTGGCACGAACCGAGACAGGGATTTGTCACTCCGTATGACGGAGAGGTATCTTTGGGCCCACTCGGTAAGACATCATCATAATGAGCTCAATGTGACTAAGGGGTTGGTCACGTGATGATGTGTTACGGAATGAGTAAAGAGACTTGCCATGACAAGATTGAACAAGGTATCGGTATACCGACGATCGAATCTCGGGCAAGTATCGTACCGATAGACAAAGGGAATTGCGTACGGGATTGATTGAATCCTCGACATCGTGGTTCATCCGATGAGATCATCGAGGAGCATGTGGGAGCCAACATGGGTATCCAAATCCTCCTGTTGGTTATTGACCGGAGAGTCGTCTCGGTCATGTCTGCGTGTCTCCCGAACCCGTAGGGTCTACACACTTAAGGTTCAGTGACGCTAGGGTTGTAGAGATATTAGTATACGGTAACCCGAAAAGTGTTTGGAGTCTCGGATGAGATCCCGGACATCACGAGGAGTTCCGGAATGGTACGTAGGTGAAGATTTGTATATAGGAAGTCCAGTTTCGGCCACCGGCAAAGTTTCGGGGGTCACCGGTTGTACAGGGACCACCGGAAGGGTCCCAGGGTCCACCGGGTTGGGCCACCTATCCCGGAGGGCCCCATGGGATGAAGTGGGAAGGGAACTAGCCCCTGGTGGGCTGGTGCGCCCCCCATGGGCCTCCCCCTACGCCTAGGGTTGGAAACCCTGGGGGTGGGGGGCGCCCCACCTGACTTGGGGGGCAAGTCCCCCCCCCCCTTGGCCGCCGCCCCCCCTAGAGATTGGATCTCTAGGGCCGGCACCCCCCTAGGCCCCCTATATAAAGAGGGGGGGGAGGGAGGGCTGCGCACCCAAGCCCCTGGCGCCTCCCTCTCCCCCTGTTACACATCTCCCTCTCGCTGAGCTTGGCGAAGCCCTGCCGAGATCCTCGTTGCTTCCACCACCACGTCGTCGTGCTGCTGGATCTCCATCAACCTCTCCTCCCCCTTCCTGGATCAAGAAGGAGGAGACATCTCTCCCAACCGTACATGTGTTGAACGCGGAGGTGCCGTCCGTTCGGCGCTTGGTCATCGGTGATTTGGATCACGACGAGTACGACTCCATCAACCCCGTTCTCTTGAACGCTTCCGCGCGTGATCTACAAGGGTATGTAGATGCACTCCCCTCTCCCTCGTTGCTAGATGACTCCACAAATTGATCTTGGTGATGCGTAGAAAATTTTAAAATTCTGCTATGTTCCCCAACAGTTGTATCAGAGCCATGTTTATGCGTAGTATCTTGCACGAGTAGAACACAAAGTAGTTATGGGCGTTGATTTGTCAATTCTCTTGCCGTTACTAGTCTTATCTTGATTCGGCAGCATCGTGGGATGAAGCGGCCTGGACCGACCTTATACGTACGCTTACGTGAGACAGGTTCCACCGACTGACATGCACCAGTTGCATAAGGTGGCTAGCGGGTGTCTGTCTCTCCCACTTTAGTCGGATCGGATTCGATGAAAAGGGTCCTTATGAAGGGTAAATAGAAATTGGCATATCACGTTGTGGTTTTGGCGTAGGTAAGAAACGTTCCTGCTAGAAACCTATAGCAGCCACGTAAAAACTCGCAACAACAATTAGAGGACGTCTAACTTGTTCTTGCAGCATGTGCCGTGTGATGTGATATGGCCAAAAGGATGTGATGAATGATATATATGTGATGTATGAGATTGATCATGTTCTTGTAATAGGAATCACGACTTGCATGTCGATGAGTGCGACAACCGACAGGAGCCATAGGAGTTGTCTTATTTTATTGTATGACCTGCATGTCACTGAAAACGCCATGTAATTACTTTACTTTATTGCTAACCCTTAGCCATAGTAGTAGAAGTAATGTTTGGCGAGACGACTTCATGAAGACACGATGATGGAGATCATGGTGTCATGCCGGAGACGATGATGATCATGGAGCCCCGAAGATGAAGATCAAAAGGAGCAAAATGATATTGGCCATATCATGTCACTATTTGATTGCATGTGATGTTTATCATGTTTTTGCATCTTATTTGCTTAGAATGACGGTACTAAATAAGATGATCTCTCACTAAAATTTCAAGAATTGTGTTCCCCCTAACTATGCACCGTTGCTAAGGTTCGTTGTTCCGAAGCACCACGTGATGATCGGGTGTGATAGGCTCTAACGTTCGCATACAACGGGTGTAAGCCAGATTTACACACGCAATACACTTAGGGTTCACTTGACGAGTCTAGCATGTACATACATGGCCTCGGAACACAGAAGACCGAAAGGTCAAACATGAGTCGTATAGAAGATACGATCAACATAAAGATGTTCATCGTTGATGACTAGTCCATCTCACGTGATGATCAGACACGGCCTAGTTGATTTGGATCATGTATCACTTAGATGACTAGAGAGATGTCTATCTGAGTGGGAGTTCATGAAATTTGTTTAGATGAACCTAATTGTCATGAACATAGTCTAAAATCTTTACAATATGTCTTGTAGATCCAATGGCCCACGCTAATGTTGCCCTCAACTTCAACGCGTTCCTAGAGAAAACCAAGCTGAAAGACGACGGCAGCAACTATACGGATTGGGTCCGTAACTTGAGGATCATCCTCATAGCTGCCAAGAAAGCATATGTCCTTGAAGCACCGCTAGGTAATGCACCCGTTTTCCCAGCAGCCCAAGACGTTATGAACGCCTGGCAGTCACGTAGTGATGATTACTCCCTGGTTCAGTGCGGCATGCTTTACAACTTAGAATCGGGGCTCCAAAAGCGTTTTGAGCAGAACAGAGCATATGAGATGTTCCAAGAGCTGAAAATGGTTTTCCAAGCTCATGCCCGAGTCGAGAGATATGACGTCTTCGACGCATTCTACAGTTGTAAGATAGAGGAGAATAGTTCTGTCAGCGAGCATATACTCAAATTGTCTGGGTTGCACAATCGTTTGTCTCAGTTGGGAATTAATCTCCTAGATGAAGCGGTCGTTGACAGAATCCTTCAGTCGCTCCCACCTAGCTACAAGAGCTTCGTGATGAACTTCAATATGCAAGGGATGGAGAAGTCCATTCCCGAGGTGTATTCAATGCTGAAATCAGCGGAGGTGGAGATCAAGAAAGAACATCAAGTGTTGATGGTGAATGAAACCACTAAGTTCTAGAAAGGCAGGGTAAGAAGAACTTCAAGAAGGACGGCAAAGGAGTTGCCGCACCCGGTAAGCCAGTTGCCAGGAAGAAGCCAAAGAATGGAGCCAAGCCTGAGACTGAATGCTTTTATTGCAAGGGAACGGGTCACTAGAAGCGGAACTGCCCCAAATACTTAGCAGATAAGAAGGCCGGCAACGTCAAAGGAATATGTGATATACATGTTATTGATGTGTACCTTACCAGCGCTCGTAGTAGCTCTTGGGTATTTGATACCGGTGCAGTTGCTCACATTTATAACTCAAAGCAGGAGCTGCAGAATAAGCAGAGACTGGCGAAGGACGAGGTGATCATGCACATCGGGAATGGTTCCAAGGTCGATGTGATCGCCGTCGGCACGCTACCTCTATATCTACCTTCGGGATTAGTTTTAAACCTCAATAATTGTTATTTAGTACCAGCTTTGAGCATGAACATTGTATCTAGATCTCGTTTAATGCGAGATGGCTACTCATTTAAATCCAAGAATAATGGTTGTTCTATTTATATGAGAGAAATGTTTTATGGTCATGCCCCGTTGGTCAATGATTTAGTCTTAATGAATCTCGAACGTGATGTTACACATATTCATAGTGTGAATGCCAAAAGATGTAAGGTTGATAATGATAGTCCCACATACTTGTGGCACTGCCGCCTTGGTCATATTGGTGTCAAACGTATGAAGAAGCTCCATGCGGATCGACTTTTGGAGTCTCTTGATTATTAAGCATTTGACACGTGCGAACCATGCCTTTTGGGCAAGATGACCAAGACTCCGTTCTCCGAAACAATGGAGCGAGCAACCAACTTATTGGAAATCATACATACTAATGTGTGCGGTCCAATGAGTGTTGAAGCTCGCGATGGCTATCGTTATGTTCTCACCCTCACTGATGACTTAAGTAGATATGGGTATGTCTACTTGATGAAACACAAGTCTGAGACCTTTGAAAAGTTCAAGGAATTTCAGAATGAGGTTGAGAATCAACGTGACAAAAAAAATAAAGTTCTTATGATCGGATCGTGGAGGAGAATATTTAAGTCACGAATTTGGCACGCACCTAAGGAACTTTGGAATTGTTTCACAATTGACGCCGCCTGGAACACCTCAGCGCAATGGTGTGTCCGAACGTCGTAATCGTACTCTGTTGGACATGGTGCGATCTATGATGTCTCTTACCGACTTACCGCTATCATTTTGGGGTTATGCTTTAAAGACTGCTGCATTCTCTTTAAATAGGGCACCGTCAAAATCCGTTGAGACGACACCGTATGAACTTTGTTTTGGCAAGAAACCTAAGTTGTCGTTTCTAAAAGTTTGGGGATGCGATGCTTATGTCAAGAAAATTCAACCTGAAAAGCTCGAACCCAAATCGGAAAAATGCGTCTTCATAGGATACCCTAAGGAAACTATTGGGTACACCATCTACCTCAGATCCGAAGGAAAGGTCTTCATTGCTAAGAATGGATCCTTTCTGGAGAAAGAGTTTCTCTCGAAAGAAGTAAGTGGGAGGAAAGTGGAACTTGATGAGGTGATTGTCACCCCTTCCGAACCGGAAAGTAGCGCAGCGCAGGAAGATGTTCCTGTGGTGCCTGCACCGACTAGGGAGGAAGTTAATGATAATGATCATGAAGCTTCAGATCAAGTTACTGCTCAACTTCGTAGGTCCACAAGGACACATTCCGCACCAGAGTGGTACGTCAACCCTGTCCTGGAAATCATGTTGTTAGACAACGGTGAACCTTCGAACTATGAAGAAGCGATGGCGAGCCCGGATTCGAACAAATGGCTTTAAGCCATGAAATCCGAGATAGGATCCATCTATGATAACAAAGTATGGACTTTGGTGGACTTGCCCGATGATCGGCACGCCATAGAAAATAAATGGATCTTTAAGAAGAAGACTGACGCGGATGGTAATGTGACCGTCTATAAGGCTCGACTTGTCGCTAAAGGTTATCAACAAGTTCAAGGAATTGACTACGACGAGACTTTCTCTCCCGTAGCGATGCTGAAGTCTGTCCGAATCATGTTAGCAATTGCCGCATTCTATGATTATGAGATATGGCAAATGGACGTGAAAACAACATTCCTTAATGGCTTCCTCAAGGAAGAACTGTATATGATGCAGCCGGAAGGTTTTGTCGATCCTGAGAATGCTAACAAGGTATGCAAGCTCCAGCGCTCAATCTATGGGTTGGTGCAAGCATCTCGGAGTTGGAACATTCACTTTGATGAGGTGATCAAAGCGTTTGGGTTTATACAGACTTGGGGAGAAGCCTGTATTTACAAGAAAGTGAGTGGGAGCTCTGTAGCATTTCTCATATTGTATGTGGATGATATATTGCTGATGGGAAATGATCCAGAACTCTTGGAAAGCATAAAGGCCTACTTGAATAAGTGTTTTTCAATGAAGGACCTTGGAGAAGCTGCTTACATATTAGGCATCAAGATCTACAGAGATAGATCGAGACGCCTCATTGGTCTTTCACAAAGCACATACCTTGAGAAGATATTGAAGAAGTTCAATATGGATCAGTCCAAGAAAGGGTTCTTGCCAGTATTGCAAGGTATGAGATTGAGCACAGCTCAATGCCCGACCTCGGCAGAAGATAGAGAAAAGATGAGTGTCACCCCCTATGCCTCGGCCATAGGTTCTATTATTTATGCCATGCTGTGTACCAAACCTGATGTGAACCTTCCATAAGTTTGGTGGGGAGGTACCAAAGTGATCCCGGTATGGAACACTGGACAACGGTCAAGAACATCCTAAAGTACCTGAAAATGACTAAGGATATGTTTCTCGTTTATGGAGGTGACGAAGAGCTCGTCGTAAAGGGTTACGTCGATGCTAGCTTCAACACAGATCTGGATGACTCCAAGTCACAAACCGGATACGTGTATATTTTGAATGGTGGGGCAGTCAGCTGGTGCAGTTTCAAGCAAAGCGCCGTGGCGGCATCTACATGTGAAGCAGAGTACATAGCTGCTTCCGAAGCAGAGTACATAGCTGCTTCCGAAGCAGCGCAGGAAGGAGTCTGGATGAAGGAGTTCATCACCGACCTAGGAGTTATTCCAAGCGCGTCGGGTCCGATGACTCTCTTCTGTGACAACACTGGAGCTATTGCCATTTCCAAGGAGCCCAGGTTTCACAAGAAGCCCAAGCACATCAAGCGCCGTTTCAACTCCATCCGGAATTATATTCAAGATGGAGACATAGATATTTGTAAAGTGCATACGAATCTGAATGTCGCAGATCCGTTGACTAAACCTCTTCCACGAGCAAAAGATGATCAACACCAGAACTCTATGGGTGTTCAATTCATCACAATGTAACTAGATTATTGACTCTAGTGCAAGTGGGAGACTGTTGGAAATATGCCCTAGAGGCAATAATAAAATGGTTATTATTATATTTCCTTGTTCATGATAATTGTCTATTGTTCATGCTTTAATTGTATTATTCGGAAACATTAATGCAAGTGTGAATACTTAGACCACAATGTGTCCCTAGTAAGCCTCTAGTTGACTAGCTCGTTGATCAACAGATGGTTACGGTTTCCTGACCGTGGACATTGGATGTCATTGATAACGGGATCACATCATTAGGAGAATGATGTGATGGACAAGACCTAATCCTAAGCCTAGCACAAGATCGTGTAGTTCGTATGCTAAAGCTTTTCCAATGTCAAGTATCCTTTCCTTAGACCATGAGGTTGTGCAACTCCCGGATACCGTAGGAATACTTTGGGTGTGCCAAACGTCACAACGTAACTGGGTGGCTATAAAGGTACACTACGGGTATCTCGGAAAGCATCTGTTGGGTTGGCACAAACCGAGACTGGGATTTGTCACTTCGTATGACGGAGAGGTATCTCTAGGCCCACTCGGTAAGACATCATCATAATGAGCTCAATGTGACTAAGGGGTTGGTCACGAGATGATGTGTTACGGAACGAGTAAAGAGACTTGCCATGACAAGATTGAACAAGGTATCGGTATACCGACGATCGAATCTCGGGCAAGTATCGTACCGATAGACAAAGGGGATTGCGTACGGGATTGATTGAATCATCAACATCGTGGTTCATCCGATGAGATCATCGAGGAGCATGTGGGAGCCAACATGGGTATCCAGATCCCGCTGTTGGTTATTGACCGGAGAGTCGTCTCGGTCATGTCTATGTGTCTCCCGAACCCGTAGGGTCTACGCACTTAAGGTTCGGTGACGCTAGGGTTGTAGAGATATTAGTATGCGGTAACCCGAAAGTTGTTCGGAGTCCCGGATGAGATCCCGAACGTCACGAGGAGTTCCGGAATGGTCCGGAGGTGAAGATTTGTATATAGGAAGTCCAGTTTCGGCCACCGGGAAAGTTTCGGGGGTCATCGGTATTGTACAAGGACCATCGGAAGGGTCCCGGGGGTCCACCGGGTGGGGCCACCTATCCCGGAGGACCCCATGGGCTGAAGTGGGAAGGGAACCAACCCCTAGTGGGCTGGTGCGCCCCCCATGGGCCTCCCCTGCACCTAGGGTTGGAAACCCTAGGCGTGGGGGGCGCCCCACCTGACTTGGGGGCAAGTCCTCCCCCCTTGCCGCCGCCCCCCTAGAGATTGGATCTCTAGGGCCAGTGCCCCCCTAGGGCCCCTATATAAAGAGGGGGGAGGGAGGGATGCGCACCCAAGCCCCTGGCGCCTCCCTCTCCCCCCGTTACACCTTTCCCTCTCGCTGAGCTTGGCGAAGCCCTGCCGAGATCCCCGCTGCTTCCACCACCACGCCGTCGTGCTGCTGGATCTCCATCAACCTCTCCTCCCCCCTTGCTGGATCAAGAAGAAGGAGACGTCTTTCCCAACCGTACGTGTGTTGAACGCGGAGGTGCCGTCCGTTCGGCGCTTGGTCATCGGTGATTTGGATCACGACGAGTACGACTCCATCAACCTCGTTCTCTTGAACGCTTCCACGCGCGATCTACATGGGTATGTAGATGCACTCCCCTCTCCCTCGTTGCTAGATGACTCCACAGATTGATCTTGGTGATGCGTATAAAATTTTAAAATTCTGCTAGGTTCCCCAACAAAGAAGCCCTCGAAGCAAAAGAGTTGGGACAGAAGAGCCACGAGGCCTCGACAAGGGTGGAGGGTGCCCCCCTAGGGCGCGCCCCTACCTTGTGGTTGACTTGTGGACCCCCCTGACTTGTTCCCGACGCCAAAAATTCTTATAAATACCGAAATCCCCAGAAATAAACCTAGATCGGGAGTTCCGCCGCTGCAAGCCTCTGTAGCCACAAAAAACCAATCGGGAGCCCATTCCGGCACCCTGCCGGAGGGGGAAACCATCACCGGTGGCCATCTTCATCATCTCGACGGTCTCCATGACGAGGAGGGAGTAGTTCACCCTCGGGGCTGAGGGTATGTACCAGTAGCTATGTGATTGATTTCTCTCTCTCTCTCTCTCTCTCTCTCTCTCTCTCTCTCTCTCTCTCTCGTGTTCTTGGTTAGGCACGATCTTGATGTACCGCGAGCTTTGCTATTATAGTTGGATCTTATGATGTTTCTCCCACTCTACCTTCTTGTAATAGATTAAGTTTTCCGTTTGAAGTTATCTTATCAGATTGAGTCTTTAAGGACTTGAGAACACTTGATGTATGTCTTGCATGTGCTTATCTGTGGTGACAATGGGATATTCACGTGATCCACTTGATGTATGTTTTGGTGATCAACTTGCGGGTTCAGTGACCTTGTGAACTTATGCATAGGGGTTGGCACATGTTTTCGTCTTGACTCTCTGGTAGAAACATTGGGGCACTCTTTGAAGTTCTTTGTGTTGGTTTGAATAGATGATTCTGAGATTGTGTGATGCATATTGTATAATCAAACCCGCGGATACTTGTGGTGACACTGGAGTATCTAGGTGACATTAGGGTTTTGGTTGATGTGTGTCTTAAGGTGTTATTTTAGTACGAACTCTAGGGTTGTTTGCGACACTTATAGGAATAGACCAATAGATTGATCAGAAAGAATAAATTTGAGGTGGTTTTGTACCCTACAATAATCTTTTCGTCTGTTCTCCGCTATTAGTGACTTTGGAGTGACTCTTTGTTGCACGTTGAGGGATTTTTATATGATCCAATTATGTTATCATTGTTGAGAGAACTTGCACTAGTGAAAGTATGAACCCTAGAGCTTGTTTCTAAGCATTGCAATACTGTTTGTGCTCACTTTTATCATTAGTTACCTTGCTGTTTTTATATTTTCAGATTACAAAAACATATATCCACCATCCATATTGCACTTGTATCACCATGTCTTTGCCGAACTAGTGCACCTATACAATTTACCATTATATTGGGTGTGTTGGGGACACAAGAGACTCTTTGTTATTTGGTTGCAGGGTTGTTTGATAGAGACCGTCTTCATCCTACGCCTCCCACGGATTGATAAACCTTAGGTCATCCACTTGAGGGAAAATTGCTACTGTCCTACAAAACTTTGCGCTTGGAGGCCCAACATAAGTCTACAAGAAGAAGGTTGTGTAGTAGACATCAAGCTCTTTTTTGGCGCCGTTGCCGGGGAGGCTAGGTAAGCGGCACTCACATCCCGTCAACGAAGCTCTTTTCTGGCGCCGTTGCCGGGGAGGTGAGTGCTTGAAGTTATATCTTTAGATCTTGCAATTGAATCTTTTAGTTTCTTGTTTTATTATTAGTTTGTTTTATAAAAAGAAAACTACAAAAAAAATGGAATTGAGGTTACCTCATATGCTTCATCTTTTTAATGTCTTTCGTGAAAATGATGGAAAGAAAAATTGTGCTCAATTGTTAGAAGAAGAAGTCAATAAAATGTTTGGCACTAAAATTTTGAATGATGAGCATGATTTCAGTGTTGTTAGTATGAATTCTTTGAATATCCATGATGCTAATGATATGCAAAGCCACAAGCTCGGGGATGCTATGTTTTATGAAGATGATATTTTTAGTCCCTCAAGTTCTGATGAGAAAATTTATTACGATGAAAGCATGCCTCCTATTTATGATGATTATTATGATGACACATATGTTATAAAGAATACTAACAACCATGAAACTTGTCGTCATGGTTATAATCAAGTGTCTCGTGATAGTTATTTTGTTGAGTTTGCTCCCACTATTATGAATGAGAATAAATTTGCTTATGTGGAGAGTAGCAAAATTTATATATTTATGCATCATGAAAAGAGTGCTTTATGTGATAGATATATTGTTGAATTCATTCATGATGCTACTCAAAAAAATTATGAGAGAGGAACATATGCTTGTAGGTATTGCGATAATATCAAGTTTCCTCTCTATGCGTTGAAAACCTTGAAGTCGTGCTTGTTTTGCCTTCCTATGGTAGTTGATTCTTGTTCCCATAAATTGTTTGCTCAAAAAATCCCTATGCATAGGAAGTGGGTTAGACTTAAATGTTCTTTCCATATGATTCATGATGCTCTTTTTGTGTTTCAATTATGTACTTCTATGTGAGCATCATTGAAATCATCATGCCTAGCTAAAAAGGCGTTACAGAAAAGCGCTTGTTGGGATACAACTCAATATTTATACCTACTGTTTTTTTGTGTACACATGATTAAGCTATCATAGTAGTCATGTTTTATAGCTTTTGTTTCAATAAAGTGCCAAGCAAAGCCTTTGGGATAGTGTGGATGATAGTTGATTTGATTCTGTGCAAAAACAGAAATTTTTACGTCCAGTGCAGAAAATTTAATAAATCACTGGAACGTGATAATTAGCTGAAATTTTTACACATTATTTATATACAAATTCCCCATGTTTTCCTAATTTGTCAGAATTTTTAGAGTTCCAGAAGTATGCAAAGTTTTCAGATTACTACAGACTGTTCTGTTTTCAACAGATTCTGTTTTTCATGTGTTGTTTGCCTATTTTGATGAATCCATGAGTAGTATCGGAGGGTATGAACCATGTAGAAGTTGGAATACGATAGATATAACACCAATATGAATTTAGAATGAGTTCACAACAGTATCTAAGTGGTCATTTGCTTTCTTATACTAACGGAGCTCATAAGAATTTCTGTTGAGTTTTGTGTTATGAAGTTTTCAAGTTTTGGGTAAAGATTTGATGGACTATGGAATAAGGAGCGACAAGAGCCTAAGCTTGGGGATGCCCAAGGCACCCCAAGGTAATATTCAAGGACAACCAAACATCTAAGCTTGGGGATGTCCCGGATGGCATCCCCTTTTCGTCTTCGTCTATCGGTAAATTTATTTGAGGCTATATTTCTATTCACCACATGATATGTGTTTTGCTTGGAGTGTCATTTCATTTTGTTTAGATTTTCTTTATGTTATTTATAATAAGTTTTAGTATCTTTTGTTTCAATAAAAAAGACAAGTATAGCCTTTACCATGCTTATTTTGCAAGTATATATGTTGTTGTTTGAAAACAGAAAGTTTTTTCTATCATTGTCTGAATTCTTCTAGATAGTCAGAACATGATAAAATCTTGTAATTTTTAAAAAGTTAGATAGAGTAAGTTCTATGTAACATGGTAAATTTTCAGAATTTTTAGAGCTGGGGAAGTATGATAACAATTCCACTCTTTACACACTATCCTGTTGAGATAGATTGTTGTTATGTTTGCATTGTTTGCATATGTTTGCATGTTTAATGATTCTATTTGTGGATAAGAGTATTAAATATGCAGAGGAAATTAGTATGAAATGTCAAATTATAATATTAGTGATTTTCTACATAAGAGAATGTTAAGGTTTTTAGTTGATTTATACTAACTTATCTCACGAGTTCTTGTAGAGTTTTGTGTGGATGAAGTTTTTTTAGATTTAGGGAAACCGCGACATGGAGGAATTAAGGAGACACAAGAGCTCAAGCTTGGGGATGCCCAAGGCATCCCAAGATAATATTTCAAGAAGTCTCAAGCATCTAAGCTTGGGGATGCCCCGGTAGGCATCCCACCTTTCTTCATCAACAACTATCGGTTAGTATCGGTTGAGCCTAAGTTTTGCCTCTTCACATGATATGTGCTATCCTTGCAATGCCATTTTATTTTGTTTTTCTTGATGTTTGAATAAAATACTTAAGATCTGAAATTATTAATGAGAGAGGGTCTTCTCATAGATAGTTAATTATTTGACTACTCATTGATCTTCACTTATATCCTTCTGGAGTAGTTTGTCAGTTGCACTAGTGCTTCACTTATATCTTTTTAGAGCATGCCAGTGGTTTTATTTTGTAGAAAGTGATGAACTCTCATGCTTCACTTATATTATTTTGAGAGCCTCTAAATAGCATGGTAATTTGCTTGGGTTATGAATTTAGTCTAATATGATGGGCATCCAAGGGAGATATAATAAAAACTTCCATATAGAGCATTTAATAGCATGAGAAGTATTGATTCCTTGTGATTGTTTTGAGATATGAGGATGGTAATACTAGAATCATGGTAGTAGTAAATTGTGGGATTGAGGAAATAATTGTGTTAAGGTTCGTGATTCCTGTAGCATGCACGTATGGTCTTCTAACTATGTAACCGAATTGAAGCGCTTGTGTCTTGATTGTTTACCTTTGCATCAAGGTCGGGGGCGCGCGATGGTTAACTCATCTCACCCCTAGGAGCATGCGTAGTAGTACTTAGCTTCAAGGGCTAATACATCTTTTGGCAATAAGTATGTGAGTTCTTTATGTCTAATCTTGAGTCCATGGATTATACGCACTCTCACCTTTCCACCTTGCTAGCCACTCTAGTGCCGCGCAACTTTCGCCGGTGCATCAAACCACCTTATACCCTTCCTCAAAACAGCCACCATACCTACCTATTATGGCATTTCCATAACCATTCCGAGATATATTTCCATGTAACTCCACCGTTTTGTTAATTACGGCACGCATCTTCATTGTCATATTGCTTTGCATGATCATGTAGTTCACATAGTATTTGTGGCGAGGCCACCGTTCATATTTTTTTATACATGTCACTCTTGATCATTGCACATCCTGGTACACCGCCGGAGGAATTTATATAGAGTCATATCTTTGTTCTATTATCGAGTTGTAATATCGAGTTGTAAGTAAATAAAAGTGTGATGACCATCATTATTAGAACATTGTCCCATGCGAGGTTATCAAAAATAAAAGAGGCCAATGAAGCCCAAATAAATAAAAGAGGCCAAAGAAGCCCACCAAAGAAAAAGAGGCCAAAGAGCCCAAACAAAATTGAGAGAAAAAGAGAGAAGGTACAATCTTACTATCTTTTTTTCTACACTTGTGCTCCAGAGTAGCACCATGTTCTTCATGATAGAGAGTCTCCTATGTTGTCACTTCCATATACTAGTGGGAATTTTCATTATAGAACTTGGCTTGTATATTCCAACGATGGGCTTCCTCAAATGCCCTAGGTCTTGATGAGAAAGCAAGTTGATGCACACCCACTAGTTTTCTTTTGAGCTTTCATACACTTATAGCTCTAGTGCATCCGTTACATGGCAATCCCTACTCACTCACATTGATATCAATTGATGGACATATCCATATTCCATTGATTTGCCTAGTTGATATGAGACTTTCTCCCCACTTTTGTCTATTGCCACCCTCTATTCCACCCACAGTGCTATATCCATGGCTCACACTCATATATTGCTTGAAAAGTTGAAAAAAGTTGAAGCATATTAAAAAGTATGAACCAATTGCTTGGCTGGCACCAGGGTGGGCATCATTACATTGTGTTGAGAAGAGGGAGCATAATAAGACTATATGATTTTGTAGGGACAACTTTCTTTAGCCATGTTATTTTTGAAGCTTAATGCTTTACTATCTAGTATGCTTGAAATATTATTGTTCTCATGTTAGTATAAACTTTTGCTTAAAACATACAGATCTGAACATTCATTGCACACTAAAGAAGAATTGCATTTATAAATACGTTGGGTAGCATTCCACATCGAAAATTCTGTTTTTCTCATTTACCTACTCGAGGATGAGCAGGAATTAAGCTTGGGGATGCTTGATACGTCTCCAACGTATCTATAATTTTTTATAGTTCCATGCTATTATATTATCTATCTTGGATGTTTTATATGCTATTTTATATGATTTTTGGTACTAACCTATTAACCTAGAGCCCAGTGCCAGTTTCTGTTTTTTCCTTGTTTTTGAGTTTCGCAGAAAAGGAATATGAAACGGAATCCAAACAAGCTAAAAATTTACGGTGATTTTTTATGGACCAGAAGAAGCCCCCGAAGCAAAAGAGTTGGGCCAAAAGAGCCAGGAGGTCTCCACAAGGGTGGAGGGTGCGCCCCCTACCTTGTGCTTGACTCGTGGACCCCCCTGACTTGTTCTCGATGCCAAATATTCTTATAAATACCGAAACCCCCAGAAATAAACCTAGATCGGGAGTTCTGCCATCGCAAGCCTCTATAGCCATGAAAAACCAATCAGGAGCCTGTTCCGACACCCTGCTGGAGGGGGAAACCATAACGGGTGGCCATCTTCATCATCTCGGCGGCCTCCATAATGAGGAGGGAGTAGTTCACCCTCAGGGCTGAGGGTATGTACTAGTAGCTATGTGTTTGATCTCTCTCTCTCTCTCTCTCTCTCGTGTTCTTGATTAGGCACGATCTTGATGTACCGCGAGTTTTATATTATAGTTGGATCTTATGATGTTCTCCCCCTCTACCTTCTTGTAATAGATTGAGGTTTCCCTTTGAAGTTATCTTATCAGATTGCGTCTTTAAGGATTTGAGAACACTTGATGTATGTCTTGCATGTGCTTATCTATGGTGACAATGGGATATTCACTTGATCCACTTGATGTATGTTTTGGTGATCAACTTGCGGGTTCAGTGACCTTGTGAACTTATGCATAGGGGTTGGCACATGTTTTCGTCTTGAATCTCCGATAGAAACTTATGGGCACTCTTTGATTTTCTTTGTGTTGGTTTGAATAGATGAATCTGAGATTGTGTGATGCATATTGTATAATCAAACCCGCAGATACTTGTGGTGACATTGGAGTATCTAGGTGACATTAGGGTTTTGGTTGATGTGTGTCTTAAGGTGTTATTTTCATATGAACTCTAGGGCTATTTGAGACACTTATAGGAATAGCCCAATAGATTGATCAGAAAGAATAACTTTGAGGTGGTTTCGTACCCTACAATAATTTCTTTGTACGTTCTCCGCTATTAGTGACTTTGGAGCGACTCTTTGTTGCATGTTGAGGGATTGTTATATGATCCAATTATGTTATCATTGTTGAGGGAACTTGCACTAGTGAAAGTATGAACCCTAGGCCTTGTCTCTAAGCATTGCAATACCATTTGTGCTCACTTTTATCATTAGTTACCTTTCTGTTTTTGTATTTTCAGATTGCAAAAACCTATATCCACCATCCATATTACACTTGTATCACCATGTCTTCGCCGAACTAGTGCACCTATACAATTTACCATTGTATTGGGTGTGTTGGGGACAAAAGAGACTATTTGTTATTTGGTTGAAGGGTTGTTTGAGAAAGACCATCTTTATCATACGCCTCCCACGGATTGATAAACATTAGGTCATGCACTTGAGGGGAAATTGTTACTGTCCTACAAAACTCTACGCTTGGAGGCTCAACACGAGTCTACAAGAAGAAGGTTGTGTAGTAGACATCTGTGCCTTGGGCATCCCCAAGCTTAGGCTCTTGCCACTCCTTATTCCATAGTCCATCAAAACCTTACGCAAATCTTGAAAACTTCACAACACGAAACTCAACAGAAAACTCGTGAGATCCGTTAGTATAATAAAGCAAATCATCACCTTTAGGTAATGTTGTGTACTCATTCCAATTTTATATTTGTGTTATATCTATTGTATTCTAACTTATCCATGATTCCTAACCCCACGATACTACTCATAGATTCATCAAAATAAGCAAACAACACATTGAAAACAGAATCTGTCAAAAACAGAACAGTTTGTAGTAATCTAGTCATTTGCCATACTTCTGCAACTCTAAAAATTCTAAAAATTTAGGACAATGTGGGAAATTTGAATATCAATAAACTGTAAAACATTCAAAAATTTATCATGCTCTGGTGATTTTTAGGATTTTTGTACTGGGCGTAAAACTTTCTGTTTTCTCACAAAATTAAATCAACAATCTTCCAAATCACCCCAAAGGTCTTACTTGGCACAAACACTAATTAAAATATAATAACACATCTAACGATAGCGCTTGTTGGGAGGCAACACAATGATTTTTTTTTCCTTTTTCTGTTTTTAAATAAAAATACCATTATGCTTCTTTTATGATGGTGTTCATGTGTTTTAATTAGTGTTTTCTCCAAGTAAGACCTTTGGGATGATTTGGAAGATTGTTGATTTGATTCTATGAGAAAACAGAAACTTTTGCGTCCAGTAGCAGAATTATATGTGATTACTGGAGCGTGATCAATTTCTGAAATTTTTGCGTCCAGTATGCTATGTGATTGCTGGCGCTCATGTATTGCATGAGGCTTTAAAAAGCCAAAGAGCGTTAAAAAGTATGAACCAATTGCTCGATTGTCACCAGGGTTATACATGTTTTTTTAATAAAATGGAGAATGACAAGATTATATGATTTTGTAGGGATGGTGTTCTTTAGCACTTTAATTTTGAAATGCATGATTGTTTGTTGGTACGCCTGAGTATTGATGTCTTTATGTCAAATTATAGACTATTGATTTAAATCATTCAGATCTAAATATTCATACCCTAAAAGAAAGATCATATGATGAACATGTTAGGTAGCATTCCACATAAAAAAACTCTGCAGTTATCATTTACCTACTCGAGGACGACCAAAAAATAAGCCTGGATATGCTTGATACATCTCCAACGTATCTATAATTTTTTATTGTTCCATGCTATTATATTATCAATATTGGATGTTTTATATGCCATTTTATATCATTTTTTGGGGCTAGCCTATTAACCTAGTACCTAGTGCCAGTTGATGTTTTTTTGCCTATTTTTGGTTTTCTAGAAAATCAGTACCAAACGGAGTGAAAACGCTATGAAACTTTTTATGATTTTTTCTGGATTAAAGATACCCTAGAAGCTTCGAGACAAGACCAGACGACAACCAAGTAGACGATAAGGCAACATGGCGCCCCAGGGGCTAGCCACGCCCTGTTACCTTGTGGGCCCCTTGGGGCTCTGTCTGACCTAATTCCAACTCTATAAATTCTCAAATATTGGAAAACCACCAGAGAACCACCCGAAACACTTTTTCCGCTGTCGCAAGTTTTTGTTTCCTCCATGGTCCCATCTGCATGCCTTTTTTGGTACTCTTCCGGAAGGGGAATCGATCACGGAGGGCTTCTACATTATCCTTGCCACCTTTTGATGATGCATGAGTAGTTAACCACAGACCTACGGGTCCATATCTAGTAGCTAGATGGATTCTTCTATCTCTTTGATCTTCAATACCATGTGCTCCTTGCTGTTCTTGGAGTTCTATCCAATGTAATCTTAATTTGCAGTGTGTTTGTTGGGATCCGATGAATTGTGGGTTTACGATCCAATTATTCATGAGAAGTAATGAGTTTTTTCTGGACTGCATTATTCATTATTTTTATAGATTTGTATTTCTCTTCGATCTATCCATTTGGGTTGGCCAACTAGATTGAGTATATATCCAGTGGGAGAGGTGCTTTGTGGCGGGTTCAATCTGGCGGTGCTCTATATCCTAGTGACAGCGGGGACAAGACACATCTTTGTATTGTTTCCATGAAGGGACGACAAGGTTTATTCGTATTGATTGGGTTTACTTTGTCTACATCAAGTCATCTTGCTTAAGGCGTTACTCTGTTTGTCATGAACTTAATACCCTAGATGCATGCTGGATAGCGGTCATTGGTGGAGTAATAGTAGTAGATGCAGGTAGGAGTCGATCTACTTGTCTCAGACGCGATGCCTATATATATGATCACTGCCTTGGATATCGTCATAATTATGCGCTCTTCTATCGATTGCCCAACAGTAATTTGGTCACCCACCGTATGCTATGTGTTCAAGAGAGAAGCCTCTAGTGAAAACTATGGAACTGGGTCTACTTTTATATATATATATATATATATATGTATATATATATGTCTATATATATATATATATGTAACCCTAGAAAACATTGCTGCAATTTATTTACTTTTTATTTGTTTGACAATTTATCTATCTATCACTACAAGATTTGATCCTTGTAAGTAATGAGTTCAAGGGGATAGACAACCCTCTTGCTCACGTTGAGTGTAAGTATTTGCTTTTGTGTGTGCAAGTGTTGTTCATGAGGCTTTGCGTGATTATCTACTTGATTGATACATTAGTTCTTACTACTTCTTGAGCTTGCGTTGATTTTTCCCTTGAAGAGAAAAGGGTGATGCAACAAAGCAGAGATAAGTATTTCCCTCAGTTCAGAACCAATGTATCAATCCAGTAGGAGGCACAAGCAAGTCTCCAATCTATGCACCTGCACAAACTAACAAACAGTTGCACACAACACGAAAAAGGGGTTGTCAATCCCTTCACGGTCACGAACAAAAGTGAGATCTGTTAGAGATAGATTTAGAACAAAAGTAAAAAAGCAAAATAAAGTAAACACAAAATAATTGCAGCAAGGTATTTTTAGGTTAATGGTTTTATAGATCTGAAAATATATGATGGAAAATAGACCCGGGGCTATAGGTTTCATTAGAGGCTTCTCTCTCGTAGAAAGCATATGGTGGGTAAACAAATTACAGTCGAGCAATTGATAGAAAAGTGTGAAGTTATGATGATATCTAAGGCAATGATCATGAATATAGGCATCACGTCTGTGATAAGTAGACTGACTCCTGCCTGCATCTACTACTATTACTGCACTCATCGACCGCTCTCCAGCATGCATCTAGAGTATTAAGTTAAAAACAGATTAACGACTTAAGGAAGATGACATGATGTAGAGGGATAAACTCATGCAATATGATATAAACCCCATCTTTTTATTCTTAATGGCAATAACACAATACGTGCCTCGCTGCCCCTACTATGTCACTGGGTGAGGACACTGCATGATTGAGCCCATCACAAAGCACATTTCCCATTGCAAGAAAAATCAATCTAGTTGGCCAAACCAAATTGATAGATTGAAGATAAATACAAAGCTATCTCAATCATGCATAAAAGCGTTCAGAGAAGACTCAAATAATATTCATAGATAATCTGATCATAAATCCACAATTCATCGGATCTCGACAACCACAAAAGAAGATTACATCAAATAGATCTCTAAGAACATCAAGGAGAACATTGTATTGAAGATCAAAGAGAGAGAAGAAGCCATCTAGCTACTAGCTATGGACCCATAGGTCTATGGTAAACTACTCACACATCATCGAAGGGGCAACAAGGTTGATGTAGATGCCCTCTGTGATCGAATCCCCCTTTAGCAGAGTACCAAAAAGGCCCCAAGATGGGATCTCACGGGAATAGAGACCTACGGCGATGGAAATGTATTTTCGTGGATGCCTCTAGGGTTTTTGGAATATTTCCGAGTTTACAGGCGAAAGAGTAGGGTTGGTGGACTCTCGAGGGGCCACAAGCCTAGGGGGCGTGCCCCCTTAGGGCGCACCCCTGTGGCTTGTCGCCTCCTCAGGGATCTTCTAACTTGAACTCCAAGTCTTCTGGATGTCTTCTGGTCCAAGAAAAATATGTTGGGGAACGTAGTAATAATTCAAAAAAAATCCTACATGTCACCTAGATCAATCTAGGAGATGCTAGCAACGAGAGAGAGGGAGTGCATATTCATACCCTCGAAGACCGCTAAGCGGAAGTGTTGCAAAGAACGTGGTTGATAGAGTCGTACTCGTGGCTATTCAAATCACGGAAGGTCCGATCTAGCGCCGAACGGACGGTGCCTCCACGTTCAACACATGTACAGCCCAGGGACGTCTCCTCCTTCTTGATCTAGCAAGGGGGGAGGAGAAGTTGAGGGAGAACTCCGACAGCACGACGGCATGGTGATGGTGGAGCTCGTGGTTCTCCGGCAGAGCCTCGCTAAGCACTACAGAGGAGGAAGAGGTGTAGGAGGGGGAGGAAGGGCGGCGCCGTAGCGTGGAGATGTATTCAAGGGTGCGGCTGACCCTCTTTCTACCTCTCTATATATAGGGGGAAGGGAGGAGGAGGGGCGCCCAAGATCCAATCTAGGGGCGGCAACCAAGGCAGATGGGGGCGCCCCCTACGGAAACCCTAGTGTGACTTGCCCCCCAAGCCAGGTGGAGGGAACCCTAGAAGGGGCGCCCCACCTCTCCTGGTTACGTGGGAAAGGGTGTGGGGGCACACAACCCCTTAGTGGGATGGTTTGCCCCCTCCCCTTGTCCCATGAGGCCCCGCAACACTTGCCGGGGCCCCTAAAAGACCTTTCGGTCATGCTGGCCATAGCCCGGTACCCTCAGAACACTTTCGGACTCCAATACCCTTCATCCAATACATCAATCTTCACCTCCGGACCATTCCGGAGTTACTCATCACGTCCGGGATCTCATCCGGGACACCAAACAACCTTCGGTAACCACATACAATTCCCATTACTACTCTAGCGTCACTGAACCTTAAGTGTGTAGACCCTACGGGTTCGAGAACCATGCAAACATGACCGAGACACCTCTCCGACCAATAACCAATAGCGGGATCTGGATACCCATATTGGCTCCCACATGTTCCACGATGACATCACCAGATGAACCACGATGTCGGGGATTCAATAAATCCCGTATACAATTCCCTTTGTCCATCGATATGTTACTTGCCCGAGATTCGATCGTCGGTATCCCCATACCTTGTTCAATCTCGTTACCGGCAAGTCTCTTTACTCATTCCGTAACACATGATGCTGTGACTAACTCCTTAGTCACATTGAGCTCATTATGATGATGCATTACCAAGTGGGCCTAGAGATACCTCCCCATCATACGGAGTGATAAATCCCAGTCTCGATTCGTGCCAACCCAACAGACACTTTCGGAGATACCTGTAGTGCACCTTTATAGTCACCCAGTTATGTTGTGACGTTTGATATGCCCAAAGCATTCCTATGGTATCCGGGTGTTGCACAATCTCATGGCCTAAGGAAATGATACTTGACATTATAAAAGCTCTAGCAAATGAACTACATGATCTTGTGCTATGCTTAGGATTGGGTCTTGTCCATCACATCATTCTCCTAATGATGTGGTCTCGTTATCAACGACATCCAATGTCCATGGTCAGGAAACCACAACCATCTATTAATCAACGAGCTAGTCGACTAGAGGCTCACTAGGGACATGTTGTGGTCTATGTATTCACAAATGTATTACAGTTTCCAGTTAATAGAATTATAGCATGAACAATATACAATTATCATGAACAAGGAAATATAATAATAACCATTTTATTATTGCCTCTAGGGCATATTTCCAATAGTCTCCCACTTGCACTAGAGTCAATAATCTAGTTACATTGTGATGAATCGAACACCCATAGAGTTCTGGTGCTGATCATCTTTTGCTCGTGGAAGAGGTTTAGTCAATGGATCTGCGATATTTAGATCCATATGTACTTTAACAATATCTATGTCTCCATCTTGAATATAACCACAAATGGAGTTGAAGCGGCGCTTGATTTGCTTGGTCTTCTTGTGAAACTTGGGCTCCTTGTCAATGGCAATAGCTCCAGTGTTGTCACAGAAGTGAGTCATCGGGCCCGACGCATTGGGAATCACTCCTAGGTCGGTGATGAACTCCTTCCTACGCTGCTTCTGAAGCAGCTATGTACTCTGCTTCACATGTAGATGCCGCCACGGCGCTTTGCTTGCAACTGCACCAGCTGACTGCCCCACCATTCAAAATATACACATATCCGGTTTGTGACTTGGAGTCATCCGGATCTGTGTCAAAGCTAGCATCGACGTAACCCTTTACGACGAGCTCTTCAGCACCTCCATAAACGAGAAACATATCCTTAGTCCTTTTCAGGTACCTCTGGATATTCTTGACCTCTATCCAGTGTTCCATTCCGGGATCACTTTCGTACCTTGCTACCAAACTTATGGCAAGGTTCACATTAGGTCTGGTACACATCATGTCATACATAATAGAGCCTGTGGCTGAGGCATAGGGGATGACATTCATCTTTTCTCTATCTTCTACCGAGGTCGGGCATTGAGCTGCGCTCGATCTCACACCTTGCAATACAGGCAAGAACCCCTTCTTGGACTGAACTATATTGAACTTCTTCAATATCTTTGTCAAGGTATGTGCTTTGTGAAAGACCAATGAGGCGTCTTGATCTATCTCTATAGATCTTGGTGCCTAATGTGTAAGCAACTTCTCCAAGGCCCTTCATTGAAAAACACTCATTCAAGTAGGCCTTTATGCTTTCCGAAAGTTCTATATCATTTCCCATCAACAATATGTCATCCACATATAATATGAGAAATGCTACAAAGCTCCCACTCACTTTCTTGTAAATACATGCTTCTCCATAAGTCTGTATAAACCCAAACGCTTTGATCACTTCATCAAAGCGAATGTTCCAACTCTGAGATGCTTGCACCAGCCCATAGATGGAACGCTGGAGCTTGCATACCTTGTCAGCATTCTTAGGGTCGACAAAACCTTCTGACTGCATCATATACAATTCTTCCTTAAGGAAACCGTTAAGGAATGTCGTTTTGACGTCCATTTGCCAGATCTCATAATCATAAAATGCGGCAATTGCTAACATGATTCGGACGGACTTCAGCATCACTACGTGTGAGAAAGTCTCATCGTAGTCAACTCCTTGAACTTGTAGATAACCCTTAGCAACAAGCCGAGCCTTATAGACGGTCACATTACCATCCGTGTCAGTCTTCTTCTTAAAACTCCACTCATTCTTTATGGCTTGCCGGTCATCGGGCAAGTCCACCAAAGTCCATACTTTGTTCTCATACATGAATCCTATGTCGGATTTCATGGCTTCAAGCCATTTGTTGGAATTCGGGCCCGCCATCGCTTCTTAATGGTTCGAAGGTTCACCGTTGTCTAACAACATGATTTCCAGGACAGGGTTGCTGTACCACTCTGGTGCGGAACGTGTCCTCATGGACCTACAAAGTTTAGCAGCAACTTGATCCGAAGTTTCATGATCATCATCATTAACTTCCTCTCTAGTTGGTGCAGGCACCACTGAAACATCTTCCTGTGTTGCGCTACTCTCCGATTCAAGAGCGGGTACAATTACCTCATCAAGTTCTACTTTCCTCCCACTTACTTCTTTCGAGAGAAACTCTTTCTCCAGAAAGGATCCATTCTTGGCAACAAAGATATTGCCTTCCGATATGAGGTAGAAGGTATACCTAATAGTTTCCTTAGGGTATCCTATGAATAAGCACTTTTCCGATTTGGGTTCGAGCTTTTCAGGTTGAAGTTTCCTGACATAAGCATCACATCCCCAAACTTTCAAAAACGACATCTTAGGTTTCTTCCGAAACCATAATTCATACGGTGTCGTCTCAACAGATTTAGACGGTGCTCTATTTAAAGTGAATGTGGCAGTCTCTAAAGCATAACACCAAAATGATAGCGGTAGATCGGTAAGAGACATCATAGATCACACCATATCCAATAGAGTGTGATTACGACGTTCAGACACACCATTACGCTGAGGTGTTCCGGGTGGCGTGAGTTGTGAAACAATTCCACATTTCCTAAGTGTGTGCCAAACTCATAACTCAAATATTCTCCTCCACGATCAGATCGTAAGAACTTTATTTTCCTATCACATTGATTCTCTACCTCGCTATGAAATTCCTTGAACTTTTCAAAGGTCTCGGACTTGTGTTTCATTAAGTAGACATATCCATATCTACTTAAGTCATCAGTGAGGGTGAGAACATAATGATAGCTACCGCGAGCCTCAACGCTCATTGGAGCGCATACATCAATATGTATTATTTCCAACAAGTTGGTTGCTCGCTCCATTGTTCCGGAGAACGGAGTCTTGGTCATCTTGCCCATGTGGCATGTGTCGGATTTAGGGTTCCGCAAACCCTTGAGAGGTTCAAACTCTGGGGTGCACATGAAGAGCACTCTCTCATGAGCGCGCTCGCCCTACGATTCCACAACCTAGCCCGACGAACTCAAAGAACAAGGGACACAGAGGATTATACTGGCTCGGGCCACCTTGCGGTGTAATACCCTACTCCAGTGTGTGTGGTGGATTGCCTCGTATGGCTGAGGATGAACTAGTACAAGAGATGAACAGCCTTCGGAGGAGAGGTGTTCTTGGGCTCGGATGAGCTTGTGGTGTGTGTAGGGGTGGAATGGAACCGATCCCTTCTACGGTTGGATTAGCTCAAGATGAGATCAGATCTATGGCGGTGGCTAGGTCCTATTTATAGTGGCCTTGGTCCTCTTCCCAAATATCGGGGGAAGGGATCCCATAATGGCCAAATTTGAAGGGGAACAACTAGTACAAGTTATCCTGACAAAAGTACTCTTCGCCTGCCAAAGGCTCTGGTGGTGACGCCGCGCCGGGCTCCATGATGACCTCCATTCCGCAGCCCTGACGGTCCTTGGTCTTGTTGCACCGATATGGAAACCTTTGCCTGATCCCTCGGGACTCCGCGCCTGCACTTGCTCCATTAGAACCAAATGGGCAACTGGCACACTGTGCCCGCCTGGCCTTGGACGTCATGGCTCACGCCACGTGAACCTCGCGAGGTGCATCTTGCATAGATATCTTCGCTCCTAGGGAGCTAGCCTAGAGAGACTGCCCCATGGAGGTCATGTTGTCGCCCGCCTCGTGAGGCTTGGCCCCTCGCGAGGGTCTTGACTTGCGGTTGCTGAAGTTGTGCCGCAACAGGCCGCAGAAGGAGCCACGTCACGGGCCGCAGGCAGGCATGTCTGGGTACCCCCGTTCCTAGGACGTGGACAATAGCCCCCGGGCCCAAGGCGCGCATAGACTTGGCTTCAAGACGAAGCCAAAGGGGCAAGGGCGAAGCGCCACAGGCCCCGATCGCCTGCGGCCTTGGTCGACGCGTGGCGACTTGATTGGACATGGGCGTCTCCGCTTCTCCATGCTGCCTCGGCAACTGCCCGATTTGACGAGACCCTACTGCGTGCATAGAAAAACCATCATTACGTGAGATCATGGAGGCCGGTGGTTTTCCTCCTCCAGGCTATAAATGGGGAGAGGGTGAGTCCCCCGTTGCTCATCTCCTTCTTTTGGTCGCCCTCCTCTTCTTCTTCCTCCATGCCGCACCGACTTACCGTGACGCCCATGGAGCCGATAAGGAGATTCTCCGCTGCTGAAAAAGGAAAAACTCCCTGTGAGGAGCGGGAACCACTTCCGCCGAAGAAGAGGTTCAGCCACCCCCGCGGCGCTGATGAGAGGCGGGAGGTGGCGAGGCCTTGGTGCGAGCGGCCTCCCCATGGCTTCCCGCTGGCCTTGTACGCCCAGAGGCAAGGGGTTTGCGCCCCGCACCGCTTGCGTTGTAGTCGAGGTCATCCTGCTGGAGCTGCTAGGGCTGCTAGCCCCCAAACTCATGCCAAGGGCTCCTCGCGTGAGTTCGTGGTGTGGACAGCGATGCCGTCGTCTTCTTGGATCCGGCTTCGGAGGTTCTTCATCGAGCTGATGCCGGCGAGGGGTCTTGCCAAGGTGTGGTTGCAGATGCCAGGTGTTACAACCAAGCTTCGGAGGCGGAGGTTGAGGTCGTCCCCCCGCCGGTGTCTTCATGACTCGAGGATGGGACGAAATCGCCCGCGTGTGCCGACCTGATGGAGCCTCCACCGTCCACTTTGAGTTCGACAGCGTCTCCATGTTGTTCTTCAAGTTCTTCGACGGGGAAGGACATTGCCAGGAGTGATGCCCTAGTAGGAGCCACCAGGGTGGCACAATGACAGGTGTCGTGCCTGCTCTCGGCCCTGCCGACAACTCTCTCAGCAGCAGCGATGGCCCCTGGGAATCCAGCATCTCTCCCGAGGCTGATGAGTCTCCGGAGACAAGCGATGACAACTAAGCGCCCCCAAGCTCACGGCGCGCCCAGGGCGCGGCAGCTGCACCAGCTCATCATCGATGCTAACCCGAGCGATGTTGGAGACGGCCTCTTGATGGCTTCTCGCTCCTCGTTGGTTACCCCAAGTGGAAGGTTTGAGATGCAGTGTAGCGGAAGTTTTCCCTTGGCAATATCAAGGATCGATTTCCTTGAGACTCCCAGTTTCAACAAGAAGGTGTCAACTGCTAACGGTGCCAGATATTTAGCAATCAACGTGGACCTGCACACAGATACAAATAACTTTGCTCCTAACGAGTACAGAGAGGTTGTCAATCCCTCCGGCCTTGTAGTTTACAAAGGATCAAACGCAAGTGATAATAGTGATAGGTATTGCTGCAATAGTAAGTAAAAGCGGAAAGTAAATAGCGGATGTGATCAATGATGGTAATATGGACCGGAGTCTCATGATGTTCACTAGTGATGTCTCTCTCCCAAAAGACGATAAACAGCTATGTGAGGTAAACGAATTACAGCTGGGCAATTGACAGGACCATGTGCGCAAACCAATGCTGACTAAGTTGCAAGAAAGGTAGAGGTTCAAAGCATGGGCGGTACACCGAGGTAAGTAGACCGAAATCCATCTGCATCTACTACTAATCATCCACCTTGCGATATCTATCCAGAACATCTCGCTGGTATTAAGTTGCGAGTCCCACCCATAGTGTAAACTCAAAGCAACAGACAACTGCATTAAAAGAACTTTGCGTAAAGTAAACAATCCTTGCACCCGCGGGCACAAGCACCGTTGTTTTCCCCCTTGTGGCAACAGCACATCCCCTAGACTCATGTTTCTGTCCTCAAGCTAGTCATCGAGGGGCATGAACCCACAATCAAGCATAACGTTCCCTCTTGGAGTCACTACCTACTACTTGGCCAAAGCAATAAATAACAACGGAGAACATGCAAGAATTACTTACGAACATAAATATAAAAGAGGTGAATCAAATATATTACTCAAACACAATCTGAACATAATCTCATAATCCATCGGATCCTAGCAAACTCATCATAGCAACAGCATAACGATTACATATGTGCCTCGATCATGTAGGGCAGCTCACGAGGACTAATTAGTGAAGCACAAGAACGGGAGGAGAACATCACATAGCTACTGGTCATGGACCCATGGTCCAAGGGAGACTACTCACAACTCATCCGGGAGGCGTCCATGGTGGTGGAGAAGCTCCCAGTGGTGATCCTCCCCTTCGGCAGGGTGCCGGGAAGAGTTCTCCTGGTGCTCCCGATCTTGGAAGCACGGCAGCGGCGGAACAGAGATGAGATCGCGAAAAAGGGTTCCCGTCTCGAGGGTTTCGGGAGACGGTATAAATATATGCCAAAGGGGGGCATCAGACGAGGCTCGGGGGGCCCAGGCGCCCCCCCGGCGCGGCCCAGGGGGGGGGGGGGCGCCACCAGGGCGCCTGGGGCCCTGGTGGCCCCCCTCCGGCTGTGCTTCGGGTGCCTGGTAGCTTCTGGAACGCTGATTTTTTATATAATTTTTCCGCGATTTTTCTGGCAGTTCTCGTAAAGGGGAAAACCTGAAATACAAAAACAGCCGAAAACAGAAACTGGCACTGGGGTGCACTGAGTTAATAGGTTAGTCCAAATATGATCAAAAGTGTATGGAAGTGTATAAATATCATAGCAATATCACCCAAAAGAAGCATGGAGCAAGCAGAAATTATAGATACGTTTTGGACGTATCAACATCCCCAAGCTTAATTCCTGCTCGTCCTCGAGTAGGTAAATGATAACAAGAATAATTTCTGTGGTGACATGCTATTAACCATATAGGACCTTTTCATAGTCGTATGACAAAAGCTTACTGAGACAATGAATCTGTAGTAATTAAGTTGCCTCATGAGAAAATCACAAAGAACTAAAAGTTTTACAATATGATACTGAAACATCAAATAGATTTGCAATGAGCATGGTGTGCAAATATGATAAAGTGATATCTCGCTTGCCCCCTTTAGTGAAGCAAAACATAAATGCAGGGGCACCTCCAAGGTTTAAGTGATGACTAGATACAATGATTTCAAAATAAACGATATCACAACCATGCAAAAGACAATGCTACTTTGGGACAATGCACATTACACTCAGAATGACAATCATGCTCTTAGTAGTTGGTGCTTTTAAAAGAAGGTGGAGACTCTCGAACCGTGGCTTTTGTTGGCAAGGTTGAAAACCCATAATCGGAAACAAAGACAAAACATGTACCAGAGCTCTTGGTTTTAAAAACAGAGGTAATAATATTATTTTTTAGATCATGCATGTTCCGTCAACGAATGCTAGCAGACAACTCAATCACTTCTTGAGATGGACAAGTTTCGAGGAACGGCTCCCGAATGAGGACGATCACATCCTCTTAATCTCCTTTGTTTATCACTGCCAAAGTTTTCTGATTTCTCATGAACAAAGCGTGAAGGAGGGTTTGTTTGTTATATTATCTTTTTGAGCCGGGCACACTCAATGCCAGTTCCTTCTCGTATTATGGGTTTGCACATTATACATGCAATCTCGGGGTGAAGCTTGTCCAACTTAAAAAGATCATGAATTAACCTCTACTTCCTCATGAACTTACAACAGAGGCACAAAATAGGAATGCTTTTTCTTTGAATAATTTCGAGATGGTACATGCAAGTCTCCGTTAGGAATGGCAGGTAAATACCATGTAGGAAGGTATGGTGGACTCATATGGCATAACTGGTATAAAGGAATTTGGATGCACAAGCAGTCAGTCCGCTTAGTACAGGTGGAGGTTAGCAAAAGAATGGGAGCGACTAACTAAGAGAGCAATGACGGTCATAATCATGCAGAGCGACAAAGCAACATTGAATCAGGCATGGAAGTTATATCGCTACTCAGAAACAAAAGATCATCAAGGCTTGACAAACTTTCTTTACAGTCTTAAATATGCGTGAGCATACGCCAAGTCAATCAAAATAAATTCTTTAAAGGAAGATATTACTAAACCATACCACATCATAGGCAAACAAATCATGTTGGTACTCCAATAACACATTGGAAACCCCCCAGCTATTTGAGACTAACCATAAGAAAACATGAACTACTAAGCGCCATTATGCACGTAGCATCTTTATCATAGACATATCAACCAATGCAACGGAAGCAAACTCTCTTAATAAGATAATCATGATAACTAAAGAGAGTTCAAGCAACCAACTAAACAAAAGCTCTTTAAAAAGATAAGCATGAAAGTTAAGAGATAAGCATGATAGTAGCTATTAAAAGACAAAGAACACACACAGCAAGGATAGACATAAAAATTCTATGTTATGTTCTAGGTAGAAGTGGAGCGTGTTTCTCTCCCACATAAAGAAAGCTGAGTTCCGACTTGTTATGAAAAGCTAAGGAAAACTAAAAAGGAAAGCTAAAAGCAAGACGCTCCAAGCATAGCACATAACACATGAAGTGATAAAAATATAGTGGAACGAAAGACGAACTGATAATGTTGATGGAGAAGGGGATGCACGGGGGCATCCCCAAGCTTAGACGCTTGAGTCTCCTTGAATATTTCTTGGGGGTGCACGGGGGCATCCCCAAGCTTGAGCGTTTGACACTCCTGAATCTTTTTATCATCTTCCCTCGCACACTTGAAAACTCCCTTCATACATAACTCATCATAATCTGATTATCGAGGTTAGTACCCTTAATAAAATAATTGTTCCTTGCTGGAAATAAAGATATTCTTGAAGGTCTACTGTTTATCAAGATTGCCAAAAGGTTTTTGCAAAGAAAAAGCAAGCTCTAGGTTTGCAAAATGAAGGAAAGGCAAAACAGGACAGAATCTGTGAAAAACAGAACAACAGGTAGTAAATGATTTTTTCGGGGCACTTCTACAACTCTAATCAAAAAACTCAGAACACACGCACGAAAGACAATTATATAGAGCACGCTGTTGAAAAAATTCAGACCAAAAAGATGATCTGGTGATTTTATACGATTTTTTCTATCCAAGGACAGAATCTGTTTCCTGGACAGCACGTCACAACTTTTGAACTTTCTAGCAATCAGAGGCTACACTTGGCACAAAATTGAAAAGCAAAGATACAATGATGATGCTACTGTAGTAACAACATCAAGACACAACAAAAGCAAAATAAAATTTATTCATTGGGCTGCCTCCCAAAAGTGCTTTCTTTTATGCCTTTAAGCTAGGCATAATGCATAGAGGAATCAATAACCATCATAATAATCGGAGCTATAGATTGCTTCAAATGGTTCCTCAACAAGTTCACTCTTGTTCCTTCTAGGATAGGGGTACACACCTTTTGCCTTTCCGCGCAAGCGGATTTGTCCCTTACCTATATCGATGAAGCCTTTTACCGCTCGGAGGAAGTCCCTTCTAAGCACTATATTTCCTTGGTTTGGCTCCATGATGAAGAAATCAATCATAGCAATCCCCTTAAGGAATTTAACTGGCACATCTTTTATTCTTCCCTGGATTTCAGAAATATCTCCATTAGTGTGTTCATGATAAGATGGTAATCTATCCATGTTAAATTTTAAAGAATCATGAACAATTTTTGGCATAGTAGAAACCATAGATCCAATATCACAATAAGCAAGGAAGTCTTGATTAGAGATGCTAATCCTAACAAAAGGCTCCCAATCATTGTCTATTTCCAAAATATCTCTCTTATTGGGTTTGGGTTTCTCTACCTTCATTAAGTCTAGAGCATCCATTCTCTTCTCAATAGTAATAAGTCTATCTATGACAGTATCAAAATTATGATCATAAACAAAGTAACTAGATAGACCATGTATAATTTCAAGAGCTCTAGCTTCATCACACTCTAGGAAATCTCCTTCAGCTATAATATGAAGAGAGTGTTTACACCATTTAAAAAGACCATGGTAAAAATTTCTAAGCACAATTTTTATAGGTATCCAAGGCATAATTCTCCTATGTGCATCAGAAATTCTGTCCCATGCCTTCTTCATATTTTCTCCATCCCTTTGATGGAAATCTAGAACTTCTGATTCCCTCAAAGCATCAAATCCTAACATGCTTGACTAAACAGAACGGACTACTAGCAAATAATTAATAATAATTTTTTTGTGATTTTTGATAAAAGATACTAAAGCAAAAACTGAAAGGTAAACTAACAAGACTAAAAAGCAAAGGTAAAAGATAACGTGCAACTCCCCTATCCTGAAGAATGGAGTCCCCGGCAACGGCGCCAGAAAACTTTGCTTGATGGCTTCTCGCCCCTCGTTGGTTACCCCAAGTGGAAGGTTTGAGATGCAGTGTAGCGGAAGTTTTCCCTTGGCAATACCAAGGATCGATTTCCCTGAGACTCCCAGTTTCAACAAGAAGGTGTCAACTGCTAACGGCGCCAGATATTTAGCAATCAACGTGGACCTGCACACAAATACAAATAACTTTGCTCCCAACGAGTACAGAGAGGTTGTCAATCCCTCCGACCTTGTAGTTTAGAAAGGATCAAACGCAAGTGATAATAGTGATAGGTATTGCTGCAATAGTAAGTAAAAGCGGAAAGTAAATAGCGGATGTGATCAATGATGGTAATATGGACCGGAGTCTCATGATGTTCACTAGTGATGTCTCTCTCCCAAAAGACGATAAAACAGCTATGTGAGGTAAACGAATTACAGCTGGGCAATTGACAGGACCATGTGCGCAAACCAATGCTGACTAAGTTGCAAGAAAGGTAGAGGTTCAAAGCATGGGCGGTACGCCGAGGTAAGTAGACCGAAATCCATCTGCATCTACTACTAATCATCCACCTTGAGATATCTATCCAGAAAATCTCGCTGGTATTAAGTTGCGAGTCCCACCCATAGTGTAAACTCAAAGCAACAGACAACTGCATTAAAAGAACTTTGCGTAAAGTAAACAATCCTTGCACCCACGGGCACAAGCACCGTTGTTTTCCCCCTTGTGGCAACAGCACATCCCCTAGACTCATGTTTCTGTCACTCAAGCTAGTCATCGAGGGACATGAACCCACAATCAAGCATAACGTTCCCTCTTGGAGTCACTACCTACTACTTGGCCAAAGCAATAAATAACAACGGAGAACATGCAATAATTACTTACGAACATAAATATAAAAGAGGTGAATCCAATATATTACTCAAACACAATCTAAACATAATCTCATAATCCATCGGATCCCAGCAAACTCATCATAGCAACAGCATAAGGATTACATATGTGCCTCGATCATGTAGGGCAGCTCACGAGGACTAATTAGTGAAGCACAAGAACGGGAGGAGAACATCACATAGCTACTGGTCATGGACCCATGGTCCAAGGGAGACTACTCACAACTCATCCGGGAGGCGTCCATGGTGGTGGAGAAGCTCCCGGTGGTGATCCTCCCCTCCGGCAGGGTGCCGGGAAGAGTTCTCCTGGTGCTCCCAATCTTGGAAGCGCGGTGGCGGCGGAACAGAGATGAGATCGCGATAAAGGGTTCCCGTCTCGAGGGTTTCGGGAGACGGTATAAATATATGCCAAAGGAGGGCATCAGACGAGGCTCGGGGGACCAAGGCGCCCCCCCCGGCGCGGCCCAGGGGGGCGCGCCACCAGGGCGCCTGGGGCCCTGGTGGCCCCCTCCGGCTGTGCTTCGGGTGCCTGGTAGCTTCTGGAACGCTGATTTTTTATATAATTTTTCCGGGATTTTTCTGGCAGTTCTCGTAATGGGAAAACCCGAAATACAAAAACAGCTGAAAACAGAAACTAGCACTGGGGTGCACTGAGTTAATAGGTTAGTCCAAATATGATCAAAAGTGTATGGAAGTGTATAAATATGATAGCAATATCACCCAAAAGAAGCATGGAGCAAGCAGAAATTATAGATACGTTTTGGACGTATCACCTCTCGTTGCCCACTGTTGATGACAGCGTCGACGGTGGCAGCCGTAGTTAGGGTCTCCTGGAATCTCCTTCTTTTGCTCCCCGCGAGGAATCAAAGCAAATCCCATGGGGGCGTGTAAAGAACCTATAATGCTTTTTCTCTCATACCTATTATTCTTGCCATGAAACCGTGTTTGCAAGACTTGCTTCGGCAGTGTCCCTCCTTTTTATCCTTTCAGCATCTTTGTGCTCTACGCCTGTCGGGGATATAACTACTAGGTATAAACCGCCCAGGAGGGGCCGGTTTATGCCTATGATGAATTACTCCTATTGAAGCCCATCAACACATGGAATATGGCATTTTATTATAGAAGACTAAAAGGCCCAGGGTCCAAAAGGTATTAGGGCCTGTAGAACTAAACTCCATACGGTGTGTAACTTGTATTGTAAGATAGAGGAGGTAGAGACCGAGCCGGGCACGTTTATGAGCCGGCCTCAGGATTCTGTAAACCGGCTGGGCGTCATCCTATGTATATAAAGGGATGACCCAGTGGCGGTTCAGGGACAACAAACAACAGCTCGAGACACAGGCAAAGCGGATTCACTCCCTGGTCATCGAAACCCTAGCAATACCACCACAACTAGACGTAGGCTTTTACCTTCATCGTAAGGGGCCGAACTAGTATAAAAATCCCCTGCGTCCTTTGTCCGCTTTAACCCCTTTAAGCTAACCCATCGCGATGGCTCCACGACTAAGTCCTTATGCTAGGACATCTGCCGTGACAAAACCACGACAGTTGGTGCCCACCATGGGGCTATCGCATGATGGTTTCGAGTTCTTAGAGGGCAGCTTTGAAGGGCTCAGGGGATATGCAGTGGGTCGGATGACTAAGATTCGTCGTGGCAAGATCTACATCGACGACGCAGGCTGGGGCCCCGAGGCCGATTCAATCGTGTACGGGTACCGGGTCCCCTTCGGCAGCATCCACGTCTTCATTGGCAAGATCGGCGAACCGGACCCTGAGCCAGACATCTACACCAACATCGTCGAGACAGCTCAGCGTGGGAGACCTGCCCGGGTTCGGCCTGCGATGAAGCGTGTCTTTGTGGGAGTTGTCCACGAAGCGGAAGCTGAAGATAGACCGGAATCTGGTGGCGAGACCGTTGTTTATTCTGGTGACGAGTCATCTACCGGTGAGACCGAGTCTTTGTACCTGCTGCAAGATGGCCGGTCTGGGGGCTGTTCCAATGGCGACAGTATTCCGGACCCCCTCGATCCGCCGAGCCGGGTTGTAGTCTTCATGGCCGGATCACAGTCTGTGCAACACTCTTCGACCGCAGCAGCGCTGACATCTGGTTTAGCGGCGGCATCAACAGTTGGGGCAGGAGGCCCTGTGCAGCTGCCGGCTCAGATCCTATCCGGTTTATTCGACACTTTCACAGCGCTATTAACCGCGGAGGTAAGCCAGACATACAAGGAGCAACATGATGTAGAAGTTGCCAAGGTAAAAGGTCAGATAGATCAAGCCAAGGCAGATCTGGCAGCTGAAAATGCCAGGATGGCCGCTAAGCAGGCCGAGTTGGATGCTCAGGCTTAACGGATCATGTTGGATCAGAACGCGTCAAATGATGTAATGAGGAGAAGGTACCAGTCTCGTCTACCTCCGGTTTATGAGGCAAGGAATCTCTTTAGCACGCGTGGAGCAGGAACCAGTAATCAACTAGGGGTAAACCGGGCAGAAGCACCTGGAACGGGGGCATCGGTCCAGCTGCACGCAACGGATCCACCTCGTCAGATCATTCCATCACAGCTTGTACCGACGCCTTCGGGTCATTACTCCAACCCCTTGGATAACATAGTCGTAGCCGCTTCACGATTGGAAGCCCTTCCAGTTGAAGGTGAATCCCCCGTAGCGGTGGAGACGCGACGGGCTAGGGAGTTCATTCAGACAGCTTTGACTCAGCAACAGGCCTATTCCTACAGCCGCGAGAGGATTCACTCCACCCCCCGCCCAAGCCGGAGTTATAGCCGACATATTGATGAACCAGCCGTGTCAAGAAATTGCGCAGAACCGTAACCCGCCTCGGGGGGATAACCCGGTAGGTGGTGGCGCAAATGCTCAGGATTTGGTGGATCAGGGTAGACAGCGTCGAGGAGCCGAGTTAGCAGCACAGTACACGACCCGTCAGCTTACCCTGGTTCGTCCAACCACCTCAGTGGAACCAGGAGTTTCTTCTAGCTCTTTGGGAGTGCCGTGCCTCACCCCCGCTTTACGTAATGTGCGTCTACCTAAAGATTTCAAAGGACCGCGGAAAGTGCCCAATTACACTGCCGATTTATCCCCCCGTGTCGTGGGTTGAAAGCTATGAGATGGCGATGGAGATGCTGGATGTGGGCGATGCAGCGTGTGCTAAGTACTTCACCATGATGTTGGAAGGAACGACTCATACTTGGCTGAAAAGTTTGCCAGCTAATTCCATTGGATCATGGGCCGAGTTAAGATGCCGGTTCATCCAGAATTTCAAGGACACATGCAAGCAACCCATGTTAATTGTGGACTTAGCTGCCTGTGTCCAAGGAGAGAATGAGTCAACAAGTCATTGGGTGCGCCGAGTTTCAGAGATCATGTATTCATCAGACCGCATCAACCCCGACGCAGCAGTCTTGACACTGGAAGGCAATTGCTGGTTCACGCCTCTGAAGCTGAAGTTGGGACGGCTCTAACGTCACTGCAATGACATGGATACACTCATGGAAGCTCTAGTAAAGTATGCCGATTCTGATAGTACCAAGGATCCAGAGTCTGACGACGAAAATTCGGGAAAGGGAAAGAAGAACGGTAAAGCACCGCAACTTAATCCGGCGAGCCATGGATATAGCGGTAAGCGTAAAGTGGATAATAATTCAGATTTTGTGGCTAACCCTAGTATGCAAAATGATGGTTAGCATCGTAAAGGTAGGCCGCCCCCGTAGAGCGGAGGATCAAATATCAATCTTGAGCGCCAGATGAATCTGCCTTGCCCTAGGCACGAGACAAAGGAAAGACCAACTACACACCTCTGGAAGGATTGCTTTATTATGCGGGAGTTCAAAAATTCAGATCGATTTCAATATGATCATGGACCGTCCGGCGGTTCAGGGCCTGGTTCTCATGGGCCGGGTTATCACGGCGGTGGTTTTGGCTTAGGATTCCGAGGCAATCAGAGTGGACACAACAATCAGGGCAGCCAAGGTGGTTATAATCATCAGGGGAATCATCAGCAGCAACAGTCAGGTTATCAGAGCAACCCGAAGCAGTTGAATAGTGGGCAGTATCATGTCTTCACCACTAGCCTGTGTAAGCGGGATTAGAAGGTTTATAAAAGGGCGGTGCACTCCGTTGAACCAGCGGTGCCTCGTTATTTACACTGGTCGGAGCAGCCCATTGTGTGGAGCCGTGAGGATCATTTGCCCCGGGTTGATAATCCGGGTCAGCTGGCACTCGTGGTGGCACCTCAGGTTGGGGGGTATAAGTTCACCAAGGTGCTCATGAACGGAGGGAGTAGCATCAACATCCTTTATTGTGAAACCTTCCGTCGCATGGGGTTAACAGATAAAAAGCTTAGACCGTCAAACACTGTCTTCCATGGTGTAGTACCTGGTAAATCGGCGTATCCGGTTGGCAAGATAGATTTGGAGGTTACCTTTGGAGATGAGCATGACTCAAGATCAGAGACTTTGACCTTTGAAGTGGTAAAAATCAAAAGCCCATATCATGCCCTGTTTGGACAGCCGGTTTACGCTAAGTTCATGGCAAGGCCCTGTTATGTTTATCTACAACTCAAAATGCCGGGTCATAAGGGGACCATCACAGTACATGGGAGCCGTAAGATTGCTTTGGAGTGTGAAGAAGGTGATGCAGCCTATGCTGAGTCAGTTTGTGCAACAGAGGAGTTGAAGTTTTACAAAGACAATGTTGATCCGGCTGATATGTCTCCTTTGAAGAAGCCAACTACAGAGCATGATCCGGCCTTGAAGTTTAAATCAGCTGATGAGACTAAGCTAGTTGATTTTGTTCCTGGCGATTCATCCAAGCAGTTTAGCATCAGCGCTAACCTAGATCCGAAATAGGAAAGCGCGCTCATCGAGTTCATCCGTGAGAACCAGGACATCTTTGCATGGAAACCTTCTGACATGCCAGGTGTACCGAAAGGACTCGCTGAGCACACTCTTAATGTTGATCCCAAGTTTAAACCGGTCAAACAGTTTCTCCGCCGCTTCAACGAGGAAAGGCGCAAGGCCATTGGTGAAGAGGTAGCCAAGCTCTTGGCGGTCGGGTTTATTGTGGAGGTGTTTCATCCTGAGTGGTTGGCTAATCCTGTGCTAGTACTCAAGAAGAATGGCACTTGGCGTATGTGTGTGGGTTACACAGATTTGAATAAGGCTTGTCCAGCTGATCCCTTTGCTCTCCCTCGTATTGATCAAATCATTGATGCTACGGCGGGTTGTGAGCGTTTGAGTTTTCTAGATGCATATTCTGGCTATCATCAGATCAAGATGGCAGTTAAGGACCAGGAGAAGACGGCTTTCATAACTCCCTTTGGAGCCTTCTGCTATGTATTTATGCCCTTTGGGCTCATGACTGCTCTGGCGACTTATCAGCACTGCGTGCAGAATTGTCTTCATAAACAGATTGGGCGTAATGTTCATGCGTATGTGGATGATATTGTGGTAAAATCCAGAAAGGAGAGAATGTTGATAGATGACTTGAAGGAAACTTTCGATAATCTCCGGGTTTATCCGGCCAAGTGCATTTTTCGTGTACCGGCAGGCAAGCTCTTGGGGTTTCTCGTGTCGAACAAAGGAATTGAAGCTAATCCGGAGAAGATCAAAGCTATTACATCCTTGGCTAAACCGGCGTGTATCAATGATGTTCAACGTCTGGCAGGCCGCATTGCAGCGCTGAGCCAGTTTATCAGTCGATTGGGAGAAAGGCTATCCCTCTCTACCAGATGATGAAAAAGACAGACAATTTTGTCTGGAGTGATGCTGCTAATGCGGCGTTTGAGGACTTGAAGAAGCAGTTGGCAGAACCACCCGTCCTTGCTGCTCCGGTCGATAATGAGCCGCTGTTACTGTATGTGGCTGCTAATGCCCGGGCTGTCAGCGTCACCATTGTAGTGGAGCGCAAGGAGGCTGGGAAGGAATATCCGGTTCAATGGCCGGTTTACTACATCAGCGTGGTGCTCATTGAGTCTAAGCAGAGGTATCCACATTGGCAAAAACTGGTGTATGGGGTCTTCTTGGCAAGCCGGAAGCTTAAGCAATATTTTCAGGGTCATCCCATCACTGTGGTCAGCTCTGCCCCTCTGGGAGATATAATCCAAAACAGAGAAGCAACTGGCCGGATTTCCAAGTGGGCCATTGAGCTTGGACCTCACGGGTTAAAATATGTGCCTCGTACTGCAATCAAGTCCCAAGCACTTGTGAATTTCATCAATGATTGGACGGAGTTACAGGCATCGGAAGAAAAGCCGAATCACACATATTGGACTATTCACTTTGATGGATCCAGGCAATTGGAGGGCTCGGGGGCTGGAGTCGTATTAACTTCCCCACGAGGTGATAAATTTTGTTATGTTCTTCGTTTAATGTTCCCTTACACTAATAGTGCAGCTGAATATGAGGCTCTCCTCCACGGTCTTCGAATGGCTAAGGAGATGAATCTAAGCCGGGTTAAGTGCTTTGGTGACTCGGATCTTGTGACTCAACAAGTATCTGGTACTTGGGATTCCAAGGACTCGCTCATGGCGGCATATCGTCGAGAGGTGGATATTGTCGCTGGACACTTCAAGGGTTATCAGGTGGACCATGTGGACCGGCGAAAGAATGAAGCGGCGGATGCATTAAGCCATTTGGGTTCCCAACGTAAACCGGTTCCACCTAATGTTTTTTTGGACGTCTTGCATAACCCGTCAGTTAAGTTACCTTCAGAGGAGGACTTGGCTGTTCCTGATCCGGAGGCTCTGTTGGTAGCGGCTCTTCATGCTATCCCAGATTGGACAGTCCCATATTTGGCGTATATGAACCGAGGCGAGTTACCAGAGGATGAAATCTTGGCCAGGCAGATAATTCGGCGGTCCAAGTCAATGACTATCGTCAATGGAGAATTACATCATTGCAGTGTGACAGGGGCGTTTCAGCATTGCGTATCTCCGGATGAAGGCCGTGAAATTCTGCGTGAGATCCACGAAGGAGATGGTGGTCACCACACCAGTGCAAAATCCTTGGTAGCTAAAGCTTTTCGCCATGGTTTCTATTGGCTGACGGCTCATGCTAATGCTGAAGACTTGGTCAAATAGTGTGATGCCTATCAGAAATTCTCAAGGAGTGCTCATGTACTGGCTCAAGAATTGAGGATGATTCCAATCACTTGGCCGTTTGAGACTTGGGGGCTAGACATGGTGGGGCCCTTTAAGAGATCTCCGGATAAGAAGACCCACCTTCTGGTGCCAGTTGATAAATTTACTAAGTGGGTGGAGGCAGAGTGAGTCAGCAAGTGTGATGCAGCCACGGCGGTTCAGTTCATCAAGAAGGTGATTTCACGGTTTGGTTTTACACACAACATTATAACTAATAATGGCACTAATTTTTCCAAGGGGGCCATGAAAGAATTTTGTCAACAAGAGCACATCTGACTTGACGTATCTTCAGTGGCTCACCCTCAATCTAATGGTCAAGCTGAGAGAGCCAATCAAGAGATCCTGAGAGGCATCAATCCCTAGCTTATGGTTCCCTTACAAAGGACACCGGGTTGTTGGGTGGAGGAGTTACCTTCTGTGTTATGGAGCATCAATACCATGCCCGACAGATCTACGGGTTACACGCCTTTTTCATGGGCTATGGAGCAGAGGCAGTTCTCCCTAGTGACATCCGTCCCGACTTGCCTTGTGTGGCGTCTTATGTTGAAGCTGACAACGAGAAAGCACGACAAGAAGCACTAGACTGGTTAGACGAGGAACATGACATCGCAGTAGCTCGGTCGGTGATTTACCAGCAAGATCTGCGTCGATATCACAGCCGCCGGGTTAGAACCAAAACTTTTCAAGAAGGCGATCTGGTGCTCCAGCTCATCCAGGACCAGACTGATATGCACAAGTTATCCCCGCCTTGGGAAGGACCTTTTGTGGTCAGCAAGAATCTGCACAATGGGTCATACTACCTCGTCGACGTTCGAGAACACAAGGACTCACGCACATTGGAGGAGGAGACCCAACAGCCGTGGAACATTGCTCATCTTCGGCCTTACTACACCTAAGCCATAGGCTCCCTTTATGTACATATTTTCACAATGTATATATTATTATTAATATAATAAACCGGCATCCCTGCTAAAGCGGGGCCTCTGTTGTTTTCTCCACAAGAGTTGTTACATGGGGTGTTCTGTTTATAAAACGGAGTCCTCACTACCCTCTTGAACCGGCTATCAAGCCAATATCATCATCAGAGGACAACTCTGGTAACTTCGGTAATCCGGCTATCAAGCCAATATTATCATAAGGGGCAAAAGAGAGTTTGATGCATAGCACAACTCAAACATAGGCACCCGCTGAGCACAGCTCACAATGTTACTTGGAGGCTCTTGTTGCACAACGACAAAGAGTTTTTAAGGCCCTTGTAATAGGCTATCAAGCCAGGCTTGGAAGTCAGGTGTATTCACCTAAAACCCCGGGTTAACCTGCCTGCATCAAGTAAGTCACTACATCGAGGTAAACCTGGTATGACCCGCCAAACGTTTGACAAGTCAATCTTATACAGACCCTGAACTTGTCAACGTTTAAATGACGATTGGTTAATTTGAGGTCCTTCTTAACATGCTTCGTGAAATGGTTTAACTCAGTGGCCTGGCAGCCCATGAAAAGCCTCGGATTTAGGCCTGGCAGCCCATGAAAAGCCTCGAATTTAGGCCTAGCAGCCCATAAAAAGCATCGCATGATTTCTGACAAATTTTTCTCTCTTGCGATTTACGACATTTTTTACGATCAACCGATGCTCATTGACTCGGCCTAATTGTTGACTATAAGTCACGATTATCAAATAATCCAGTGTTTATAAACCGATCTGGCTTGATTACAAATCGCCAGTATTATATGCAACTAATCCGGTGTTTATCACAACCCGGTATGGTTTTTATCATAAACCGGCAAAATGTTGCAGGAGTCATCAATACTCACAATTTGGGATTATCACCCTTACTACAAAAGTTGGTAAAACCAACGATGCGATTCAATATCACATGTATGATCTATTTCATATTTCTTTATTTCAAAATGCAGCCTGGGTTATATCACCTAGGTCATGTGTTTGGGCATTATGACCCGTCGGGCGATGAACCGCCAGGACACTTTAAACTTGTTTTATGCTGAAATAGGTTGAATAAAGTTGTTCAGAAGAATAAGCAGACATATTATAAGGATACCGGATTAAACAGCGTTACGCAAAAGTGAATATGCACGATGGTATAACAGACCAGGTGTTTTCAACTAGCCTATTACAAGGCGATTTGCAGCCCAAAAGAACAAGTGTTTGCGGCAAGAATTGCAATATGCAGAAGATTAAACTGGCTCCGGTTCATGATTCCTCGCCTGGCCGGCCCGACGGCTGTGGGTCACCCTGCGCTGTTCCCTTCTCCTCGTCTCCACCCAATGGTTGGAAGTCAGTGGTTGCCCAATTGACCCCAGTTAGGGCTTGGAAGACAGCTTCATCGTTTATAAGCTTGGAGGGTTCAACATCAAGGGCATAAGTGTGCTTATGGACGGACAGGATGAGATCCTCAACATAATGAGTTGGCACGATAACCCGTTTGTTGTCAGCATCATAAGCGGATTGGTAGTGGGAAAGATCAGCCTCTTCAGCCAACTTGCTGGCCAAAGGGCGCGTTTCCTTTGTCAAAGCTCGGAGATCATCATTATTGAAATCTGATCCGTCCCCTTTTAAGCTTGGATAGCCATTCACTACATCAGCCGGATCAAGGTCGGGTACCCATGCTTTCGCCTGGGTTAGTGCAGTCAAAGCACCTGCCCTTGCAGCTAATCTCTTTAGTTCTTCAAACCGGGCGGGCAACATTGACAACTTCTCCAAAGTTTGTTTGATCAAAGTTGGGGCGGTTTGTTATTAGCGGCTATGCAAATGATCCACCGCACGCCGGTATAAAGTTGTTCTATAAGTGTGTAAGCAACCTTCAACTTCTTCTACATATCAGAGCCTAAATGGGCAGTGCGTTTTCCTGCATCATTGCAACCATTGTTAAACCGACAGTCTATGGGATAATACATATTGAGAGTTTATAATAAGGGTACTTACCAAAGACAGAGTGGTCATGGCATTTATTTAACGCTTCAAGCTAGGTAATTCTTCTGCCACTGGTTTAAGGGCGGCCTCTGCATCATCAGCCCTCTTCTTCAAAGCGGATTTTTCTGTATCCCAATCCGCCCGCTCCTTCTGGAAGTCTTCTTTCTGTTTTTCCATAGTTGCCAAAGCGCTAGTCAATTTATCTTTGGCTTTGGAGGTTGCTGCTTGCTGGAACTTAAGGTTTTCTTGAAGGTCAGCGGTTTGAGATTCCTTATATATGACCCAGATCAACCTATAAGGAGACGTACGTATCATTAGTTGGCGCATTATATTGGATGTCCCAAGCAGATAACAAGTTATACACTTGGGACTTGGGGGCTAATGCATATTTGCTGTTATCAAAAGTTTTTTACAAAGTACCAAGCACATAACAAGTTATACACTTGGCACTTGGGGGCTAATGCATATTTGTTGTTATCAAAAGTTTTTTACAAGTACCAAGCTCAATACAAGTATTGTTCCTAGCACTTGGGGGCTAATGCATATTGGTTCAAAGTTAAAGTTACAGGACAAAAAGTCCCGGTTCATCTTCAAAAGATAAACTGGCCCTTGGGGGCTACACAGGCGGAAAAAACTACAAATTTGGTGTTCTAAAGTCCCGATTCATCTTGAAGAGATAAACCGACCCTTGGGGGCTACACTGGAGCTGGTACAAGGAGTTTTACAAAAGGAGAAACAATACTGCAGAAGTCAAGCAACATTTACCTCATATCGTCCCTTCATTAGTTTCACTAAACCGGCCTCATAGTCACGGCTTGTATACAGCCGGTTTAAATATCCGGAGTGAAGGTCCTGGGCGCTGAGGTGAGCATAGCTCGATAAATCGGCATTCCACTTGCCCTTGTCCATAGCAGAAATTTCCTCTTTGGCACTATGCTTTGACAAGACGACAGGCTCGCCAAGAGTGGTGTGGCCAAAGCCAGTAATCATAGCGTCTTCCGTCGTATCAGCAACAACTTTGGCCAGGCTTGACAGTTTATCACTGGCTCGAACTGGGCTGTTTGGTTTGTCGCCATGGTCCATTGGTGCAACTTCTTGTTCAGCAAAAATATCATGATCCGGTGACGGTGGATCATCATGCATGGCGTCAGCATTTCCTTCTGCCGGTTCTGGAGTTTTTTCCGGTTCAAGGATTACATCACCATCAGCCGGTTTACTCAATTTGGCCTTCTTACTGGGTTTTGGCCTACTGAGAAAGATAGGTAAATGTTAGTACATGGAATAAACATAAAAGTTAACAGTAAAATAAAAGCTCACCCAGGAACTGTCTTGAGGGGTGGAAGCTGTGTGGCCGTTGACTCGTGAGACGATGAATGAGGGTTTCATGATAGTTTGAATTAGACGGATTAAGATGCTATCGGAAATGGCCCGCTTTGGGATAAAAAACATCCGGTATATATAAGACCTCTGATCGACGCTTCCGGGTCGGAGTATTCGGTAAACAGGTGGAAGTGATTACGTGGCCGCTGTGCCAGGTTGTGCGGCGAGCTTCATGTTGCTGCTTCTTCAAAACAAAGTTTGGATCCAAGTAAGCTAAAGGGTGAGAACATCTTACTTTCCGGTTTGCTTGACGGATTTTCTGTGCTGGCAGAGGATCTGAACCGGAGCAAAGGATAATTACCTCTGCATCGTCAGCTTGGCTGCCCTTAGCGTTTTCCTGAATATAATCATTGTCAATGAGGTGTATGAAAAGGGAGCCAAGAGAGTCAAGTTCTACCTCTGATTCTGGTTTATCTACATCATCATCATCATCATCATCAATGTTTAACTCGGATGATTCAGCAGTTTTCTTCTTGACAGTTTTCTTAATAGCCTTGGTCTTGGGACGAGATACCTTGCCGGTTTATCCTGTGCTTTCTTCTTCCAGAACGGATCATCGCCCTGTCAGAGATTGAGGAGTTTTAGAAAGGATACTTAAAGGATTTAAATCAAGCAAAAAGTTGTAAGATACTTACAGCTGGCGGTTTATTGGATTCACAGAAGGGAGCCAACCCTGTCTTATTACAGGCAGCCACCGGTTCATCCAGTATTTTCTTAACAGATTCATTGATTTCATTTTCTGTCAGCAAAACCTCAGTATGTTGTTGAGGGTCTTTTGGGTCCCCTGTATATTCGCACATCAAACCGGAGCGCCGGCTTAGGGGCAAAATGCTCAGGAGATCCAGCATCGAACAAAGTCAATGCTTGTCAAACCATTGCCAGTGAAGGCCCGAAGCTTTGAAAGTTGTGGTGCATACTTGGATCGCTCCTTGGTGCTAAGCCGTTGGGGAAAAGGATGAGTATTAGAAAGCCGGTGAGGACGGTAGCCCGGTAGAGGATTCTCATCAACATGGGAGGTATCCCGGCAGTAAAACCAAGTTTGATTCCAGTCCTTGGGACGACTATGATGCTTGGCTTGAGGGAAGCTGACATATTTTCTCTTCTGAATTGACATCCCGCCAAGTTTGGTATTGGGTCCATCCGTAAATTCCGTACGGCGGTTCAGGTGGATGAAGTCCCTAAACAGTTCAACTGTGGATTCCTCTTGCAGGTAAGCTTCACAGAATACTTGAAAGTTGCAAATATTGGACACAGAGTTGGGTCCAATATCTTGAGGGTGGAGTTGGAAGCTAGCAAGCATGTCACGAAAGAATTTTGATCCGGGAGGGCTAAACCCTCGGGCCAGGTGATCAACGAACACAACTACTTCTCCGTCTTTGGGTTCAGGAGGATTTTCTGGACCAGGGACTCTCCAGTGGATGACATCCTTCTTGGCTAAAGCACCAACCTCAACTAAACCGTTCAGGTCTTCTTCAGTAACCCGGGATGGAACCCAATTACAGGAATAAAATTGCTTGGCCCTTTCAAATGAAAAGCTGAAATTATAGATAAAAGGCCGGTTTATGAATCATGGCTAAACAGGTATAGAGTGTCACAAGGTCAGCAGGAGAGGATATTGATTTATATATACATTATTAAACCGGAGTCAGACATTGGAAGAGTTAGGAAGATAACCGAAACGGCGGTTTAAGTGGGGCCTAATGCTACCTACCGAATTATGATTTTTAGGGTTAAACTGCCGGTGTAAGTACGGAAGATGGAGATCTGAAATAACCAGATGATGAAAAAACAAGTTTCACAGATCAGCAACAGAGTTACAGATCTACAACGTGTCAATAAATTCAGGTATATTCAGACCTAAGTTGAACAGGTACTGCAGCAATTCATCAGACCTAGATGGGGATTACTTTAAAAGACGAGCGTGCTAATGACAATACAGGAGGGTTATCGTTACAACCGCATACAAAAGCATCAGATCTACACTTGCCATCGAAGCGATGAAGAAGAACATGGAAGAACATCATAGTAGCTTTGATGAACTCACGGAAAAAGCCCTAATGAGATCTATAGGAGGAGCAAAGAAAGGACTTACCGGAGCATCGGATGCGGAGGCGCGCCGGCGAAACTCTGGTCAAAACATGTTGATGCAGTGGCCTGGGTTGGAGCAGACGCGAAGGTCGACGACGGCTGCGGTGCTCAGGCACTGAGGAGGCGCGAGGAAGAAGAAGGACGAAGAGGCAAGGGGAGGAAAAAAGAAAGGGACCCCTCGCCCTATTTATAAGCATAAGGGATAAACGGCAGACGCGGGAATCAAGGAGCCCGAAAATGGATATAGGGCAGAGCTGTCGCCTCGGTCTTCGGAGGATTATTAAATAAAGGTTAAAGCATATACATGTTTTAAATGAACAGGTGATGTCATGGCGGTTTAGCATGATCCTGGAAGATGATGTCATGGCGGTTGAACATGATCCTGGAAGATGATGTCATGGCGGTTTACAAGGTCATTTGAAGGCACCGAAGACAAGGTTTTCGCGAAGTGTTGAAGATTGACATGAATAGGTTCAAATCAATCTGGGGCCTAATGTCTGGGAAATAACTACTAGGTATAAACCGCCCAGGAGGGGCCGGTTTATGCCTATGATGAATTACTCCTATTGAAGCCCATCAAGACTTGGAATATGACATTTTATTATAGAAGGCTAAAAGGCCCAGGGCCCAAAAGGTATTAGGGCCCGTAGACATAAACCGCCATATGGTGTGTAACTTGTATTGTAAGATAGGGGAGGTAGAGACCGAGCCGGGCACGTTTATGAGCTGGCCTTGGGATTCTGTAAACTGACCGGGCGTCATCCTGTGTATATAAAGGGATGACCCGGCGGCGGTTCAGGGACAACAAACAACAGCTCGAGACACAGGCAAAGCGGATTCACTCCCTGGTCATCGAAACCCTAGCAATACCACCACAACTAGATGTAGGCTTTTACCTTCACCGTAAGGGGCCGAACTACTATAAAAATCCCTTGCATCCTTTGTCCGCTTTAACCCCTTTAAGCTAACCCGTCGCAATGGCTCCACGACTATGTCCTTATGCTAGGACATTTCCCGTGACAAATCCACGACAATGCCGGCAGGTCCTAGTCCCAAGGAAAGCTTCAGCCGTCGCTGGTATGCTAGGTCGCTATGCCGTGGTCAAGGCCAGGAGGTGAGCGGCCTGGGGTCCGGTGAGGGCTCCTGAGGCGTGATGCTCAAGAGGTACCCCTTGGTGTGCAAGCAGCTTTCGAAGGCTAAAAAGGGGGCGGCATTGCCGGAGCAGGACTACCGAAAGCAAACTTGTCTGGTAGTGGCGTCGTGCTGATTTGGATGTGTGACTTATCTTGACGATCCTGAGGAGATTCTCCACGCGGTGCGCCTGATATGCTCCTGCGGCAGCGCGGCTAAGCTTTCGTGATTTCCTTCCCGCTTGCTTTAGAGTTCTGCGTCGGTAGAGCCCGGCCCCACGCATACCTCAGCCGCCGCTGGTTTGTCTGGATCGCCAGGACGAGGCTAGGGGGTGAGGGGATACGTGACCAGTTAGGCTCCTGATTCGCGATGCTCAGAAGTCCCCCTTGACGTGCGAACAACCCTCGGGAAGGAAATGCTGGACTAGGCCTTGGTGTTCTGCGTCGGCAAGGCCCGACCCCGCGCATACCTCAGCCGCTGCTGGCTCGTCCGGATCGCCAGGACGAGGCCAGGGAGTGAGGGGCTACGTGGCCAATTTGGCCCATGAGACGCGATGCTCAGGGGCCCCCTTGATGTATGAACAAACCTTAGCGCTTCGAGCCGGCCTCCCCTTCTCCCGCTTTTCCAGGTGCTCTGCGTCCTTGGGTCCCGACCCTTGTGCGGAGCTCAGCCGCCGCTGGTATACCAGGTCATGATGTCGGGTCAAGGCCAGAGGTGAGGGCTGGAGAGTCAGTAAGAGCCCCTGAGACGTGATGCTCAGAAGCCCCCCCTTTAATGCGCAAGCGGATTACGTGAGAAGGAGAAATCGGCAAGGCCGCCCGTCGCTGGGCTCCTGAGATTCCAGCGGGTTAGTCCGATGAAACAGCACAACTTACAAACATGCCTACCGCTGGGCCACTGATCTTTCCACGGGAAGACGAAGGCACCGAGGACCTGGTGAGGTGACGTGCGCGAGGCGGGCCGCGAGTCAGAGCTCGATCTCTTGGATTTTGTCAGTGTTGCAGGGATGGACCCGAGCACAAGCGCCATGCCAACATGTTTAGCCCCCGTTGTGGGATGAGCAGAAGTCCGTTTGGCAGTGAGGGAGGCCATAAGAGGTGGTGAGTGAACAGGTGATAATCATAAGGTAATCCATAAGAGGAAACGGGCTAATTCATGTGATGTAAAATGCGATACATGCCACAGGGACGGACCCGTGCAGCCTGGGGATGATGCAGCCCGAGGGGTGCCCCCACAGAGTAAGCTAAAGATGCAAAAAGGATACATGTCGCAGGGGCAAGCCCGTGCGACTTGGGATGATGCAACCCGAGGGGCGCCCCCAACTGAACAAATTGGAACAAAGTCACATGGCACCGATGCTGGAGTGACGTTGATGTAGCTGAAGGTGCTCGCTGCAGATGTCGCTCCTCACGAGCCGCCTGACTCCAGGGCCTTGCGAGGCTCCTGAGGTTCAGAGAGCTCGTGAAGGACCGACGCCACTTCCGCCAGGATCTCCTGATGCCTGGCCTCGCGAGCCGCCAGGACTTCCCGCATGTGGCGCTGGTGCAGGGCCGCCTGGTTAGGCAAGCCGAAGGGCATGCAAACGTAGCTGTGACGAGGGCCCTCGCACCGGCCCACCTGAGATGGCCAGTAGAGTTCCTGAGACGCGATCCTGTTGAGTCCTGGGACGTTGGCACAGACGCGTAGTCTGTCACCCGAGCCTCGGACGACAACTGCATCCCGCGGTGCAGGGCGGCCCTCGCCCCACATCGCCCTTGGTACCTTCAAGTCTTCGATGGTCTGGTTGATGAACTCCCGAGCACTTGGCGCCTCACGCCTTGTGCTCTCTTGAGGGAAACGTGCGGTGAAGCACGCCTCCACATGGTGCCCGAGCGCCTCCCTCAAGACATTGGCTTGATCGAAGGCCCTCCAGAGGAGATCCCCCAAGCCCAGCCCGAGGGGGCACCGGGCACGCCTTCCTATGAGAGGGAGGGAGGCGCCCCGTCCACGGGCGCGGATCCTGAGGCACGGCCGCCGAGTGCTGCATCTTCATGAGGCTCCAGGGCGAGTAGCTACTTCTTCTTCTTCGGGATAGCTTCATGGGGGTAGATGGTGTCTTCGTTGTCCGGGTCTTCGACTGCCGCATCCTGGTAAGCCCGCTCGAGGGAGCACACTGCGCCCTTTTCTTTGTAGGCGATGGTGATGATGTCGCAGCTCCCCGCATCTTGAGGACATTGTAGCCATGGCGAGTCACTGCCATGAACTTGGCCAGGGCTGGGTACCCGAGAATGGCGTTGTATGGGAGACAGATGTGAGCGACATCAAAGTCGATGAGCTCGGTGTGGTAGTAGTCGCGGGTGCCGAAGGTAACGGGGAGCCGGATCTGTCCGTTTGGGGTGGTGGAGCCGTCGGTCACTCCTGAGAAAGGCCGGGTGGGTTGCAGCTAGTCATACGACACTTGGAGATGGTCAAATGTGTCGAAGGAAAGAACGTTGAGCCCTGCACTGCCATCGATGAGGGGGCTGGCCGAAAAGCTCGAAGCTCATGAGCATAATGAACGCTCAATAGTTCGGCTCGTGATTGTTAGTTAATGAACCAAGCCGAACAACGTTTTCTGCTCGTTAAGATTAACGAGCTTAACGAGCGAGCAAATGAGTTTCATGAGTTAACTCGTTTAGCTCGCTAATTTTCAAAAGTTGACATGAGACCCCTAGTTCAAATCAGCCCACTAATAAAAGAGTTGCAAAGTAGCCCATCCTAGGGGCTCAACACCCCAGTCCACTGATAACCCACAAGTGTAGGGGATCACAACAGTTTTCGAGGGCAAAGTATTCAACCCAAATTTATTGATTCGACACAAGGGGAGCCAAAGAATACTCTTAAATATTAGCAGCTGAGTTGTCAATTCAACCACACCTGGAAACTTAGTATCTGCAGCAAGGTAAGTTAGTAGCAAGGTAATATGGAAATAGTGGTAACAACAATGAAAGTAACGATAGTGTTTTTGTAGTTTTTGTAATAGCAGCAGTGGAAAAGTAAATAAGCAACAAGCAATATGTGAAAAGCTCGTAGGCATTGGATCGGTGATGGAGAATTATGTCGGATGCGATTCCTCATGTAAAAGTTATTGTTGGGGAACGTAGTATTTTAAAATTTTCCTACGATCACGCAAGATCTATCTACCAGATGCGTAGCAACGAGAGGGAAGAGTATGTCTACGTACCCTCGTAGACCGGAAGCGGAAGCGTCAAGTGACGCGGTTGATGTAGTCGAACTTCTTCGCGATCCAACCGATCAAGCACCGAACGTACGGCACCTCCGCGTTCAGCACACGTTCAGCTTGATGACGTCCCACGAGCTCTTGATCCAGTTGAGCTTCACGGGAGAGTTTCGTCAGCACGACGGCGTGGTGATGGATATGATGTATCTACCGGCGCAGGGCTTCGCCTAAGCACTGCAACGGTATGACCGAGGTGTGTTTCTGTGGAGGGGGGCACCACACACGGCTAGAACAATTCAACTTGTGTGTCTTTGGGTGCCCCCTGCCCCCGTATATAAAGGAGCAAGGGGGGAGGCCGGCCGGCCCTCTATGGTGCGGCTAGGGCTGCAATCCTACTAGGAATAGGATTGCAATCCTATTCCTAGTAGGAACCTACCAAAGAAGGAAGAAGGGCGAAGGAAAGAGAGGGAGAGGGAGAGGGAAAGAGGGGCCGCGCCCCCTTCCCCTAGTCCTATTCGGACTCCTCCTAGGGAGGGGGCGCGCCACCTCCTGGCTGCTGCCCTCCCTCTCCCCTATGGCCCACCAGGGCCCACCATTCCCCCGGGGGGTTCCGGTAACCCCCCCCCCCGGCACTCCGGTAAATTCCGAAACTTTCCAGAACACTTCCGGTGTCCGAATATAGTCATCCAATATATCAATCTTTATGTCTCGGACATTTCGAGACTCCTCGTCATGTCTGTGATCTCATCCGGGACTCCGAACTACCTTCGGTTCATCAAAACTCATAAAGTCATAATACCGATCGTCATCAAACGTTAAGCGTGCGGACCCTACGGGTTCGAGAACTATGTAGACATGATCGAGACTCATCTCTGGTCAATAACCAATAGCGGAACCTGGATGCTCATATTGGCTCCTACATATTCTACGAAGATCTTTATCGGTCAAACCGCATAACAACATACGTTGTTCCTTTTGTCATCGGTATGTTACTTGCCCGAGATTCGATCGTCGGTATCTCTATACCTAGTTCAATCTCGTTACCGGCAAGTCTCTTTACTCGTTCCGTAATACATCATCTCGTGACTAACTCATTAGTCTTTTGCTTGCAAGGCTTATTATGATGTGCATTACCGAGAGAGCCCTGAGATACCTCTCCGACCCTCGGAGTGACAAATCCTAGTCTTGATCTATGCCAACACCACAAATACTTTCGGAGACACCTGTAGAGCATCTTTATGATCACCCAGTTACGTTGTGATGTTTGATAGCACACAAGGTGTTCCTACGGTATTCGGGAGTTGCATAATCTCATAGTCATAGGAACATGTATAAGTCATGAAGAAAGCAATAGCAGTAAAACTAAACGATCAAAGTGCTATGCTAACGGATGGGTCTAGTCCATCACATCATTCTCCTAATGATGTGATCCCATTGATCAAATGACAACTCATGTCTATGGCTAGGAAACATAGCCATCTTTGATCAATGAGCTAGTCTTGTAGAGGCATATGAGGGACATACTATTTTGTCTATGTATTCACACATGTATCAAGTTTCCGGTTAATACAATTCTAGCATGAATAAAAGACATTTATCATGATATAAGGAAATACAAATAACATCTTTATTATTGCCTCTAGGGCATATTTCCTTCAGTCTCCCACTTGCACTAGAGTCAATAATCTAGCTCACATCTCCATGTGATTTAATACCGATAGTTCACATCGTTATGTGAATAACACCCATAGTTCACATCGCCATGTGAGCAACACCCAAAGGGTTTACTAGAGTCAATAATCTAGTTCACATCGCTATGTGATTAATACCCAAGAGTAATAAGGTGTGATCATGTTTTGCTTGTGAGAGAAGTTTAGTCAATGGGTCTGTCACATTCAGATCCGTATGTATTTCGCAAATTTCTATGTCTACAATGCTCTGCATAGAGCTACTCTAGCTAATTGCTCCCACTTTCAATACGCATCCAGATTGATACTTAGAGTCATCTGGATTTAGTGTCAAAGCTTGCATCGGCGTAACTCTTTACGACGAACTCTTTAACACCTCCATAATCGAGAAACATTTCCTTAGTCATCCAGTTACTAAGGATAATTTTGACCTCTGTACAGTGATCTACTCCTGGATCACTATTGTACCCCCTTGACAAACTCATGGCAAGGTACGCCACATGTTAGGTACACAACATGGCATACTTTATAGAACCTATGGCTGAGGCATAGGGAATGACTTTCATTCTCTCTATACTTTTATGCCGTGGTCTGGCTTTGAGTCTTACTCAACTTCACACCTTACAAGTCAGGCAAGAACTCCTTCTTTGACTGATCCATTTTGAACTACTTCAAAATCTTATCAAGGTATGTACTAATCGAAAGTCTTATCAAGCGTCTTGATCTATCTCTATAGATCTTGATGCCCAATACGTAAGCAGCTTCACCAAGGTCTTTATTTGAAAAACTCCTTTTAAACACTCCTTTATGCTTTCCAGAAAATTCTACATCATTTCCGATCAACAATATGTCATTCACATATACTTATCAGAAAGGTTGTAGTGCTCCCACTCACTTCTTGTAAATACAGGCTTCACCGCAAGTCTGTATAAATCTATATGCTTTGATCAACTTATCGAAGCGTATATTCCAACTCCGAGATGCTTGCACCAGTCCATAGATGGATCGCTGAAGCTTGCACATTTTGTTAGCACCTTTAGGATTGACAAAACCTTCTGGTTGAAATATACAAGTCTTCTTTAATAAATCCATTAAAGAATGCAGTTTTGTTATCCATTTGCCAGATTTCATAAAATGCGGCAATTGCTAACATGATTCGGACATACTTAAGCATCGCTACGGGTGAGAAAGTCTCATCGTAGTCAACTCCTTGAACTTGTCGAAACCCTTTCGCAACAAGTCGAGCTTTGTAAACAGTAACATTACTGTCTGCGTCGGTCTTCCTCTTGAAGATCCATTTATTTTCGATGGCTTGCCGATCATTGGGCAAGTCAACCAAAGTCCACACTTTGTTCTCATACATGGATCCCATCTCAGATTTCATGGCCTCAAGCCATTTTGCGGAATCTGGGCTCATCATCGCTTCCTCATAGCTCGTAGGTTCATCATGGTCTAGTAACATGACTTCCAGAACTGGGTTGCCGTACCACTCTGGTGCGGAACGTACTCTGGTTGATCTACGACGTTCAGCAAAAACTTGATCAGAAGTTTCATGATCATCATCATTAGCTTCCTCACTGATTGGTGTAGGAATCACTGGAATAGTTTTCTGTGATGTACTACTTTCCAATTCAGGAGAAGGTACAATTACCTCATCAAGTTCTACTTTCCTCCCACTCACTTCTTTCGAGAGAAACTCCTTCTCTAGAAAGGATCCACTCTTAGCAACAAAGACCTTGCCTTCGGATCTGTGATAGAAGGTGTACCCAACAGTTTCTTCTGGGTATCCTATGAAGATTTACTTCTCCGATTTGGGTTCGAGCTTATCATGTTGAAACTTTTTCACATAAGCATCGCAGTCCCAAACTTAAAGAAATGACAGCTTAGGTTTCTCGTCAAACCACAGTTCATACGGTGTCATCTCCACGTATTTAGATGGTGCCCTATTTAACGTGAATGTAGCTGTCTCTAATGCATAACCCCAAAAGCGATAGTTGTAGATCGGTAAGAGACATCATCGATCACACCATATCTAATAAAGTACGATTATGACGTTCGGACACACCATTACACTGTGGTGTTCCAGGTGGCGTGAGTAGTGAAACTATTTCACATTGTTTTTACTGAAGGCCAAACTCGCTAACTCAAATATTTCACCTCTACGATCGTATCGTAGAAACTCGTATTTTCTTGTTACGATGATTCTCCACTTCACTCTGAAATTCTTTGAACTTTTCAAATGTTTCAGACTTGTGCTTCATTAAGTAGATATACCCATATCTGCTCAAATCATCAGTGAAGGTCAGAAAATAACGATACCCGCCATGAGCTTCAACACTCATTGGTCCACATACATCTGTATGTATGATCTCCAACAAATCAGTTGCTCGCTCCATTGTTCCGGAGAACGGAGTTTTAGTCATCTTGCCCATGAGGCATGGTTCGCAAGCACCAAGTGATTCATAATCAGGTGATTCCAAAAGTCCATCACTATGGAGTTTCTTCATGCGCTTTACACCATTATGACCTAAACGGCAGTGCCATAAATAAGTTGCACTATCATTATTAACCTTGCATCTTTTGGTTTCAATATTATGAATATGTGTATCACTACAATCGAGATCCAACAAACTATTTTCATTGGGTGTATGACCATCGAAGGTTTTATTCATGTAAACAGAATAACAATTATTCTATAACTTTAAATGAATAACCGTATTGCAACAAATATGATCAAATCATATTCATGCTCAATGCAAATGCCAAATAACATTTATTTAGGTTTTACACTAATCCCGAAAGTATAGGGAGTGTGCGATGATGATCATATCAATCTTGGAACCACTTCCAACACACATCGTCACTTCACCTTTAACTAGTCTCTGTTCATTCTGCAATTCTCGTTTCGAGTTAGTAATTTTAGCAACTGAACCGGTATCAAATACACAGGGGTTGCTATGAACACTAGTAAAGTACACATCAATAATATGTATATCAAAATATACCTTTGTTCACTTTGCCATCCTTCTTATCCGCCAAGTATCTAGGGCAGTTCCACTTCCAGTGACCATTTCCTTTGCAGTAGAAGCACTTAGTTTCAGGCTTGAGTTTTAGCTTTGGGTTTCTTCACGAGAGTGACAACTTGCTTGTCATTCTTCTTGAAGTTCCCCTTCTATCCCTTTGCCCTTTACTTGAAACAAGTGGTCTTGTTAACCATCAACACTTGATGATTTTTCATGATTTCTACCTTCGCCGACTTCAGCATCGCAAAGAGCTCGGGAATTCCTTTCGTCATCCCTTGCATATTATAGTTCATCACGAAGTTCTACTAACTTGGTGATAGTGACTAGAGAACTTTGTCAATTACTATCTTATCTGGAAGATTAACTCCCACTTGATTCAAGTAATTGTAGTACCCAGACAATCTGAGCACATGCTCACTGGTTGAGCTATTCTCCTCCATCTTGTAGGCAAAGTACTGTCAGAAGTCTTATACCTCTCGACACGGGCATGAGTATGAAATACTAATTTCAACTCTTGGAACATCTTATATGCTCCGTGGCATTCAAAACGTTTTTGAAGTCCCGGTTCTAAGCCGTAAAGCATGGTGCACTTAAACTATCAAGTAGTCATCATACCGAGCTTTTGTCAAAACGTTCATCACGTCTACATCTGCTCCTGCAATAGGTCTGTCATCTAGTGGTGCATCAGGACATAATTCTCCGTGCAACAATGAGGATAATCCTCAGATCACGGAACAATTCCGCATCATTGCTACTAACATCTTTCAACTTAGTTTTCTCTAGGAACATATAAAAAATAAACGGGGAGCAACATTGTGAGCTATTGATCTACAACATCGATATGCTAATACTACGAGGACTAAGTTCATGATAAATTAAAGTTCAATTTAATCATATTACTTAAGAACTCCCACTTAGATAGACATCCCTCTAGTCATCTAAATGATCACGTGATCCAAATCAACTAAACCATGTCCGATCATCACGTGAGATGGAGTAGTTTCAATGGTGGACATCTTATGTTGATCATATCTACTATATGATTCACGCTCGACCTTTCGGTCTCCAGTGTTCCGAGGCCATATCTACATATGCTAGGCTCGTCAAGTTTAACCCGAGTATTCTGCGTGTGCAAAACTGGCTTACACCCGTTGTATTTGAACGTAGAGCTTATCACACCCGATCATCATGTGGTGTCTCGGCACGACAAACTTTCGCAACGGTGCATACTCAGGGAGAACACTTATACCTTGAAATTTAGTAAGGGATCATCTTATAATGCTACCGTCGTTCTAAGCAAAATAAGAAGCATAATAAGATAAACATCACATGCAATCAAAATATGTGACATGATATGGCCATCATCATCTTGTGCTTTTGATCTCCATCTCCAAAGCAACGTCATGATCACCTTCGTCACCGGCGCGACACCTTGATCTCCATCGTAGCATCGTTGTCGTCTCGCCAACTATTGCTTCTACGACTATCGCTACCGCTTAGTGATAAAGTAAAGCAATTACATGGCGATTGCATTTCATACAATAAAGCGACAACCATATGGCTCGTGCCTGTTGCCGATAACATTACAAAACATGATCATCTCATACAAAACCGTATAACTCATCATGTCTTGACCATATCACATCACAACATGCCCTGCAAAAACAAGTTAGACGTCCTCTACTTTGTTGTTGCAAGTTTTACGTGGCTGCTACGGGCTTAGCAAGAACCGTACTTACCTACGCATACAAAACCACAATGATGTTCCGTCAAGTATGTGATGTTTTAACCTTCACAAGGACCGGGCGTAGCCACACTTGATACAGCTAAAGTGAGAGAGACAGACACCCGCCAGTCACCTTTAAGCAACGAGTGCTCATATCGGTGAAACCAGTCTCGCGTAAGCGTACGCGTAATGTCGGTCCGGGCCGCTTCATCTCACAATACCACCGCAGCAAAGTATGACATGCTGGTAAGCAGTATGACTAGTATCGCACACAACTCATTGTGTTCTACTCGTGCATATCATCTACGCATAGACCTGGCTCATGATGCCACTATTGGGGAACATAGTATTTTAAAATTTTCCTACGATCACGCAAGATCTATCTACCAGATGCATAGCAACGAGAGGGAAGAGTATGTCTACGTACCCTCGTAGACCGGAAGCGGAAGCGTCAAGTGACGCGGTTGATGTAGTCGAACTTCTTCGCGATCCAACCGATCAAGCACCGCACGTACGGCACCTCCGCGTTCAGCACACGTTCAGCTTGATGACGTCCCACGAGCTCTTGATCCAGTTGAGCTTCACGGGAGAGTTTCGTCAGCACGACGGCGTGGTGACGGATATGATGTATCTACCGGCGTAGGGCTTCGCCTAAGCACTGCAACGGTATGACCGAGGTGTGTTTCTGTGGAGGGGGGCACCGCACACGGCTAGAACAATTCAACTTGTGTGTCTTTGGGTGCCCCCCTGCCCCCGTATATAAAGGAGCAAGGGGGGAGGCCGGCCGGCCCTCTATGGTGCGGCTAGGGCTGCAATCCTACTAGGAATAGGATTGCAATCCTATTCCTAGTATGAACCTACCAAAGAAGGAAGAAGGGGGAAGGAAAGAGAGGGAGAAGGAGAGGGAAAGAGGGGCCGCGCCCCCTTCCCCTAGTCCTATTCGGACTCCTCCTAGGGAGGAGGCGCGCCACCTCCTGGCTGCTGCCCTCTCTCTCCCCTATGGCCCACCAGGGCCCACCATTCCCCCAGGGGGTTCCGGTAACCCCCCCCGGCACTACAGTAAATTCCGAAACTTTCCAGAACACTTCCGGTGTACGAATATAGTCGTCCAATATATCAATCTTTATGTCTCGGACATTCCGAGACTCCTCGTCATGTCTGTGATCTCATCCGGGACTCCGAACTACCTTCGGTACATCAAAACTCATAAACTCATAATACTGATCATCATCAAACGTTGAGCGTGCGGACCCTGCGGGTTGGAGAGCTATGTAGACATGATCGAGACTCATCTCTGGTCAATAACCAATAGCGGAACCTGGATGCTCATATTGGCTCCTACATATTCTACGAAGATCTTTATCGGTCAAACCGCATAACAACATACGTTGTTCCTTTTGTCATCGGTATGTTACTTGCCCGAGATTCGATCGTCGGTATCTCTATAGTCTATACCTAGTTCAATCTCGTTACCGGCAAGTCTCTTTACTCGTTCCGTAATACATCATCTTGTGACTAACTCATTAGTCTTTTGCTTGCAGGGCTTATTATGTTGTGCATTACCGAGAGGGCCCTGAGATACCTCTCCGACACTCAGAGTGACAAATCCTAGTCTTGATCTATGCCAACACCACGAATACTTTCGGAGACACCTGTAGAGCATCTTTATGATCACCCAGTTATGTTGTGACGTTTGATAGCACACAAGGTGTTCCTACGGTATTCGGGAGTTGCATAATCTCATAGTCATAGGAACATGTATAAGTCATGAAGAAAGCAATAGCAGTAAAACTAAGCGATCAAAGTGCTATGCTAACGGATGGGTCTAGTCCATCACATCATTCTCCTAATGATGTGATCCCGTTGATCAAATGACAACTCATGCCTATGGCTAGGAAACATAGCCATCTTTGATCAATGAGCTAGTCTAGTAGAGGCATACTAGGGACATACAATTTTGTCTATGTATTCACACATGTATCAAGTTTCCGGTTAATACAATTCTAGCATGAATAAAAGACATTTATCATGATATAAGGAAATACAAATAACATCTTTATTATTGCCTCTAGAGCATATTTCCTTTAGTTATAACCTAGGGGGACACATAACTAGCTCCAGTTCATCAATGTAAAGTAGGTATGTATTTCGAATATAGTCACACGTGCTTATCGAAAAGAACTTGCATGACATCTTTTGTCCTACCCTCCCGTGGCAGCGGGGTCCTAGTGGAAACTAAGGGATATTAAGGCCTCCTTTTAATAGAGTACCGGACCAAAGCATTAACACATAGTGAATACATGAACTCCTTAAACTACGGCCATCACCGGAAGTGGTCCCGATTATTGTCACTTCGGGGTTGCCGGATCATAACACACAGTAGGTGACTATTGACTTGCAAGATAGGATCAAGAACACACATATATTTATGAAAACATAATAGGTTCAGATCTGAAGTCATGGCACTCGGGCCCTAGTGACAAGCATTAAGCATGGCAAGGTCATAGCAACATCAATCTTAGAACATAGTGGATACTAGGGATCAAACCCTAACAAAACTAACTCGATTACATGGTAAATCTCATCCAACCCATCACCGTCCAGCAAGCCTACAATGGGATTACTCACGCACGGCGGTGAGCATCATGGAATTGGTGATGGAGGAAGGTTGATGATGACGATGGCGACGATCTCCCCTCTCCGAAGCCCCGAACGGACTCCAGATCAGCCCTCCCGAGAGAGATTAGGGCTTGGCGGCGGCTCCGTATCGTAAAACACGATAATTCTTCCTCTCTGATTTTTTTTCTCCCTGAAAGTGAATATATGGAGTCCGGGGGTAAGTCGGTGGAGCAACAGGGGGCCCACGAGGCAGGGGGCGTGCCCCCACCCTCGTGGACAGGGTGTGGGCCCCCTGGCTTGGATCTTTCCACATATATTTTCCAAAATAATTCTCCGTCGATTTTCAGGTCATTCCGAGAACTTTTAATTCTGCACAAAAATAACACCATGGCAATTCTGCTAAAAACAATGTCAGTCCGGGTTAGTTCCATTCAAATCATGCAAGTTAGAGTCCAAAACAAGGGCAAAAGTGTTTGGAAAAGTAGATACGTTGGAGACGTATGAACTCCCCCAAGCTTAAACCTTTGCTTGTCCTCAAGCAATTCACTTGATAAATTGAAAGTGATAAATAAAAACTTCGACAAACTCTGTTTGCTCTTGTTGTTGTAAATATATAAAGCCAGCATTCAAGTTTTCAGCAAAGATCATGAACTAACCGCATTCACAATAACTTTCAGGTCTCATGTCTACTCATATCACTGGCATAATCAGCTAGCGAGCAATAATAATAAACCTCGGATGGCAACACTTCTCAAAACAATCATAATATGATATAATAAGATGGTATCCCGCTAGCCCTTTCTGAGACCGCAAAACATAAATGCAGAGCACCTTTAAAGATCAAGGGCTGACTAGACATTGTAATTCATGGTGAAAGAGATCCAGTCACAATCATACTCAATGCAAATTAATAGCAATACATGCAAATGAAAGAGGTGCTCTCCAACTGGTGCTCTTTAAAAATAGGATGATGACTCAACATAAAAGTAAATAGATAGGCCCTTCGTAGAGGGAAGCATGGATTTGTAGAGGTGCCAGGGCTCAATTTTTAAATAGAGATGAATAATATTTTGAGCGGTATACTCTCATTGTCAACATAACAATCAAGAATCTCGATATCTTCCATGCTACACACATTATAGACGGTTCCCAAACAGAATGGTAAATTTTATACTCCCCCAACCACCAACAAGAACACTCCACGGCCATCTGAATCCACGGGGTACCGTCCAAACAAGCAACAACCCTAGGGGAGTTTTGTTTAATTATTATGATTTGAGCATGGGACTGGGCATCCCGGTTACCAGCCATTTTCTCATGAATGATGAGCGGAGTCCACTCATCGTGAGAATAACCCACCTAGCATGGAAGATATAGACAACCCTAGTTGATACATGAGCTGTTTGAGCATACAAAACTGAATTTCATTTGAAGGTTTAGAGTTTGGCACATACAAATTTACTTGGAACGACAGGTAGATATCGCATATAGGAAGGTATGGTGGACTCATATGGAATAACTTTGGGGTTTATGGAAGTGGATGCATAACCAGTATTCCCGCTTAGTACAGGTGAAGGCTAGAAAGAGATTGGGAAGCGACCAGCTAGAGAGCGACAACAGTCATGAACATGCATTAAAATTAATCAACAATGAATGCAAGCATGAGTAGGATATAAATCACCATGAACATAAATATCGTGGAGGCTATATTGATTTGTTTCAACTACATGCGTGAACATGTGCCAAGTCAAACCACTTGAATCGTTCAAAGGAGGATACCACCCTATCATACCAAATCACAACCATTTTAATATCATGCTGGCATGCATGATAGACCATTATAAACTCCTAGCTAATTAAGTATGGCATAAGTAGCTATGATCTCTAATTGTCATTGCAAGCATGTTTCATTCATAATAAGCTGAATCGTGAACGATGAACTATCATATTTACAAAAACAAGAGAGGTTGAGTTCATACCAGCTTTTCTCATCTCAATCAATTCATCATATATCGTCATTATTGCCTTTCACTCGCATGAGCGAACGGTGTGGATAATAATAATAATGCACGTGCATTGGACTAAGCTGGAATCTGCAAGCATTTAATACAAGAGAGAAGACAAAGTAATATGGCTCAAGGTTAAATCAACAATAAAGCATATGAGATCCATTAAACATTTTCATCATGGTCTTCTCCTCTTGACCCCCAAAGAAAGAAAAGAAACTATTTACATGGGAAAGCTCCCAACAAGCAAAAGAAGAACAAGAAATCCTTTTGGGTTTTCTTTTAATTACTACTACTACATGCATAGAAAGTAAACTAGCTAGAAGCTACAACTAATTTTTTTTATGTTTTTCTTAAGGTTTGTCTAGCACGCAAGAAAAAGACTAAGAAAAGAATTGAAACTAAGCATGGATAGTACAATGAAAGAGTGTGAGCATCGACGACTAGAATAAGTGTGTGAACATGAATGCAATGTCGGTGAGAAACACGTACTCCCCCAAGCTTAGGCTTTTGGCCTAAGTTGGTCCGTGGCCACGGATCAAAGCTACTCTCTCTGGTGTACTGAGAAGTGTCCTCTGGGTGCCACTGGTTGGCCATCTCCTCCGGATCCCACCCATAAGCAGACTGCCGGTAAGGGTCGAGTTGTGGCTCTGACTCAGGCTCTGAAGCTTGTGCCTGGCTCTGGTACTTGGAGAAGGCATCTGATGAAACGAGGTATATGCCTGAAAACAGATCAAACAAAGATGGTGCACGCAAGGTAACAATCTCACAATATTTTTCATCAAATCTCAATTTATACTTAATCAACTTCTCTTTGTCTTTAACAATAAAATCATGTTCTATCATACTCTTATAATCTAGATAAACAGGGGCTAGCAATTTTTCTTCCTTCTCATGATGCCTAATAGGTATTCTAAAGTGTTCAGCAAGGCGAGAAGCAAATATGCCTCCAAAACAGGGCCTTTTGTGCGGTTCAAACTTAATCGTTTAGCAATGACGGCACCCAAACTAAAGGTTGTGTCTTGAAACAAACCATGGCGCAAAATGAAAATATCAGGGGCACTAAGATTCCCACTGTTCCCGCGACCAATTAAACATCTACTAGCAAATATAGCGAAGTAGCACAGAACAGGAAAAGGTATACTAGTAATTCTTGCCCCTGAAACTTGCCTAGTTTCCCCTACAACTATCATGTCAATAAACCCTTCAACATATTTTCACGACGTGGTTCTTCAAGACTACCAGCAAAGGGTATCTTGCATACTTCACAAAATTCAAAGATTGACATCTCCTTAACCTCATCATATAAACGAAACTCCACTCAAGGTGGTGATTTGTTAGCATGAAAGTGAAAGTTTTGCGTGAAAATATTAGTGAGTAATAGATACTGTTCACGCTGATCGTGGAAGAAGTTGGTGAGGCCTACATTGTTCTCAAAATAATAAAAGTCTCCATAAATCTCGGCGGCTTCCAAGAACTCATTACAAGGCCATTCACACGGCCGAACTTTCGCAGTGCGAGGAAGATTATATTTGGGCTTCTTATTTTCTTCCTTCTTCTTATCCTCTGAACTTTGACTGTAGGAGCCTCTCAACAATATCTTTATCATTTTCCTCCTCTAAAAATTTCTGAAATTTTTAGTAACCCAAAATAAAAGTGAACCAAACTCAACAAGATTGATAGCAACAACTCCTACAAGTGCCTCGAGACTATATCATGCATTAGAACTACTTGGGACCAAAGAAATTTGACATGCAAGCTCAAGAACAAGATCACCACAACAGCAAAAATTTGCAATAAATAAAGCACGAGAACAAAAACTAATTGGACCAATGGAGGAGTCACATACCAAGGCACAATCTCCCCAAATAGTTTTGTGAATGGAGCTTTGAGCAAGGAGATCGAAAATGACAACAAGATGAGCTAGAACTCATGCTTGAGCTGGATAGTGATTTTTTTGGGAGGAAGAAGGAGTGTGTGAGTGCAAGAATAAGTGGAGGGGGGCACGTGGGGCCCACGAGGCAGGGGGCGTGCCCTGTGAGGGTGGGCGCGTCCTGGACCCTCATGGCCAGGTGATGGCTCCCCTCGCTGCGTTTTCTGTGCCAAATATTCTCAAATATTCTAGAAAAAAAATCATATTTCATTTTCAGGGCATTTGGAGAACTTTTATTTTCGGGGTATTTTTGTATTGCACGGATAAGTCTGCAACAGACAGAAAATACTTTTTTGCTTTATTTAATCTAATTAATAGAAAGTAAAAGGAGGGTACAGAAGGTTGTGCTATCTAGATTCACCCATATCATGCTCATCAAAAGGAATCCATTAACAAGGTTGATCAAGTCTTCTCAATAAACTCTTTCCGAATAACACAGAACCGGAGAATTTTCGAATAACACTAGGTTACCTCAATGGGGATATGTATGTCCCCAACAATAAGAATATCATATGTCTTCTTGACAGTAGGAAGAGGAAATTCAAAGCCTCCAATAGTAATAGTTAATTTGTTTTCAATAGAATTGATAATGTGGACCTGAGGTTGTTTCCTCGAAAAGTATACCGTATGCTCATTACCATTGACATGGAAAGTGACATTGCCTTTGTTGCAATCAATAACAGCCCCTGCAGTATTCAAAAAGGGTCTACCAAGGATAATAGACATACTATCGTCCTCGAGAATATCAAGGATAACAAAGTCCGTTAGAATAGTAACATTTGCAACCACAATAGGCACATCCTCACAAATACCGACAGGTATAGCAGTTGATTTATCGGCCATTTGCAAAGATATTTCAGTAGGTGTCAACTTACTCAAGTCAAGTCTACGATATAAAGAGAGAGGCATAACACTAACACCGGCTCCAAGATCACATAAAGCAGTTTTAACATAGTTTCCTTTAATGGAGCAAGGTATAGTAGGTACTCCTGGATCTCCTAGTTTCTTAGGTATTCCACCTTTAAAAGTGTAATTGGCAAGCATGGTGGAAATTTCTACATCATGTATCTTTCTTTTTTTGGTAATAATGTCTTTCATGTACTTAGCATAAGGATTTGTTTTAAGCATACCAGTCAAATGCATATGCAAAAAGATAGGTCTTATCATTTCAGCAAAGCGCTCAAAATCCTCATCATCCTTTTTCTTGGATGGTTTAGGAGGAAAAGGCATGGGTTTCGGAACCCATGGTTCTCTTTCCTTATCGTGCTTCCTAGCAACAAAGTCTCTCTTATCATAACATTGATTCCTTGATTGTGGGTTATCAAGATCAACAGCAGGTTCAATCTCTACATCATTATCATTGCTAGGTTGAGCATCATCATGAACATCATCATTAACATTATCACTAGGTTCATGTTCATTACCAGATTGTGTCTCAGCATCAGAAATAGAGATATCATTGGGATTCTCAGGTGTGTCAGCTACAAGTTCACTAGAAGAATGCAAAGTCCTATCATTTTTATTTTTCTTCTTCTTAGAAGAACTAGGTGCATCTAAATTAGCTCTCTGAGAATCTTGCTCAATTCTCTTAGGGTGGCCCTCACGATACAAAGGTTCCTGAGTCACTTTACCACCTCTAGTTGCAACTCTAACAACATAACCATTATTCTTACTATTTAATTCATTAAGCAAATCATTCTGAGCCTTAAGTACTTGTTCTACTTGAGTGGTAACCATAGAAGCATGTTTACTAATGAGTTTCAATTCACCTTTAACTCTAGATATATAATCACTCAAGCGTTCAATCATATAAGCATTGCGTTGCAATTGTCTACCAACATAAACATTGAAGTTTTCTTGTTTCACAATAAAATTGTCAAACTCATCTAAGCATAGGCTAGCAGACTTATAAAGAGGAATATCACCTTCATCAAATCTATAAAGAGAATTTACCTTTACTACCTATGTCGGGTTATCAAGACCATGTATTTCTTCAATAGGCGGTAAATTCTTAACATCTTCAGCTTTAATACCTTTATCTTTTATAGATTTCTTTGCCTCTTGCACATCTTCAGGACTGAGAAACATAACTCCCCTTTTCTTCGGAGTTGGCTTAGGGGCTGGTTCAGGAAGTGTCCAATTATTTTCATTGGCCAACATATTATTCAATAGTAATTCAGCTTGATCAACTGTTCTTTCCCTGAAAACACAACCAGCACAACTATCCAGGTGGTCTCAGGAAGCATCGGTTAGTCCATTATAAAAGACATCAAGTATTTCATTCCTCTAAAGAGGATGATGATGTCTACACACGCTTCTACTCTTGTAGACTATGTTGGGCCTCCAAGCGCAGAGGTTTGTAGGACAGCAACAATTTCCCTCAAGTGGATGACCTAAGGTTTATCGAACTCAGTGAAGTAGAGGTTGAAGATGGTCTCTCTCAAGCAACCCTGCAACTAAGATACAAGAAGTCTCTCGTGTCCCCAACACACCTAATACACTTGTTAGATGTATAGGTGCACTAGTTCGGCGAAGAGATGTTAAATGGCAAGTGATATGGATGGCAAAACAAAGTAATATAAATCTGTAATAAAAAGTGCAGCAAGCAAACAAATGGTAAACGTGAGCACAAATGGTATCGCAATGGTGGAAACAAGGCATAGGGTTCATACTTTCACTAGTGGCAACTCCCAACAACATTAACATAATCGAATCACATGATATTTCCCATAAAACATGCAAAGGGGACACACTCGGAGGTCATTCCTTCGTGGTCAAGAGAGGACGAGAATTATGTAGGGCTACAAAAGCACACCTCAAAGTTCGTAGTTCTCAATCTAAGGATTTCCCAAGGTCACCGCGGCCATCCAAAGAGAGTCCCACAATCACCACAACATATCTAAAGGATAGTCAAAGACAAGCACCAAGAGACTCTCAATCTTCAATCAACACACAAGAGAGGAAATCACTCATGAAAATATTTTTCTAATCCATGTCCAATAGACCGCTGTCACCTTGGTCTCGGGGATTATACTAGATAAAGACAAGTGAGTACATCAATCCAATACATAGAGGAAGGGGAAATATCATGGGATCACCCTAGATTAACATAGCCTATGATCACAACGAAGATCACATCATGGGAGAGAGAGATAACCACATAGCTACACGTACGAGCCCTCGGCCCCGGAGAAGACTACTCACACATGGACATGGTGAGGAGGATCTTGATGGTGGTGTTGATGGAGAGGTGCAGCCCTGTGAGGAGGCGGCGGCCGGCGGCGGCCACGGAGGCGGCGGCGGCGAGGAGGAGATGGCGGCGGCCCTAGGGGCAGCGGCTCCTTGGCCCCCCTTCTTCCTTGTGGATGGTGCTGCAATGGTGCTGGTCCTCCCCTCCAAGACGGCGGCTTTGGAGGAGGAAAATTCGTGGCCCTTGGTGACCTAGGTTTTCTCTCTTTATATAGACTCTCGGATTCCCGTCATCAGATTTTGGGCCTCAGTAAAACGGGCTAAACTCGGCCGTCCGGACTCCGATTTGGACGAAGTTTATATCCAGAAGCATCGTCTCGAAATCCCCACAACTTTAGCAACTAGACGTTTTCCGTTTGACGTCGACTTCGGGCCGGAACGTGACCATCTTTAAAAAACGTTCTCAGACATATTTCAGGAAAGTCAGAGTCCTACTCCAATACGACTCCTTTTGCGTTTTTGTCAATTTCCAAGTAATTCCTACACAATAAAGTGTAAAACAAGAACATTGTGCACTTTTGCAACCATTAGTAGGTTAGTCCAAATATGATCAAAAGTGTATGGAAGTGTATAAATATCATAGCAATATCACACAAAAAAAAGGCATGGAGCAAGCAGAAATTATAGATACGTTTTGGACGTATCAACATCCTCAAGCTTAATTCCTGCTCGTCCTCGAGTAGGTAAATGATAACAAGCATAATTTCTGTGGTGACATGCTATTAACCATATAAGGACTTTTTCATAGTCATATGACAAAAGCTTACTGAGACAATGAATCTATAGTAATTAAGTTGCCTCATGAGAAAATCACAAAGAACTGAAAGTTTTACAATATGATATTGAAACATCAAATAGATTTGTAATTAACATGATGTGCAAATATGATAAAGTGATATCTAGCTTGCCCCCTTTAGTGAAGCAAAACATAAATGCAGGGGCACCTCCAAGGTTTAAGTGATGACTAGATACAATGATTTCAAAATAAACGATATTACAATCATGCAAAAGACAATGCTACTTTGGGACAATGCACATTACACTCAGAATGACAATCATGCTCTCAGTAGTTGGTGCTTTAAAAGAAGGTGGAGACTCTCGAACCGTGGCTTTTGTTGGCAAGGTTGAAAACCCGTAGTCGAAAATAAAGACAAAACATGTACCAGAGCTCTTGGTTTTAAAACAGAGGTAATAATTTTTTTTAATTATGCATGTTCTGTCAACGAATGCTAGCAGACAACTCAATCACTTCTTGAGATGGACAAGTTTCGAGGAACAACTCCCGAATGAAGACGATCACATCCTCTTAATCTCTTTTGTTTATCACTGCCAAAGTTTTCTGATTTCTCATGAACAAAGCGTGAAGGAGGGTTTGTTTGTTATATTAGTTTTGAGCCGGGCGCACTCAATGCCAGTTCCTTCTCGAATTATGGGTTTGCACATTATACATGCAATCCCGGGGTGAAGCTTGTCCAACTTAAAAAGATTATGAATTAACTACTACTTCCTCATGGACTTACAACAGAGGCACAAAATAGGAATGCATTTTTCTTTGAATAATTTCGAGATGGCACATGCAAGTTTCCGTTAGGAATGGCAGGTAAATACCATGTAGGAAGGTATGGTGGACTCATATGGCATAACTGGTTTAAAAGAATGTGGATGCACAAGCAGTCAGTCCGCTTAGTACAGGTGGAGGTTAGCAAAATACTGGGAGCGACCAACTAAGAGAGCAATGACGGTCATAATCATGCAGAGCGACAAAGCAACATTAACTCAGGCATGGAAGTTATATCGCTACTCAGAAACAAAAGATCATCAAGGCTTGACAGACTTTCTTTACAGTCTTAAATATGCGTGAGCATACGCCAAGTCAATCAAAATAAATTCTCTGAAGGAAGATATTACTAAACCATACCACATCATGTTGGTACTCCAATAACACATTGGGAATCCCCCAGCTATTAGAGACTAACCATAAGAAAACATGAACTACTAAGCACCATTATGCACGTAGCATCTTTATCATAGACATACCAACCAATGCAACGGAAGCAAACTCTCTTGATAAGGTAATCATGATAAATAAAGAGAGTTCAAGCAACCAACTAAACAAAAGCTTTTTAAAAAGATAAGCATGAAAACTAAGAGCTAAGCATGATAGTAGCTATTGAAGGACAAAGAACATACACAGCAAAGATAGACATGAAAATTCTATGTTATGTTCTAGGTAGAAGTGGAGCGTGTTTCTCTCCCACACAAAGAAAGCTGAGTTCCGACTTGTTATGAAAATCTAAAGAAAACTAAAAAGGAAAACTAAAAGCAAGACGCTCCAAGCATAGCACATAACACATGAAGTGATAAAAATATAGTGGAACGAAAGACGAACTGATAATGTTGATGGAGAAGGGGATGCACGGGGGCATCCCCAAGCTTAGACACTTGAGTCTTCTTGAATATTTCTTGGGGGTGCATGGGGGCATCCCCAAGCTTGAGCGTTTGACACTCTTGAATCTTTTTATCATCTTCCCTCGCACACTTGAAAACTCCCTTCATACATAACTCATCATAATCTGATTAGCGAGGTTAGCACCCTTAATAAAATAATTGTTCCTTGCTGGAAATAAGGATATTCTTGAAGGTCTACTGTTTTTCAAGATTGCCAAAAGGTTTTTGCAAAGAAAAAGCAAGCTCAAGGTTTGCAAAATAAAGGAAAGGCAAAACAGGACAGAATCTGTGAAAAACAGACCAGCAGGTGATGACCCACAATCGTAAGGGATCTATTGCAGCGTTTTCGATAAGTAAGAGTGTCGAACCCAATGAGGAGCAGAAGGTATTGATAAGCAATTCTGAGCAAGAAATTACTGCAAGCACTGAAAGATAACTTTTAGGGGTTTTCTCGGTATAAGCAACAGGAAAGTAAAAGCAAGTAATGTAAAAGGTACTGAGAGTAACAAGTGGCCCAATCCTTTCTTAGCAAAGGAGAGGCCTAGCAACTGAACTTATAAAGACTAAAGCGTTCTTGAGGACACCCGGGAGAGGTAGTCATGTGCTTTCACCATATTCCGTATCGATACTATGTTATGTGTTGATAAGTGTTGAGTGGGTGGATCTATGCTAGTGCACTCTCTAGACTAAGATGAATGCACTCTTATGATTAAACACCTTGTAAGCATCCGCAAATACAAGATAGAATTTAAGGCAAAAGCCTAACCATAGCAATACGATCGAGGATCCATTATTCCCTTATGCAAAAGCGTGCGAACTGGGGTTCAGGTTTCTGTCACTCCGGCAACCCACCATAAGCATTCTTTATACACAATGTATTCTCCTAGGTCCTTAATAAGGCGAAGTGTTGGGTGTTCGACTCACACAACACCACTAGTAGAATGACAACACAACTTAAGTATCAAACAACACATATTACTTCAACGACATATGACTACTAACAACAAGACTTTCCCCATGTCCTCAAGAACTAAGGTAACTACTCACGAGACATAAAAGAGATCATGATCAGTGGGGATAAATATGTGATAAACAATCTGGACATAATAATATTTCTCCAACAAAACTCAATAGCATTCACCATAAAGTAGTAATCAACACCGATGGATCAGAGAGGATAGGTAGTACGAGTTACAACACAAGTTACGATTGTAAGATGAGATTTGGATGAAGATGGAGATGGTGCTGGTGTTGGGGATGATGTTGATGATGATCTCGATGATGCCCGTGACGATGGTGATGACGATGGCGACGATCTCCCCTTTTGGGAGGTGATCTCCCCGACGGAATCTGCCCGCCGGAGATGGCTTTTTCTTCTCTGTAGGTTTCCGCCACGGAGTGGCGGCGGAACTCCGTAAAATTCCCGTCCCTAGGGTTTTTGGATAACGGAGAGCATATATGAAAAAGGGGGCGGCCAGAGGTGGGCCAGGGGCTCTAGGCGCCCCCCCCCCGGCGCGGCCAGGGGGGCGCGCCCCCAGGGCGCCTGGGCACCCTGTGGCCCCCCTCTGGTTGCCCTTTCGCGTGCCTTCGTGATCCGTCTGAAAAATATCTCCCGTCAATTTTCAGGTAATTTGGAGGTATTCTTCTTCAGCAACTCAGTGTCCACTTTTTACTGCTGAATCCTGCGTCTGCTGCTTCGGCATCGGAAAGTTTGCAAACTGTGTAAAATAGACCAAAACAACATAAGAACATCACCGTAACGTGAAATATATCAATGAATAAGGATAAATTATGATACAAAATAGTGATGCATTTTGGACGTATCAACACCCCAAGCTTAGACATCGCTTGTCCCCAAGCGAATATGAACTCGGTAAACCTGTCCACAAGTTTAGAGAGTGAAGTGTCGATAAATAGAATACGAACAAGAAGCATCATAGTTTCTTTACCAACTCAAATATCCTCAACAACAATGTTCAATTCATAAAGCCCTTATAAAAGAGTGATAACACTTATATTCGAAAGTAGGGCTAAGGAAACTCATTATATCATGACAAACATGTCCTTTGGTCAAAGAATAACAAATAGATTTAACTTTTGCTCTTATATTTTGATGAGATCAATTGAAGCTTTTTGAAATAACATGTTAATAGGCAAGAAGTGAAAGTGTTAACACAAAGGAAGATATTTGCCTTAGCTGGGCATGACAAACAACTTACTTATCGAATGATAATGTCAACAAGGATATGATATGACAAATCTTAATGCAGCTTTATATGAATGAATCCTTATCAACATCAAACGTCTGCTCTCTTTAAGAATAGAAGGAAGTAGGAATAACTGACTCAACTTAAAATTAAAAGATGGGCCCTGCTCTAGGGTAGTAGGGAAAACTCATGTGCTATCCTTAAATCAAACAGAATGAAAACAAGTTTTGAGAGGTGCATGATTTGTCAACGAATGCTAATAGATAACTCAACTACTTCTTGAGCTGGACAAGTTTCGAGGAATGGCTCCCACACGAGGACGATCACATCCTCTTATTCTCCTTTGTTAGTCACTGCCAAAGTTTTCTGATTTCTCATGAACAAAGCGTGAAGGAGGGTTTGTTTGTTATATTATCTTTTTGAGCCGGGCGCACTCAATGCCAGTTCCTTCTCGTATTATGGGTTTGCACATTATACATGCAATCCCGGGGTGAAGCTTGTCCAACTAAAAAAGACTATGAATTAGCTATTACTTCCTCATGAGCTAAAACAGAGGCACAAAATAAAAGATTTTGAACATTTGAGGATAACACATAAATTCTGTACTTTAGGAGGTGGTAGTGGAATACCACGAGTAGGAAGGTATGGTGGACTCATATGGAAGGTATTGGCTTAAGGGTATGGATGCACAAGCAGAATACCGCTTAGTACAGAGTTAGGCTAGCAAAGGTTTTGAGAGAGCAGACAACTGATGATGACTAAGATGCAAAGCAATATAAAGCATGAACATTGAAATAAGCATAACATATCAAGTTGTCTTCCTTGTCAGCATAACACTTCAAGCATAATACCATAAAGGTTTTGGCTATGTTGATACTTTAAGAAAATCATGCTTGTTGTTATGACCAAAGCTATATTTGCCAAAATTAAATAAAGTTTTCACAGCCATACCTGATATAAGGTCAATACTCCCCATAAGAATCATCATATAAGGTCGATTGCGTGAAGAGAATACCGAGTGCAGCAAAAGGAACCAATAAACTTCTCATTAATATTTCATCATAGACGACTCCACACTCACGGATACAATTCTTCACCGAAGGAGTGATGGACCTCAATGCACACACCTATCTCATATAATAACCTCCCTAGACATGATACGACTCTACTTGACTCTAAAAGACAAAAGGTAAAGATAAAGATACCGGGCACTCCCCCAAGCTTGGAACAAGCCAAGGGAATGCCATTACCCCAGGAGATTTCACTCATCATCCTTGTTGGCGTTGACAAGTAGTCCTTGGCGAAACGCTTCCATGGAAGGGGTTCTCCAGTCTCATATGAGAAGCTTGTCTCCTGAATCCTGCATTCAGCACCCAAACCCATGCGCAGAAACCTTAGTTCATACTCACAGTTCTGGTTATGTAGATCATTAATTTGCCCTTCGAGCTCTATAATTCTTTCTTCAGACGCGGTGATGCTTTTCCTCATCTCCTTCATCTCCTTCAGGAAGTAGTTCTTCAGCTCGTTGGTGATGTTAAAGTTAGCTTCAACACCATGCTCGATCATCTTCTTGTACTCGAAGACTTCTTGCTCCACTTCTTCCAGCCTGGCCTGGATGCTCCCCTCCTTGATAGGTCCCTTCAGATCTTCTTGATGAAGGACACCGTCCTCCATTCGAACAACCTGAGGGTGCTTCTTCACCTCAGCGAGGTAAGGGTTGATGACGTTGACGACGAACTCGTCCTTGGGGGAGCTTGGAGAAGCCATGGCACCTAAATTCAGCTGAAAGATTCCCTGGCAGAAACGGATCGAAGAGAAAACACGCGAAATCGCAAGATACGTTGCCGGAACAGTCCGGGAAAATATATAGGAAAAATTTATGCACAGAAAGGAAGGTAACGGACCAAAGGGGGGTCGGAGACGGGCTCCCAGGTGTCCAGGCGGCCTCCCGGCGCGGCCCAGGGGGGGCGCGCCAGGGGGGCGCCTGGACTCCCTGGAGGTCGTCTCCGGCTCCACTTAGGTTCTGAATTTTACTAATTTTGCAGAAACTTGTAATACGGAACTTTTATGGCGGTTCGCGATGTTTCCTTACCGTACTACATACCTTTTCTTTATTCTGCTTCTGCTGGCGTCTGAAACAGGGCTGCAACATGTTCTTCATGGTTTGTTGTGTATATTATATTCACATCAACATTGACAGGGTCTCCTGCTATGTAATGTTTAAGTCTTTGCCCATTCACAACTTGAGGTTTGGTACCTTCAAAATTATTAATCTTAATTGCACCAGACCGATAAACTTCTTCAATATGAAATGGTCCTTCCCACCTGGAAAGTAGTTTACCTGGAGAAAACCTGAAACGGGATCTGAACAACAAAACTTTATCACCAATATTAAATTTACGTTTCAGAATCTTCCTATCATGCCACCTTTTTACCTTTTCCTTGAACATTTTAGCGCTCTCGTAAGCTTCACTTCTCCATTCATCTAGAGAAGTCAAGTTCATGAGACGCTTCTCACCAGCTAATTTTGGGTCAGCGTTAAGCTCTCTAACAGCCCAGAAAGCTTTGTGCTCTAACTCTAATGGCAAATGGCAAGCCTTGCCATACACCATCTTATAGGGGGACATGCCCATGGGGTTTTTGTAAGCAGTTCTATATGCCCACAAAGCATCTCCTAACTTATTTGACCAGTCCTTTCTATTTCTATTTACTGTTTTCTGCAAGATCAACTTAATCTCTCTATTGGTGAGCTCAACTTGCCCACTAGTTTGAGGATGATATGGTGAAGCAATTCTATGATTAACATCATATTTGGCCAAAGCTTTTCTAAAAGCTCCGTGCGTGAAGTGTGATCCTCCATCGGTCATGAGATACCTTGGTACACCAAACCTAGGAAAAATTACATCTTTAAGCATTTTCAAGGATGTCTTGTGATCAGCACTTTCAGTGGGGATTGCTTCAACCCACTTGGTCACATAATCAACAGCTACTAAAATGTGAGTGTACTTGTGCAAAGAAGGAAAAGGACCCATAAAATCAAAACCCCAACAATCGAAAGGTTCAATCACTAGTGAGTAATTCATAGGCATCTCATTCCTTCTACTAATGTTACCAACTCTCTGACATTTATCACAGGCTAAAACATAATTTCTAGCATCTTTAAAGAGAGTAGGCCAATAAAAACCTGATTGAAGAACCTTATGTGCAGTCCTCTCACCGGCATGATGTCCTCCATAGGGACTATCATGACACCGTCTGAGAATGTCCTTCTGCTCATGTTCCGGAATGTATCTTCTCACGATCCCTTCGGGACCTTCTTTGAAAAGATGTGGGTCATCCCAAAAGTAGTGCCTCAAATCATGAAAGAACTTCTTCCTTTGCTGAAGTGTTAAACCTAGAGGAAAATACTTTGCAACAATAAAATTAGCATAATCTGCATACCAAGGATCGGAAAGAGATTGTACTTTTACAACGGCAAGTTGCTCGTCTGGAAAACTATCGTTAACTGGGATGGGGTCATGCGGTATATCTTCCATCCTTGAAAGATTGTCCGCCACCGGATTGTCTTCCCCTTTCCTATCAACAATCTGCAAATCAAATTCTTGAAGAAGGAGTACCCATCTGATAAGCCTTGGCTTGGCATCCTTCTTTGTCATAAGAAACTTAATGGCACCATGATCAGTATGAATAATAACTTTGGAATCAACAATATACTGCCTAAACTTATCACAAGCAAAAACTACAGCTAAGAATTCCTTCTCAGTAGTAGCATAATTTCTTTGAGCACTATCAAGGGTTTTACTAGCATAATGTATAACATTCAATTTCTTATCAACTCTTTGTCCTAAAACAGCTCCAACAGCAAAATCACTTGCATCACACATAATCTCAAAAGGTAAATTCCAGTCAGGTGGTTGTACTATAGGAGCAGTTATTAAAGCTTTCTTAAGGACTTCAAAAGCTTCCTTACAATTTTCATCAAATACAAAAGGAACATCCTTCTGGAGAAGATTAGTGAGAGGTCTCGAGGTTTTAGAAAAGTCTTTAATAAATCTTCTATAAAAACCTGCATGATCGAGAAAACTGCGAATACCTTTGATGTCCCTTGGATAGGGCATCCTCTCAATAGCTTCGATCTTGGCCTTGTCCACTTCAATTCCCCTTTCGGAAATCTTGTGACCAAGAACAATTCCTTCATTAACCATAAAGTGGCATGTTTCCCAGTTGAGTACCAAATTTGTCTCCTCGCATCTCTGCAAAACTTTATTAAGGTTGTGAAGACAATGGTCAAAAGAAGTTCCATAGACGGAGAAATCGTCCATGAAGACTTCCATAATATCCCCGCAGAAACCATGAAAGATAGCAGACATACACCTTTGAAAAGTAGCAGGGGCATTACATAAACCAAAAGGCATACGCCTGTAAGCATAAGTACCAAAGAGACAAGTAAAAGTGGTCTTCTCTTGATCGGCAGTGTTAACATGAATTTGAGAGAAGCCAGAATAACCATCAAGATAACAAAAGTGGGTATTTTTGGATAACCTTTCAAGCATTTAGTCGATGAACGGCAACTGATAGTGTTCCTTCCTGGTTGCCTTGTTCAACTTCCTGTAATCAATACACATTCTATATCCAATAATAATTCTCTGAGGTATTAATTCATTTTTATCATTAGGAACCACAGTTGTACCTCCTTTCTTAGGAACACAATGTACCGGACTTACCCACTTACTATCAGCTATAGGGTAGATAATACCTGCGGCTAGAAGCTTGAGAATCTCAGTTCTCACGACATCCATCATCTTTGGGTTCAACCATCGTTGATGATCAACAACTAGTTTAGCATCAGGCTCAAGGTTGATAGTATGTTGACAGATAGATGGACTAATCCCCTTAAGGTCATCAAGGGTATAGCCAATTGCGCCTCGGTGTTTACGAAGTACTTCCAATAATCGCTCCTCTTCATATCCTGAAAGGTTAGAATTGATAATAACAGGATATACTTTCTTTTCATCTAAATAAGCATACTTGAGCGTATCGGGAAGAGGTTTAAGATCGAACACCGGGTCTTCTTTCGGTTTTGATAAAATTCCCAAAGGTTCAACCGGAAGGTTGTGCTTCAGGATAGCAGGCTGCCTCAAGAATATTTCATCTAGTTCATTTCTTTCTTGCATATGCAAATCATTCTCGTGGTCCTCCATGTATTGCTGCAAAGGATCATTAGGGGGAATAGCAATAGAGGCAATACTTTCAATAATTTTATCATCACCAGGTAAATCAGCACCACGAGGCTCCTTAGAGAACTTAGAAAAATTAAATTCATATGGCTCACCATCGAATTCAACAGAAACTTTACCTTTCTTGCAATCTATTATAGCTCCATTATAGCTCCAGAAGTTCTAAGAAAAGGTCTACCAAAAATAATTGGACAAAAATTGTCCCTCTCTGAACCAAGTACTAGAAAGTCGGTAGGGTATTTTACCTTTCCACATAGGACTTCAACGTCCCTCACAATTCCGATAGGAGAGATAGTTGTTCTGTTTGCAAGATGAATAGTAACATCAACTTCTTCAAGTTCACAAGGGGAAATCTCACCGATGATCTCTTCATAAAGTGAATAGGGGATAGCACTTGCACTCGATCCCAAATCGCATAGCCCATAATAATTGTGATCTCCTATTTTAACAGATACCACTGGAGTACCTGAAATTGGGCCTTTATTCTTGGCTGTGACAAGGTTAGTGGAAACAGCACAAAAATTTATATTGGAATCCAAAACATCATTAGTAGCAAGGTCTTTAATCAATGCAACTTGAGGATCGACTTTGATCTGGTCCTCAGGCTCATCAACTCTTCTCTCACTTTTATTTATTATGCCTGTCACAAGAGAGTGCTCCCTCATCCTCGTGGGAAAAGGAGGCTTTTCATATATAACTGCAGGCAAAATAGGGTCAGCAACATAAATATCAATAGGTGGTTCTTTAAAAGGTTCATGGTGCTGGTCTCTCTTCTTTTTAAAAGAATCAACGTGAGAGGCAAAATTCTTACACAAATCAATCACTAGATGGGAATCAAGACCAATCTTAGAGCAAAAAGTATTGAAGTAATCAGTTTTCACATAGCTCTCAATATAATCATGTTCATAATTTATAGCGGGTTCAATACCTTTATAAATTTCCCAATCTTCGGTATTCCTCTGGATTCTTTCAATGAGATCCCACCTTTCTTCAACACTCTTCTTTTGAAATACCCCACTAGAGGAGGCATCCAGCATCTCCTTATCCTGACGAGAAAGCCTGGCATAAAAATTTGTAAGTATAATTTCCTTGGGAAGCTTATGAATAGGGCATTTGAGCATTAGGGACTTCAATCTCCCCCAAGCTTGAGCAATGCTTTCTCCGTCACGAGACCTAAAGTTATAGATATAATTCCTGTCTCGATGAATTTCATGAAGAGGATAAAACTTAGTATAGAAGAGAGACATAAGCTCCTGCCAGTCCAGCAAGTGTGAGTTATCGAGAAGCCCATACCAATCTGAAGCTTTATCTATAAGTGATAAGACAAACAATTTCCTCATGACAAACTGCCTCGATACACCTGCAAGCTTAAATAATGAACATAGTTGTGACAGATATAGCAAGTGTTCACCGGGATGTCTATCTCCTGCATAAGATTAGCCAAAACATAATCGATAATGCTAGCTGGTATTTTATAAGGCACAATTTCAGTAGGGGGAGGATCAACCACCACAGGTGTGGGGCGTCTTCCCGCAAGCAACGATCCAATAACAGGGTTATCCATAAGGACAAAGAGCAGCAATAGCAAAAACAAAAACAAAATTATATAAAAAAACTTCCTTACCAGTTTCACTTTACCAATAGCGCTATGCTCCCCGGCAACGGCGCCAGAAAACGGTACTTGATGACCCACAACCGTAAGGGATCTATTGCAGCGTTATCGATAAGTAAGAGTGTCGAACCCAACGAGGAGCAGAAGGTATTGATAAGCGATTCTGAGCAAGAAATTACTGCAAGCACTGAAAGCTAACTTTTAGGGGTTTTCTCGGTATAAGCAACAGGAAACTAAAAGCAAGTAATGTAAAAGGTACTGAGAGTAACAAGTGGCCCAATCCCTTCTTAGCAAAGGAGAGGCCTAGCAACTGAACTTATAAAGACTAAAGCGTTCTTGAGGACACACGGGAGAGGTAGTCATGTGCTTTCACCATATTCCGTATCGATACTATGTTATGTGTTGATAAGTGTTGAGTGGGTGGATATATGCTAGTGCACTCTCTAGACTAGATGAATGCACTCTTATGATTAAGCACCTTGTAAGCATCCGCAAATACAAGATAGAATTTAAGGCAAAAGCCTAACCATAGCAATACGATCGAGGATCCATTATTCCCTTATGCAAAAGCGTGCGAACTGGGGTTCAGGTTTCTGTCACTCCGGTAACCCACCATAAGCATTCTTTATACACAATGTATTCTCCTAGGTCCTTAATAAGGCGAAGTGTTGGGTGTTCGACTCACACAACACCACTAGTAGAATGACAACACAACTTAAGTATCAAACAACACATATTACTTCAACGGCATATGACTACTAACAACAAGACTTTCCCCATGTCCTCAAGAACTAAGGTAACTACTCACGAGACATAAAAGAGATCATGATTAGTGGGGATAAATAGGTGATAAACAATCTGGACATAATAATATTTCTCCAACAAAACTCAATAGCATTCACCACAAAGTAGTAATCAACACCGATGGAGTAGAGAGGATAGGTAGTACGAGTTACAACACAAGTTACGATTGTAAGATGAGATTTGGATGAAGATGGAGATGGTGCTGGTGTTGGGGATGATGTTGATGATGATCTCGATGATGCCCGTGACGATGGTGATGACGATGGCGACGATCTCCCCTTCCGGGAGGTGATCTCCCCGGCGGAATCTGCCCGCCGGAGATGGCTTTTTCTTCTCTGTAGGTTTCCGCCACGGAGCGGCGGCGGAACTCCGTAAAAAAATCCCGTCCCTAGGGTTTTTGGATAACGGAGAGCATATATGCAAAAGGGGGTGGCCAGAGGTGGGCCAGCGGCTCCAGGCGCCCCCCCGGCGTGGCCAGGGGGCGCCCCCAGGGCGCCTGTGCACCCTGTGGCCCCCCTCTGGTTGCCCTTTCGCCTGCCTTCGTGATCCGTCTGAAAAATATCTCCCGTCAATTTTCAGGTAATTTGGAGGTATTCTTCTTCAGCAACTCAGTGTCCACTTTTTACTGCTGAATCCTGCGTCTGCTGCTTAGGCATCGGAAATTTTGCAAACTGTGTAAAATAGACCAAAACAACATAAGAACATCACCGTAACGTGAAATATATCAATGAATAAGGATAAATTATGATACAAAATAGTGATGCATTTTGGACGTATCAGCAGGTAGTAAATGATTTTTTCGAGGCACTTCTGCAACTCAAATCGAAAAACTCAGAACAGACGCCCGAAAGCCAATTGTATAGAGCACGCTGTCGAAAAAATTCAGACCAAAAGGATGATCTCGTGATTTTATATGAATTTTTCTATCCAAGGACAGAATCTGTTTCCTGGACAGCACGTCACAACTTTTGAACTTTCTTGCATTCAGAGGCTAAAGTTGGCACAAAGCTGAAAAGTAAAGATACAATGATGATGCTACTGTAGTAACAACATCAAGACACAACAAAAGCAAAATAAAATTTTATTCATTGTGGGCTGCCTCCCAAAAGCGCTTTCTTTTATGCCTTTAAGCTAGGCATAAGACTTTAATGATGCTCTTGTAGGAATAAGAGTTGAAGAACAAAAGAGAGCATCAAGAAGCAAATACCAAACACATTTAAGCCTAACATGCTTCCTATGCATAGGAATATTGCAATAGAATAATTTATTGAAGCACAAAGCAATAAGCATAGGAAGGCAAAACACGTGTAGCTTCAAAACCTTCAACATAAAGAGAGGAAATTTGATATTATTGAAATATCTATAAGCATATGTTCCCTTCTCATAATAATTTTCAGTGGCATCACGAATAAACTCAACAATATAAGCATCACATAAAGCATTGTTACCATGATCCACATGCAAAAAGGTACTCTTACTCTCCACATAAGCATCTTTGGGGAGCCCATGGTTAGGACATTTTAGCATTAACGTTTTCAATCTCCCCCAAGCTTGAGCTACGCTCTCTCCGTCACAAGACCTAAAGTTATAGATATAGTTCCTGTCTCGATGAATTTCATGAAGAGGATAAAACTTAGTATAAAAGAGAGACATAAGCTCTTGCCAATCAAGCAAGTGCGAGTTATCGAGAAGCTTATACCAATCTGAAGCTTTATCTATAAGTGATACGGCGAACAATTTCCTCATGACAAACTCCCTTGATACACCTGCAAGCTTAAATAATGAACATAATTGTGACAGATATAGCAAGTGTTCACCGGGATGTCTGTCTCCTGCATAACGATTAGCCAAAACATAATCGATAATACCAGCTGGTATTTTATAGGGCACAATTTTAGTAGGGAGAGGAGCAACCACCACAGGTGTGGGGCGTCTTCCCACAAGCAACGATCCAATAGCAAGGTTTTCCATAAACATAACTAGTGAAATAAAAACAAGAAACAAAAAGATTTAATTGCAAGATCTAAAGATATACCTTCAAGCACTCACCTCCTCGGCAACGGCGCCAGAAATAGCTTGATGTCTACACACGCTTCTACTCTTGTAGACTATGTTGGGCCTCCAAGCGCAGAGGTTTGTAGGACAGCAGCAATTTCCCTCAAGTGGATGACCTAAGGTTTATTGAACTCAAGGAAGTAGAGGTTGAAGATGGTCTCTCTCAAGCAACCCTGCAACTAAGATACAAGAAGTCTCTTGTGTCCCCAACACACCTAATACACTTGTTAGATGTATAGGTGCACTAGTTCGGCGAAGAGATGTTAAATGGCAAGTGATATGGATGGCAAAACAAAGTAATATAAATCTGTAATAAAAAGTGCAGCAAGCAAACAAGTGGTAAACGTGAGCACAAATGGTATTGCAATGGTGGAAACAAGGCCTAGTGTTCATACTTTCACTAGTGGCAACTCCCAACAACATTAACATAATCGAATCAAATGATATTTCCCATAAAACATGCAAAGGGGACACACTCGGAGGTCATTCCTTCGTGGTCAAGAGAGGACGAGAATTATGTAGGGCTACAAAAGCACACCTCAAAGTTCGTAGTTCTCAATCTAAGGATTTCCCAATGTCACCGCGGCCATCCAAAGAGAGTCCCACAATCACCACAACATATCTAAAGGATAGTCAAAGACAAGCACCAAGAGACTCTCAATCTTCAATCAACACACAAGAGAGGAAATCACTCATGAAAATATTTTTCTAATCCATGTCCAATAGACCGCTGTCACCTTGGTCTCGGGGATTATACTAGATAAAGACAAGTGAGTACATCAATCCAGTACATAGAGGAAGGGGAAATATCATGGGATCACCCTAGATTAACATAGCCTATGATCACAACGAAGATCACATCATGGGAGAGAGAGATAACCACATAGCTACACGTACGAGCCCTCGGCCCCGGAGAAGACTACTCACACATGGACATGGTGAGGAGGATATTGATGGTGGTGTTGATGGAGAGGTGCATCCCCGCGAGGAGGCGGCGGCCGGCGGCGGCCATGGAGGCGGCGGCGGCGAGGAGGAGACGGCGGCGGCCCTAGGGGGTGGCGGCGGCCCTTGGGGGCGGCGGCGGCCCTAGGGGCAGCGGCTCCTTGGCCCCCCTTCTTCCATGTGGATGGTGCTGCAATGGTGCTGGTCCTCCCCTCCAAGACGGCGGCTTTGGAGGAGGAAAATTCGTGGCCCTTGGTGACCTAGGTTTTCTCTCTTTATATAGACTCTCGGATTCCCGTCATCAAATTTTGGGCCTCAGTAAAACGGGCTAAACTCGGCCGTCCGGACTCCGATTTGGACGAATTTTATATCCAGAAGCATCGCCTCGAAATTCCCCACAACTTTCACAACTAGACTTTTTCTGTTTGACGTCGCCCTCGGGTCGGAACGTGACCATTTTTAAAAAACGTTCTCAGACAGATTTCAGGAAAGTCAGAGTCCTACTCCAATACGACTCCTTTTGCGTTTTTGTCAATTTCCAAGTAATTCCTACACAATAAAATGTAAAACAAGAACATTGTGCACTTTTGCAACCATTAGTAGGTTAGTCCAAATATGATCAAAAGTGTATGGAAGTGTATAAATATCATAGCAATATCACAAAAAAAGGCATGCAGCAAGCAGAAATTATAGATACGTTTTGGACGTATCAGATGATCAGGCAAAGCATTAAGTAAATGGAGAAGCCTCCCCCAAGCTTGTGAGAGACTCGCTTCTTCAATTTGCAAAAAAATATATATTTCCCGTAAGGCAGCTTGTTTCTTATGAGCGGGAAAATATTTAGCGGAGAAGTAATAAATCATATTCTGGGGACTACGCACACAACCAGGATCAAGAAAATTAAACCATGTCTTAGCATCACCCTTTAACGAGAACGGAAATAACTTAAGGATATAGTAATAACGAATATTTTCATCATTGGTAAACAGGATGGCTATATCATTCAACTTAGTAAGATGTGCCACAACAGTTTCAGATTCATAGCCTTGGAAAGGATCATATTCAACCAAAGTAATTAACTCAGGATCAACAGAGAAATCATAATCCTTATCAATAACAAAGATAGGTGAAGTAGCAAAAGCAGGGTCATATTTCATTCTAGCATTCAAAGACTTTTCTTTCAGCTTAGCTAATAGTTTCTTAAGATCATATCTATCATTGCAAGCAAGAAAGTATCTAGCAGTTTCTTCATCCATAACATAACCCTCAGGAATAACAGGCAATTCATATCTAGGGGGAGAATCTTCATCATCACTTTCATAAATATTATCAGTTTCAATATTTGCATTCTCCCTAACCTTAGCAATTTCTTCATCTAGAAATTCACCTAGTGGCACAGTATTATCAACCATAGATGTAGTTTCATCATACATAGTAGAAGTGGCATCATCAAGAACATGCGACATATCAGATTCAATAGCAGGAGTAGGTGTCGCAAATTTACTCATAACAGAGGGTGAATCAAGTCCAGAGCTAGATGGTAGTTCCTTACCTCCCCTCGTAGTTGAGGGAAAGATCTTGGTTTTTGAGTCCTTCAAGTTCTTCATAGTGATCAACAGATATAAATCCCAAGTGACTCGAAGAATATAGCTATGCTCCCCGGCAACGGCGCCAGAAAATAGTCTTGATAACCCACAAGTGTAGGGGATCGCAACAGTTTTCGAGGGTAAAGTATTCAACCCTAATTTATTGATACGACACAAGGGGAGCCAAAGAATACTCTTAAGTATTAGCAGCTGAGTTGTCAATTCAACCACACGTGGAAATTTAGTATCTGCAGCAAGGTAATTTAGTAGCAAGGTAATATGGAAATAGTGGTAACAGCAATGAAAGTAACGATAGTGTTTTGTAGTTTTTGTAATATCAGCAGCGGAAAAGTAAATAAGCAACAAGCAATATGTGAAAAGCTCATTGGCATTGGATCGGTGATGGAGAATTATGTCGGATGCGATTCCTCATGTAAAAGTTATAACCTAGGGTGACACAGAACTAGCTCCAGTTCATCAATGTAATGTAGGCATGTATTCCGAATATAGTCATACGTGTTTATGGAAAAGAACTTGCATGGCATATTTTGTCCTACCCTCCCGTGGCAGCGGGGTCCTTGTGGAAACTAAGGGATATTAATGCCTCCTTTTAATAGAGTACCGGACCAAAACATTAACACATAGTGAATACATGACCTCCTCAAACTACGGTCATCATCGAGAGTCGTCCTGATTATTGTCACTTCAGGGTTGCCGGATCATAACACATAGTAGGTGACTATTGACTTGCAAGATAGGATCAAGAACACACATATATTCATGAAAACATATTAGGTTCAGATCTGAAATCATAGCACTCGGGCCCTAGTGACAAGCATTAAGCATGGCAAAGTCATAGCAACATCAATCTTAGAACATAGTGAATACTAGGGATCAAACCCTAACAAAACTAATTCGATTACATGGTAAATCTCATCCAACCCATCACCGTCCAGCAAGCCTACGATGGGATTACTCACGCACGGCGGTGAGCATCATGGAATTGGTGATGGAGGAAGGTTGATGATGACGATGGCGGCGATCTCCCCTCTCCGGAGCCCCGAACGGACTCCAGATCAGCCCTCCCGAGAGAGATTAGGACTTGGAGGCGGCTCCGTATTGTAAAACGCGATAATTTTTCCTCTCTGATTTTTCTCTCCCCAAAAGTGAATATATGGAGTCCGGGGGTACGTCGGTGGAGCAACAGGGGGCCCACGAGGCAGGGGGCGCGCCCAGGGGGAGGTGGCGCGCTCCCCACCCTCGTGACAGGGTGTGGGCCCCCTGGCTTGGATCTTTCCGCAGATATTTTTTATATTTTCTAAAATAATTCTCCGTTGATTTTTAGGTCATTCCGAGAACTTTTAATTCTACACAAAAATAACACAATAGCAATTCTGCTGAAAACAACATCAGTCTGGGTTAGTTCCATTCAAATCATGCAAGTTAGAGTCCAAAACAAGGGCAAAAGTGTTTGCAAAAGTAGATACATTGGAGACGTATCACCCACTTTGGCAAATCTCCTAGAGCTAGAAGCTAGTCAACCAGGAGCCAGCTGCCAAGAACCAAACGTCCATGTTTAATTTATGTCGTTGTGAATTTTTGATGGGATCATGGGATTCTTCTATGTTGTTTATTACCTTTACATCCTTGTTTAATTTATTCCATTGTGAATTTGTTATGAGATCACAGGATTCTTGTATGTTGCTTATTACCTTAACGAGCACTCGTGAACACTCACGAGCATAATGAGCCCATAACGAACTGAGCCGAACAAACATTTTCGCTTGTTAGCTTAATGATAGCGAGCTTAACAATAATGAGCATAATGATAACGAGCCGAGAAGCTCGTTAATGCAGCCCAAACTTGGACGTTGCTGATGACCGGTGAGCAGTGCATTGGGAGAGCGCCAGCGGTTGCCGCGCACTTGAGCTGGTCAGCAGAGCAGAAGGTGATGGCGCACTTGGACCAATTGAGCGGCCGTGTGGCCTCTATCCCGGGAAGAGTTGCGTTCACTTGTCGAGCGAAGTGCTTGAAGATACGCTGAGAGGCTGGAGCCTGCGCACTGCCCAAGATGCAAGCGATGGCGCAAGGCTCCTAGAATCCCCCAGCCCCTTCGTCTTGGTCGTCGATCCTCCTTGGCGGTGGTAGAGGAGGGAGGCTGGCCTTGCCCTAAGGATGGTCCTTGCGAGGCCGATCCCTCGAGGCGCGCTCGCGAGGCTGGTCCCTCCAAGCGCCCTTGGGAGGCTGATCGTGCCAGCGTTCCTCACGAGGCTGATCACGCCACTCCTGACGGGGGCCGCAGTCGTCCCAGCGCCACCCAGTCCGGCTTCCTCCACGACCGTAGCCCCGGTCGTTGCGCTCGGGGTGTCGGCCGATGCGTCCGTTGCGGATGGCCCTGAGCTCCTGGAAGTCGTTGGTGTTGTGGCTATGTACATTGTGGAAGGCGCGGAATGAACGACTGCTGTTGGATGACTCTGGGTGGTCGCGGCCACGCTTCATCTCTAGTTGGGCCGCGAGCACGGCCACCCCCTTGCGCTACACATCTTTAGCCTTGGCCTTCTTGTGTTCGGGGTCAACAGCATGGAGCTCGACGAGGGAAAGGTGCCCCTCCTCAGCTCTGGCGCACTTTGTCGCGAGGTTGAACAGCTCCAGGGCCGTGCATAGATCTTCGTGGATGGCGAGCTCCTCCTTCATTGACATCACGGACGCCATGGGAGAATGATGAGATGATGGCCTCGTCCGTGACCTTGGGGATCTTGAGGCGGACACTGTTGAAGTGCTGAATGTACTTCTGCAGGGTTTCCCCTGGTTGCTACTTGACGCGTCGCAGATCACCTGCGGCCAGCGGGCTGTCGCGGGTGCCCTGGAAATTGGCGATGAAACGCTCGCGCATCTCACCCCAAGAGGAGATCGATCCCGCGGGCAGGTTCAGGAGCCACGAGCGCGTGCCGTCCTTGAGTGCCATGGGGAACCAGTTCACCATGATCTTCTCGTCGCTGTTGGATGCCTTGATGCTCAGCTCGTAGAGCTGCAGGAACTCAGCGGGGTCGGGGGTGCTGGTCATAGCCTGGAGGCAGGTCGGGCTCGAACTTCCTGAGCCAGTTGACGTTGCGTGTCTCAGGCGTGAAGGATCAGCAGCCTACTGTGGACACCAGAGCCTGTTGCGGAGTCTTGGTTTCCGCATGCCGCCACTGCAGGGGGCGCACGGTCTCGACGCGGCGATGGAGGGAGCGCGGGGGCTCCTCCTTAAGACCGCTGGATCTCTTAGCCGCTTCCTTCTTCGTGCACGGGCGCCCCGCGCAGTGGGTCGCGCCGTGGGGCCACGTGCCTTGGAGCATGGACGACGTCTTGATGTGGGGGTGGTGGAGGCGCTTCATTGGACACGTCGCCCGCAAGGGGAGGCGGACGAGGTAGCGAGAGGGCCGGGGCAGGAGAGCCCCCAGCGGCGCTGACGAGCTCGACGATGCGGTCGAGCCAGTCCTCGTAGAGGTCGTCGACGGGGCGGTAGCGCAGGAGCTCGCGCGCCATGAGCAGCACAGCTTGCGCATCCGCAGGTCCTCGACGACCGTGGGACGATGAGCCAGTGGGGATCAGTGACGGGGTTGCAGTGCATCCTTCCCGCCGCACCAAGGAATGAAGTGACGAGGCCTGCTGCTCGTGCCGCGCTGGGCCGGTGGCTGCATTGGCGGTGGGCGATGGAGAAAGGCGAGGAGGTCCGCTGGCAGGTGCTGTCTGAGCGATGCGGGCAGCGAGGGCGGCCTGTCGCTCAACACGAGCACGTCGAGCGTCGGCCATGGAAGCGATGGAGCGGTGACGCGTCGACCGGCAGAAGAGAGGTTTCGGCACACCCGTACATGGTGCGCCAAATGTCAGATTTCGGGTTCCGCAAACCCTTGAGAGGTTTGAACTCCAGGGTGCGCACGAAGAATACTCTCTCCCCAGCGCGCCCGCCCTATGATTCCACAGCCTAGCTCGACGAACTCAAAGAACAAGGGACACAGATGATTATACTGGTTTGGGCACCTTGCCGTGTAATACCCTACTCCAATGTGTGTGGTGGATTGCCTCGTATGGCTGAGGATGAACTAGTACAAGAGATGAACAGCCTCCAGAGGAGAGGTGTTCTTGGGCTCGGATGAGCTTGTGGTGTGTGTAGGGGTGGAATGGATCCGATCCTTTCTAAGGTTGGATCCGCTCAATATGAGATAAGATCTATGGTGGTGGCTAGGTCCTATTTATAGTGGCCTTGGTCCTCTTCCCAAATATCATCGGGAAGGGAACCCGCAATGGCCAAACTTGAAGGGGAACAACTAGTACAAGTTATCCTGACAAAAGTAGTCTTCGCCTGCCAAAGGCTCTGGTGGTGACGCCGCGCCGGGCTCCACTATGACCTCCATTCTGCAGTCGTGGCGATCCTTGGTCTTGTTGACCGATATGGAAACCTTTGCCTGATCCCTCGGGACTCCGCGCCTGTGCTTGCTCCCTTAGCACCAAAGGAGAACCTGGCACACTGCGCCCACCTGGCCTTGGACGTCATGGCTCACGTCACGTGAACCTCGCAAGGTGCATCTTGCATTGATATCTCCGCTCCTCAGGAGCCATGTAATGCCCCAGATGTAACACTTTTCCCTATATGGCAATATATAAACTTTGGCTTCATCAATTCCATTCCGGGCTCTTCTGTCTTTTTGGGTTCTTCGTTTTGTCGTGTGCGTGTGTGCATTTCATTCATGTCATGTTGTTATGTGCATTGCATTGCATTTGTGTTGACATTTGCATCCAGTCCCACTCGTCTCTTCCCGTTGTCCGTTTCAAGTTCCGACGCTCTCACACGTGCCCGTGGCATCCCCGAGTCCTTCTTTCATGTGTGGCCGTGTAACATTTCCGGAATGACGCGAGACTTGTCGTGCAATGTTGTTTTGGTACTGTAGGCCGCCTATCAAGTTTCGTCACGTTTGGAGTTCGTTAAGTACTCCAACGGTTAACCTAGTGGGCTAAAAGAACCTCTTCTTTGAGGCCCAAGACCCCCTCCACAACAGCCCACTAACCCAGCACAACCCTTCCCATCATCTTGGTCATCGAATTGTGATCGCGTGGCCGAAAACCGCTCCCCATTTGGAGTCTCCTAGCTCCTTGTGCCTATAAAAACGTCTCCCATGCCATTTTCGTCCAAAAAACCCTAGTTCCTCCACGCCGCCGCCGCCGGACACGTCCGCCCGCCGCCGCCCGACCACTCACGTGGCGACATGTGTCCCGCCGCCGTTCCCACCGCGCCGGCCCGCGAGGCCCGCCGCGGGCCCGCCGCCGCCGCCGAACGGGCCTCTCCGCCCGCGCCTCGTCCCTCCCACCGTCGGGCTTGCGCCGCCGCCGCGCGCTCCCGCCTCGCCGGCCACGCCGCCGCCCGACGCCGGCCGCATCCCGCCGCCTGGAGGTTACCTCTTCGCCGCCCGAGGGCCGTCGCTGCCGCATCCTCCGCATCGCCGTGCGCCGCCGTCGGGCGAGGCCGCCCCCGCCGGCCCTCGCCGCCGAGCACCCAGGGGCCCAGCCGCCGGCCGCCGCCTGTCGTTCCTCCGGCCATCGCCGGCCGGGATCGAGGTGCCTGCGCCGGATCGGCCCGATCCAGATCTCCACCGCGGGCCGAAAACCCTAACGGGTCCGACCCGCAAACCCGCTCCGCCCGCAACCCGCGTTGACCCGTTGACCAGATATGAGGTTGATTTTTCCTCTAAGTCTTTGTTGATTTGTTGTCTAATGGCATTTTGTATTGGCTACAAATTTTACTGTGCTTGTCCGATTTGTGCATATGATATGTCAAAATGATTGTGGTGATGTGTACTGTGTTTTGTTCCATTGTGTCATGCTTGTTTGAGTCCATCCAGATGTCTTAATCTTCGTGACAAGAGTGCTACTTGATATAAACTGCCGCTACTAGTTATTTTCATGCCATGTTTGGGATGTGATAACTTGGTGCATGTTTATCCAAATGAAGCAAATGATATGTCAAAATGTTCATCATGAGATGCTCTACATGTTGGTTGCTGTAGCATGCATGTTAGAGTTCATATTGCCATGTTTATCCCTGTTGCAAAAGTGCATGTGGCTGTTAGGTTTTGTAACTTGTTACGAGATGCCTAGTTGAGGAGCTCGTTGCTATTGATGTGTTTGTCCCCATGTCACATGCCCATATGTTTTAGATTCCCCATCATGTGTTCTTTGCTGTGGTGCAAACCATTTGCCATGTTATGCTTTAAGATGACTTAAACATGCTCGCAAACATGCCATGCTAATGTTACTGTTTTAACACTTAGTGAAATTTCACTAAGTCTGGAACCTGTCTTATCCTGATGCTATGTTTGCTTGATGTCCTAGGCAAATCCATTTTAGTTTTGGGGTGGCCATTGATCATTCCTTGTTGTATATGTTGTTGCCTATCCATCCATGCCCTCACTTGCTCATATGGGTTGCTGTAGCTTATTTAAATCTTGCTCCCAAGTTGCTATAAAATATTACCGTCAGGTTTTTATTGTCATGATCAAAATGTTGTAGCTTGTTGCTATTGATCCATGCCTCCTATGGAGATGCTCCAATGGAGTTGTTTGCTGTAGGATATGTCTACTTCATGTCCATGCTTCTTGTCACCATGTTTGCGTGTTTTAGAGTATATATTTCTTGCTCCAAAGTTGCTATGTGGCTGTTAGTTTCAGCTTTGCATTGTTTCTTGTTTCGAGTGTATGTTTTGATCCGTTGCTCCGTTTTAAGCGTGCCCTACATGAAACTTGTGTGATTTTGCATGTAGATTCATAACATCATCTTGTTAACATGTTTGGAGTATGTTTGCTTGATGTTTGGGTGTATCTTGCACCGTTGCCATGCTTATCTTGTTTTGATCATATCTTCTAGACCGTAGCTCCGTTCTAAACAAACTTTATGTGAAACTTGACTAGAATTTATGTAGATTATCATGGTGCATGTTAACTTGCTATTTAACAACTTTAACTTAAGGTTTGTTCAGATCTGGACTAGTTTCAATCTATGCATATGAGGACTTACCGGATTTGTCTTAAGTAGTTTCCGGCCTCATTTAAACTTGTTGTTTTTATGTTGTTTCTCTGTGCTTCCTACCTTGCCATGTTTTGCATCCTAAATAGACTTGTCTTGCATCCTACTTGCTTGAGCATATTGTCTTGTTCTCGTGTTGTTCTGGTGTGCTTCCTACTTTGACATGTTATGCATCCTAAGTGCATCTGCAGTGCATCCTAAGTGCATCATACATGCATCATGTAGTTTGTGCATTGCACCTTGTTTGATTTCGTGCCTCGTGTGTTGAGTAGAGCCAGAAGCCGAGAACGAATACGAGAACAAGGTTACTATCGAGGTTGAGAAGGAGGAGTCGTCTTACGATCCCATCGACGACTCGACAGGCAAGATGACCTGACCCAGATATCATTACTATCTCTGTCTATTGCTAGATGTCTCGCTCTTTAGCTCATTGCCTCGATGCCCATGTTTGTCTGTCAGCCTCCTATTGTAACCATGAATCTGTCTAACCACCCAACCTATGCAAACCTTTGATTGGCTAAGTAAGCTTCGCTCAGCCCCTCTTATAGCATTGCTAGTTGCAGGAGAAGATTTGAAGATTCTTGCTTCATGTTGAAGCTTGTTGGGATATCACACTATATAAACTCTAAACTAAATCATCTATATATTGGTAATGGGTGGAAGGCTAAGCCTCTTGCTTGGTGATTTGTTCCACTCATGCCGCCCTAGGAACCGTATAAACCGGTGTTATGTTCCTTGATTATGCATTCCTAACACGGTTGGGGTTATGGGACCCCCTCGATAACCCGCTTAGTGCTAAACCTTTTCCAGCAAGGCCCAACATTGGTACTCCATTTGCCTAACAACTAAAACTTGCATAGGGCTTTGCAAACCCGAGTTCTTAATCAACAACCCGGGCCAGTGCTCCACCTGAGTGTTGGTCCAAACTGGGGGTTATGCGGGGCCACCACGAGGAAACTCGAGGATTGGTTTTACTTGTAGGATTGCCCATCCGGTCATGGCCTGAGACTAGATACGCGTGGCTATTGTCAGGGTGTCGGCACACCAGGAGGTCTTGCTGGATTAGTTTTACCTATGTCGGTATATCTTGAGCACGGGATTTCGAGAATACTCGGGTCTTCCCACATTGGAGTTGCGACTCCGCAGATCGTGAGCTTGTCATGTGCTAAGTTGGGACACCCCTGCAGGGTTTTGAACTTTCGAAATCCGTGCCCGTGGTTATGTGGCAGATGGGAATATGTTAATATCCGGTTGTAGAAAACTTGACACCATGTTCAGAACACACTACCAGCGTGAGTAACCGTGATGGTCATTTTCCGAAAGGGGTTTGAGAAGTGAACACGGTGGGGTTATGTTTGACATGTTTAGATAGGATCACTTCGTGATCACTTTGATGCTCGTGGCACTTCTCTTCTCGCTCTAAACACGTAAGTTAGTGCTAGTGCAGCTGCAACCTTTTATCTTTCTTCAGCCTTGTTCCACACCCAAGGCTTAGATAGTTTTGCTACCTAGGAACGGGATTGCTGAGTCCTCCGTGGCTCACAGATTCTACACTACACCAGATGCAGGTACTATGGTGAACTACTCAGGTGACGGCACGGAGCTGTACTGGGAGTACAATGAAGAACGTAGTCGATACTATGTGCGCTATCCCGATGATCAGTAGTGGTTTCTACTAGGGGCGATTCGGACCTATGGCTTTATGTACTTGGTATCTTTCATTTGGATCTTCACCCGTAGTCGGGTTGTGATGTTATTTGGATGATGAATTGCTTATGTAATGTATTGTGTGAAGTGGCGAGTGTAAGCCAACTACCCTTTTGCAATTTCATCCCTATTTTTACATGAGTCGTGCAAAGATACCGAACTTGAGATCATTCCAAAATGGGCTTATACCTTTAAGTCGTGCCTCGACACGTAGGAGGTATAGTCCCATCCTGGGCATTACAAGCCAGCCTAGAGAGACTGCCCCCAAGGAGGTCTTGTTGTCGCCCACCTCGCGAGGCTTGGCCCCTCATGATGGTCTTGAGTTGCGGTTGCTGAAGTTGGGCCGCACCAGACCGCTAAAGGAGCCACGTCACGGGCCGCAGGCAAGCAAGTCTGGGTACCCCCGTTCCTAGGACGCCGACAACATGGTTCGCACGTGTCAAATGATTGATAATCAAGATACTCCAAAAGTCCATATGCATGGAGTTTCTTCATGCGTTTGACACCAATATGACCAGGGCGGCAGTGCCACAAGTATGTGGGACTATCATTATCAACCTTACATCTTTTGGCATTCACACTATGAATATGTGTAACATCACGTTCGAGATTCAATAAAAATAAAGCATTGACCAGCGGGGCATGACCATAAAACATATCTCTTGTATAAATAGAAAAACCATCATTCTCAGATTTAAATGGGTAACCATCTCGCATCAAACAAGATCCAGATACAATGTTCATGCTCAAAGCTAGTACTAAATAACAATTATTGAGGTTTAAACTAATCTCGAAGGTAGATGTAGAGGTAGCGTGCCGACGGTGATCACATCGACCTTGGAGCCATTCCCGACGTGCATCGTCACCTCGTCCTTCGCCAGTCTCCGCTTATTCCGCAGCTCCTGTTTTGAGTTACAAATGTGAGAAACCGCACCGGTATCAAATACCCAGGAGCTACTACGAGCGCTGGTAAGGTAAACATCAATAACATGTATATCATATATACCTTTGATGTTGCTGGCCTTCTTATCCGCTAAATACTTGGGGCAGTTCCGCTTCGAGTGACCATTTCCCTTGCAATAAAAGCACTTAGTCTCATGCTTGTGTCCATTCTTTGGCTTCTCCCCGGCAACTGACTTACTGGGTGTGGAAACTCCCTTGTCGTCCTTCTTGAAGTTCTTCTTGCCCTTGCCTTTCTTGAACTTAGTGGTCATTTTCACCATCAACATGTGATGTTCCTTTTTGATCTCCACCTCCGCTGATTTCAGCATCAAATATAACTAAGGAATGGACTTCTCCATCCCTTGCATATTGATGTTCATCACAAAGCTCTTGTAGCTAGGTGGAAGCGACTAGAGGATTCTGTCAATGACTGAGTCATCTGGAAGATTAACTCCCAGCTGAGACAAGCGGTTGTGCAACCCAGACATTTTGAGTATATGCTCGCTGACAGAACTGTTTCCTCCATCTTACAACTGAAGAACTTGTTGGAGACTTAATATCTCTCGACTCGCGCATGAGCTTGTAAAACCATTCTCAGCTCTTGGAACATCTCATATGCTCTGTGTTGCTCAAAACGCTTTTGGAGCCCCGGTTCTTAGCTGTAAAGCATGCCGCACTGAACCAGGGAGTAATCATCACTACGCGACTGCCAGGCGTTCATAAGGTCTTGATTTGCTGGGAAATGGGTGCGCCACCTAGCGGTGCTTCAAGGACATATGCTTTCTTGGAAGCTATGAGGATGATCCTCAAGTTACGGACCCAGTCCGTATAGTTGCTTCCATCGTCTTTCAGCTTGGTTTTCTCTAGGAATGCGTTGAAGTTGAGGGCAACATTAGCGTGGGCCATTGGATCTACATGATAGATTGTAAAGACAATTTTAGACAAAGTTCATGATAATTAAGTTCATCTAATCAAATTATTTAATGAACTCTCACTCAGATAGATATCCCTCTAGTCATCTAAGTGATACATGATCCAAATAGACTAGGCCGTGTCCGATCATCATGTGAGACGGACTAGTCATCAACGGTGAACATCTCCATGTTGATCGCATCTACTATACGACTCATGTTCAACCTTTCGGTTGTTGGAAATATGCCCTAGAGGCAATAATAAAATGGTTATTATTATATTTCCTTGTTCATGATAATTTTCTATTGTTCATGCTTTAATTGTATTATCCGGAAACATTAATACATGTGTGAATACATAGACCACAACATGTCCCTAGTGAGCCTCTAGTTGACTAGCTCGTTGATCAAAAGATGGTTACGGTTTCCTGAGCATGGACATTGGATGTCATTGATAACGGGATCACATCATTAGGAGAATGATGTGATGGACAAGACCCAATCCTAAGCCTAGCACAAGATCGTGTAGTTCGTATGCTAAAGCTTTCCAATGTCAAGTACCCTTTCCTTAGACCATGAGATTGTGCAACTCTCGGATACCGTAGGAGTACTTTGGGTGTGCCAAACATCACAACGTAACTGGGTGGCTATAAAGGTACACTACGGGTATCCCCTAAAGTATCTGTTGGGTTGGCACGAATCGAGACTGGGATTTGTCACTCCGTATGACGGAGAGGTATCTCTAGGCCCACTCGGTAAGACATCATCGTAATGAGCTCAATGTGACTAAGGGGTTGGTCATAGGATGATGTGTTACAGAACGAGTAAAGAGACTTGCCGTAACGAGATTGAACAAGGTATCAGTATACCGACGATCGAATCTCGGGCAAGTACTATACCGGTAGACAAAGGGAATTGTATACGGGATTGATTGAATCCCCGACATCGTGGTTCATCTGGTGAGATCATCGTGGAACATGTGGGAGCCAATATGGGTATCCAGATCCTGCTATTGGTTATTGGCCGGAGAGGTATCTCGTTCATGTCTGCAAGGTTCCCGAACCCGTAGGGTCTACACACTTAAGGTTCGGTGACGCTAGAGTTGTTATGAGAATAGTATGTGGTAACCAAAGGTTGTTCGGAGTCCCGAATGAGATCCCGGACGTGACGAGGAACTCCGTAATGGTCCGGAGGCGAAGATCGATATATTGGACGAAGGGTATTGGAGTCTGGAATTGTTCCGGAGGTACCGGGTGACAACCAGCGTGTCCGAAAGTGGTTTCGGAGGCCCCGGCAAGCGTTGGGGGGCCTCATGGGCCAAGGGGAGAGGGCACATCAGCCCACTAAGGGGCTGAGCGCCCCTCCCACCCCATCTTACATAACCTAGAGAGGTGGGGCGCCTCCCCTAGGGCAGCCGCCTCTCCCAGCTTGGGGGGCAAGTTTCCTAGGGGTGGGGGCGCCCAAACTCATCTAGGGTTTCCCTGGTGGCCGCCACCCCTCTCCTAGGGAAACCCTAGGGCGCCTCCTCCTCCCCCCTCCCCCTATATATAGTGAGGGAGAGAGAGGGCAGCCGCACCCCTTCCCTGGCGCAACCCTCTTCCCCTCCCAACTCCTCCTCTTCCTCCGTAGAGCTTGGCGAAGCCCTGCCGGAGAACTGCAAGCTCCACCACCATGTCGTCGTGCTACTGGAGCTCTTCCCCAACTTCTCCTCCCCCCTTGCTGGATCAAGAAGGAGGAGACGTCCCCGGGCTGTACGTGTGTTGAACGCGGAGGCGCCGTTGTTCGGCGCTTAGATCGGAATCGACCGCGATCTGAATCGCTGCGTGTACGACTCCACCAATCGCGTTCTTGTAATGCTTCCGCATCGCGATCTTCAAGGGTATGAAGATGCACTCCCTCCCTCTCGTTGCTAGTAAACTCCATAGATGGATCTTGGTGATGCGTAGGAATTTTTTTTGTTTTTCTGCAACGATCCCCAACATCGGTCTCTCGTGTTCTGAGGCCATGTCTGTTCATGCTAGGCTCATCAAGTCAACCTAAGTGTTTCGCATGCGTAAATCTGTCTTACACCTATTGTATGCGAACATTAGAATCTATCATACCCGATCATCATGTGGTGCTTCGAAACAACGAACCTTTGCAACGGTGCACACTTAAGGGGGAACACTTTTCTTGAAATTTTAGTGAGGGGTCATCTTATTTATGCTACCGTTGTTCAAAGCAAATAAGATGTAAACATGATAAACATCACATGCAAATCATAAAGTGACATGATATGGCCAATATCATCTAGCACCTTTGATCTCCATCTTCGAGGCGCGGCAAGATCTCTCCTTTCCGCTCTAGCTCGTTCTCGCACCGGTTCCTAGGCCTAACTCATCGAACTCGAAGAACAAGGGACGCAAGAGTTTATACTGGTTCGGGCCACCGTTGTGGTGTAAGACCCTAATCCAGTGTGGTGTGGTGGATTGCCTTATAGGCTGAGGAAGAACTAGTACATGTGAAGAACAACCTCCTGAGGAGAAGTGTTCTTGCACTTAGATGAGCTTGCTAGTGTGTGTCCGGTTTCTCTCCCCCTCTACGGTGGTGGCTAGTCCTATTTATAGTGGCCCGGGTCCTCCTCCCAAATATTGAGCGGGAAGGGATCCCACAATGGCCAAGTTTCAAGGGGGACAACTAGTACAAGCTATCCTGACAAAAGGTGGTCTTCGCCCGCCCAAGGCTCTAGTGGTGACGCCGCCGTGGGCTCCACGATGACCTCCACTCTATCATCCTACTGGTCTTGGTCTTGTTGCACCGATATGGAAATCTTTGCCTGATGCCTCGGAACTCCTCGCATGCGCCTGCGCCTTTAGCACCAAAGAGGCAACTGGCATCCTGCGCCCGCTGGCGCTCGCCTGGCCTTGGTCGTCATGGCTTACATCACGAGGACCTCGCGAGGTGCCCCTTGCCTTGATATCTCCGCCCCTCGGGAGCTAGCCTAGTGAGGCCATCCCAAGGGAGGTCTTGCATCGTCCGCCTCGCGAGGCTCGGCCCCTCGTGAGGGTCTTGAGTGGTCGCTGATGAGGTTGGGCTGTACCAGGCCGCTTGGACGAGCCACACTATGGGTCGTAGGCAGGCAAGTCTAGGTACCCCCATTCCCAGAACAACGACAGTAGCCACCGGGCCCAAGGCGTACTCGGACTTGGCTTCGCGGTGAAGCCAGGGGTCAAGTGCTGAGCGTCGCGGGCCCCAAAAGCCTACGACCTTGATTGACACGTGGCGATTGATGGGACGTGGGCGTCTCCACTTCCCCACGCAGCCTCGATGACTGCACGACTTGACAAGTCCCTGCATGCACAAAAGACCATCATTACCTGCGATTATGGAGGCCGGTGGTTGGCCTTCCTTTGGCTATAAACAAGGCGACGGGTGGAGCCCCCGTTGCTCGTCTCGTCCTTCATATTTCCCACCACTTCTTCTTCCTCCTTGCTTCTTGCTTTCCGTCGACACCCATGGCGCCGGTGAGGAGGTTCTCATCCGTGGAGAAGGGGAAGACCCGTCAGGAGGGGCCCGGCTCACCACCACCTAAGAGGGGACGAGGCCACCCCAGCAAGTGTGCCGCGACCCCTGCCGTGGCCCCTCGCGGGCGTGGGCAGACCTCCTCAGCGCCCGGCGCCGCCCTCGGCAGCAGCGGCGGCGGCCCCTCGTGTGGCGGGGATCGCCGAGTGATGACCCACAAGTGTAGGGGATCTATTGTAGTCCTTTCGATAAGTAAGAGTGTCGAACCCAACGAGGAGCAGAAGGAAATGATAGGCAGTTTTCAGTAAGGTATTTTCTGCAAGCACTGAAATTATCGGTAACAGATAGTTTTGTGATAAGGTAATTGGTAACAAGTGACAAATAGTAAAAGTAAATAAGGTGCAGCAAGATGGCCCAATCCTTTTTGGAGCAAAGGACAAGCCTGGACAAACTCTTATATGAAGGAAAGCGCTGCCGAGTACACATGGGAATTCTCGTCAAGCAAGTTTTCATCACGTTCATATGATTCGCGTTCGTTACTTTGATAATTTGGTATGTGGGTGGACCGATGCTTGGGTGCTTGGGTGATCAACCTTATAACAGCAAC
>LR738709.1:122997195-123090501 GCA_902687465.1 Secale cereale | reverse complement strand
ATATATGTTCGCACCTCTGTAACACACGTATACACATATCGGTCGACCAAGCCTCTGGGCACCGAGACGTAGGGCTATTACTTCCTACGAGAAGGGCCTGAACTCGCTAACACCCAGTGTACAACCTCGCCATAGCTAGAACCTTGCCTCTCCATTCGTACCCCCTACCCTTACTATCAGACTTAGGACCACGACAGTTGGCGCCCACCGTGGGGCAAGGCGTCTTAGCGACATTTGGTGAAGTTGCGATCTCTTCCCCAACCACTTTCATCATGGTGTCAGGCGGCGTTTTGGCGTCGGGCCACGAGATCCGGCTCGGCGCGTTGGTCTTCGTCGCCGACGACTCCGCGTGGCTCCAGGAAGCCCCTCTCGACGTCGAGGCTCTGCCCGACTGCGGAACTACGCACTTTCGCGCCGGCGCCGGTGGCGTCCTCCTGCTGTAGCCATCGACTCTGTACTCATCGTCCCCCATCCCTGCTGAACGCCGCCGCAAATGATTCGGTCGTTCGCGGCTCCAGCGGTGGGTGAAACATGCGGTGGCCCGTCAAACGGCCACCCCACAAGTCGTGGCTATTGAGCCCGACGGCTACGTCTACGGGCCGGCCGACTAGTCGACCGGGCCCGGAGATTCCATTTCCTAATGTGGGAGCAGCGACCCCGTGGCAAAAATCCTTATGGTCGATCCACGCCGCAGCCCGCCGGGCTTTCCTCGCGATGGGAACGGCGGCAGCAGCGGCGACCGATCGCACGACAACGACGGTTATATCCCTCAGCCCCTCACCTCCGAGCAAAGGGCTGAGCTTTGTCGTCGCAACGGAGATGCACTCTTCACTCCCATCGTGGGAGATTCCCCAGAAGCTTTGGCTCTCGAAGCCACGCGCGTGGCGACCTTGGCCGAGCGCGCACGCATGGAAAACATCCAACGCTCACTCGACGAACAGGCTCGCCGACTGGTCCCCGAGTCCAGTCGACGGCCGCGGCAATCGCGTCAGCACGAGATACAGGTGTTTCGCACACCAGTCCAAAACCTCGAGGCCACGGCTCGTATCGCGGAGTCGATTCAACCCTCTCAGTCGAAGGCTGGGAGAGGTCTTAAGCAGATCCGAGCTTTGCTCCGAATGGCTGAAGAGAAAAACACGACTATTTCTCAGTCACGCAACAGGATTCACAGCAGATCGGTGGCTGCAAACATCGTATGGTCGGCCCACTGTCCAAGATTGCCCCTGAGGCGTGAGGAACATGGCCCGCGGCAAGACCGACACCTGGGTCGGAACGACGATCCACTCGACCGTCGACACGGACGCTACGATCGCCGTCGAGCGCCTACCCCTCCTCCGGGAAGTGGGTCACACTCGCCCCAGCGGCACGTGGGCAGGCGCCTGTGAGATGACGAGCGTAGGATTCCCCCGGATCCCCGGCGGCCAGGTTTCGATGCGAGGTCTATCCTTGTACAGGGTCGAGTCGACCGTAACCGGGCATCCAGGGACGAGCGAGGCGGAGACCAACCCAGTGGCAGCCGAGCGCCGGCCTCAGGGCCTGAATGTTTCTGCAGTGCAATCAGGGCCGCGGAGATCCCCCCGAACTTCAGGCTGGCGGCAGGAGTAAGCAAGTTCACCGGTGAGTCGAAGCCGGACATTTGGCTGGAAGACTACCGTGTGGTCGTGCAGATCGGAGGCGGCAATGACGACGTGGCCATGAAGCACCTCCCCTTGATGCTGGGAGGCTCCGCTCGGGCGTGGCTCATCCAGTTAGCCCCCAGGAGTATATACAGTTGGGAAGAGCTCGCTCGGGTTTTCATTCGGACCTTCGAAGGCACCTGCAAGCGACCTGCTGGACTAGCAGAACTTCAGCACTACGCGCAGAAGCCGAGTGAAAGTCTGAGGGACTACATTCAGCGATGGACCACTCTGCATCACACGGTGGAAAACGTTTCCGAGCACCAGGCGGTGTGGGCTTTCAAGGAAGGTGTGCGCAACCGAGAGTTGAATCTGAAGTTTGGCCGAACAGGCGACATGTCCCTCTCGCGGATGATGGAGATTGCCAGTCGATACGCCAATGGCGAGGAAGCCGATCGGCTCCGTAGTGTCAAGAAACCAGTCGGACAGGACGACCAGAATCACAATCGAAAGAATAAGAGCAAGGCCGACCCAGCCGCTCAGGGAGAGGCTGCGGTGGTTAATCAAGGGAAGGGCAAAGGGAAGCCAAAAGGCTCCTGGGCCCCCAAGAAAGGAAAGGGTCAGGCCGGAGATGATATGCTCGACCAGCCGTGTCCCATACACACGAAGAAAGATGAAGATGGGAACTTGGTGTATCCCAAGCACACCACTCGACAGTGTCGACTCTTGATCCAGAGTTTCCAGAAGGATCAGTCGACTGAGAAAGAGAAGGAATCAGAAGAGTCCGAAGACAAGGAAGGGGACGGAGGATACCCCCGCATCAACTCCACCTTGGTGATTTTCGCAGACGTCGAGAGCAAAAGTCGATTGAAAATCATAAACAGAGAAGTAAACATGGTTGCCCCGGCGACCCCCACGTTCCTGAAATTGTCAAAGACCCCCATCACATTTGACCAGTCCGATCATCCAGCGCACATCGCCACCCCTGGGTGGCAGGCGCTGGTGGTGGACCCAGTAATCGAAGGCACGCGCCTGACCAGAGTTCTGATGGATGGAGGCAGTGGCTTGAATATCTTGTATGCAGCAACCCTCCGGGATATGGGCATTCCGATGTCCATGCTGAGCAAAAGTAACATGAGGTTCCACGGGGTAATCCCCGGGAAGAAAGCCGACTCACTTGGCCAGATCTCACTCGACGTAGTCTTTGGTGAGTCCAAGAACTACCGAAAGGAGAAGCTGACGTTCGAAGTGGTGGACTTCAACAGCGCCTATCACGCCATCCTGGGTAGGCCCGCCTACGCTAGGTTCATGGCTCGACCATGTTACGTCTACCTCAAGCTGAAGATGCCGGGACCCAACAGCGTCATAACCATCACTGGGAACCGGCAGAAAGTGGAAGAATGCTTCCAGAAAGGCTCGAAGATCGCCGACGAGCAAATGGCAGCAGTAGAGATGGAGGAGTACCAAAAGCAAGTGGATCCGGGCGACCTGCTAAGGGCGAAGAAGCCGGCTTCCGAGTCAGCTTTTCAGTCGGCCGGGGACACAAAACCTGTGCACATCCACCCCACCGACCCCAACGCAGCGCCGACCCACATCTCCACCACACTCGACAGCAAATAGGAAGAAGCGCTCATACAGTTCCTCCGTGAGAAGTGGGACATCTTTGCATGGAAACCGTCAGACATGCCGGGTGTGCCCAGGGGGGTGGCTGAGCACCATTTGCGAGTCGACCCTAAGGTGAAACCTGTGAATGAACATCTTTGTCGATCCGCTGCGGAGAAGCGAAAGGCGATTGGCAAAGAAGTGGCTCGACTCCTAGCAGCAGAGTTTATCCGCGAGATATACCACTTCGAGTGGCTCGCCAACGTCGTCATGGTCCCCAAGAAGGACAAGTCTCTCCGTATGTGCATCGATTTCAAGCACATCAATCGGGCCTGCCCGAAAGATCATTTTCCTCTTCCCCGCATCGACCAGATAGTCGACTCGACTGCGGGATGTGAGCGTTTGTCCTTTATGGACGCATATTCCGGGTACCATCAGATCCGTCTGTATGGACCCGATGAGATAAAGACAGCTTTCATCACCCCTTTCGGGTGTTTTTGTTATGTCACCATGCCTTTCAGCCTCAAAAATGCCGGCGCCACCTTCATGCGCATGATCCAGAAGTGCTTAATAAAGCAAATCAGTCGGAACGTCAAGGCATACATGGATGACATCATGGTCAAGTCACGGAAAGGTTCCGACCTGCTGACTGACCTCGCTGAGACATTTGCGAACCTCAGAAGCTACGATATCAAGCTCAACCCGTCAAAGTGTACATTTGGAGTTCCTGGTGGCAAGTTGCTTGGTTTTCTCGTTTCCAAATGGGGAATCGACGCCAACCCACATAAGGTCTGCACCATCCTCCGAATGAAACGCCCCGAGCGTATTCACCACGTCCAGAAGCTTACTGGTTGCTTGGCCGCACTGAGTCGATTCATTTCTTGTCTTGGTGAGAAGGCACTGCCTCTCTACTGACTCGTGAAGAAATCCGACAAGTTCGAGTGGAATCCCGAAGCCGAAGCAACGTTTGAAGAGCTCAAAGCCCTGTTGTCCACCCAGCCGGTTCTCGCTGCCCCAGTCAGCGGAGAGCCTCTTCTGCTGTACATTGATGCCATCGGACAAGTCGTCAGTACTGTACTCACGGTCGAGCGGGAAGAAGAGGGCAAGGCATACAAGGTCCAATGCCCGGTCTATTACATATCCGAAGTTTTGACTCCCTCCAAGCAAAGGTATCCACATTACGAAAAGCTTGTGTACGGGATTTACTTGACTGCAAAAAAGGTTGCCCATTACTTCTCGGGCCATTCAATCTCAGTCGTCAGCGACGCCCCACTATCAGAGATACTAAACAACCGAGATGCAACCGGTCGTTGAACTTCTTCCGTTAGATATCAAGTTTGAAGCAAAGAAAGCCATCAAGTCTCAGGCCATAGCGGATTTTGTGGCTGAGTGGATAGAACAAGAGCTTCCGACTCAAGTCCAGTCGGACCATTGGACTATGTTCTTCGATGGGTCCAAGATGCTGAACGGATCCGGCGCAGGCGTGGTCCTGATCTCTCCCAGGGGCGACAAGCTCAGCTACGTCCTTCAGATCCATTTTGATTCATCAAACAACGAGGCCGAATACGAAGCACTTTTGTATGGGTTGCGTATGGCCATCTCACTCGGCGTCCGTCGCCTGATGGTCTACGGCGATTCCGACCTAGTGGTGAACCAAGTGATGAAAGAATGGGACGTCAGGAGCCCGGCAATGACCAGTTATTGCAGTGCAATGCGGAAACTCGAAAAGAAGTTCCAAGGCTTAGAGCTCCATCACGTGCCCAGAGCAAGGAATCAGCTAGCCGACGATCTCGCCAAAATTGGGTCGACTCGGAGGTCTATACCCAAGAATGTGTTCCTGGAGCATGTGCACACCCCCTCTGTCAAGGAAGACCCCTTCACGGAAGAGCCCCCGCAGCCAGTTAGCGCGACGGATCCGACTGGGGTCGAAGTGCCTGCCATGGTCGACTTGATCATGGAGGTCCTTGTGATTACGCCTGATTGGACTATGCCATATATATCATATCTACTCAGGCAAGAACTCCCAGAAGACGAAGAAGAAGCGTGCCAGATCGTCCGCCAATCCAAAGCGTTCACAGTCATCCAAGGTCAGCTTTACAGAGAAAGCGTCACCGGGGTCGCCTAGCGCTGCGTCGATCCAGAGGAAGGTCGACTGATCTTGGATGAAATCTACTCAGGAACTTGCGGCCACCACGCCTCCTCTCGGACTATCATGGCCAAAGCATGCCGAGCCGGATTTTACTGGCCCCGCGCCAATGAGATGGCCAAGGATATTGTGGACAAATGCGCAGGTTGCCAGTTCTACTCCAACATGTCACATAAGCCGGCGTTCGCCCTGAAAACCATTCCGCTAGTCTGGCCCTTCGCTGTTTGGGGCCTGTACATGGTCGGCCCTTTCAGGACAGGCATAAGCGGATTCACCCACCTTCTGGTAGCAGTCGACAAGTTCACCAAGTGGATCGAGGCCAAGCCCATCAAGAACCTCGAGTCGAGCACCGCCATCAGCTTCATCAAGGAGCTAATATTCAGATATGGGGTCCCCCATAGCATCATCATGGACAACGGCTCCAACTTTGACTTGGATGAATTCAGAGCTTTCTGTGCTTCCCAAGGAACACGAGTCGACTATGCCTCCGTGGCGCATCCGCAGTCGAATGGACATGCGGAAAGAGCAAATGGTTTGATTCTCCAAGGCCTAAAGCCACAGCTCATGCGTGACCTTAAGCATGCCGCCGGAGCTTGGGTAACTAAGTTGCCCTCTGTCCTATGGGGTCTGAGGACGACTCCGAATCGGTCGACTGGCCGTACCCCTTTCTTCTTGGTCTATGGAGCCGAAGCTGTGTTGCCGAGCGACTTGTTACAGAACGCCCCCAGAGTGGAACTCTTCTCCGAAGCCGAGGCAGAGCAAGCTCGTCAAGATGCAGTCGACCTTTTGGAAGAGAAAAGAGAGATGGCCCTGATCCGCTCGACCATCTACCAACAGGACCTGCGTTGATTCCATGCTCGCAACGTAAGAAGCCGAGCATTCCAGGAAGGAGACCTGGTCCTTCGAGCGCATCAGAAACGTCCGCACAAGCTCGCCCCGGCCTGGGAAGGCCCGTTCATCATCACAAAGGTGCTGCGCAACGGAGCATACCACATCTACAATGTAGCCCAGAAAAAAGACGAACCTCATTCGTGGAATGCGGACCTGCTCCGCCGCTTTTACACTTGAAACACTCAACGGTCGAGCTGTAATAAAGATTTCCCAATTTGTTTCAAAGACAAGATAGCAATGATCCCCGGTGTCCTCTAAATCCCCCAGTGGGTGCTTAGCTGCGATCCTCCGAGCTACGCTACAAGTACAAAGCGGCTCGGTCCTCCGAGCTCCGCCACAAGTACAACGTAGCTTGGAATCGCCTAAGTTATAAACATTCTACTCCGAGTGAAGAGCTACCCTCTCACTCGGGGGCTTAGCTGCGACCCCATGACTCGCCTAAGTTAACAACCATTTACTCCGAGTGAAGAGCAACCCTCTCACCCGGGGGCTTAGCTGCGGTCCTCCAAGCTACACTACAAGTACAAAGCGGCTCGGTCCTCCGAGCTCCGCCATAAGTACAACGTAGCTTGGAATTGCCTGAGTTATAAACATTCTACTCCGAGTGAAGAGCGACCCTCTCACTCGGGGGCATAGCTGCGACCCCGTGACTCGCCTAAGTTAACAACCATTTAATCCGAGTGAAGAGCAACCCTATCACTCGGGGGCTTAGCTGCGGTCCTCCAAGCTACGCTACAAGTACAAAGCGGCTCGGTCCTCCGAGCTCCGCCACAAGTACAACGTAGCTGGGAATCGCCTAAGTTATAAACATTCTACTCCAAGTGAAGAGCGACCCTCTCACTCGGGGGCTTAGCCGCGACCCCGTGACTCGCCTAAGTTAACAACCATTTACTCCGAGTGAAGAGCAACCCTCTCACTCGGGGGCTTAGCTGCGGTCCTCCGAGTTCCGCCACAAGTACAACGTAGCTTGGAATCGCCTAAGTTATAAACATTCTACTCCGAGTGAAGAGCGACCCTCTCACTCGGGGGCTTAGCTGCGACCCCGTGACTCGCCTAAGTTAACAACCATTTACTCCGAGTGAAGAGCAACCCTCTCACTCGGGGGCTGTAGGATCGAAAGTAGGTCTAGAGGGGGGGTGATTAGACTACTTGACAATATAAAAAATCTGCCTTTAGATCATGCAATGTTTTTGGCAGTTTCACAATTAAGATCAATTCAAGTATCACCCTACACATGCAATTCTAGAGTATAAGCAGCGGAAAGTAAATTGCACATGTAAAAGAGAGGTGGAGAAGATCAAACGCAGTTTGGTGACACGGAGATTTTTGTCGTGGTTCCGATAGGTGGTGCTATCGTACATCCACGTTGATGGAGACTTCAACCCACGGAGGGTAACGGCTGCGCGAGTCCACGGAGGGCTCCACCCACGAAGGGTCCACGAAGAAGCAACCTTGTCTATTCCATCACGGCCTACGCCCACGGAGGACTAGCCTTACTCGGGGTAGATCTTCACGAAGTAGGCGATCTCCTTGCCCTTACAAACTTCTTGGTTCAACTCCACATCTCAAAGACGGAGGCTCCCAAGCGACACCTAACCAATCTAGGAGGCACCACCCCCCAAAAGGTAATAGACGGTGTTGATGATGATGAACTCCTTGCTCTTGTGCTTCAGATGATAAACTCCCCAACACTCAACTCTCCTCACTGATATGGCTGTGGTGGAAGAAAGGTTTGAGTGGAAAGCAACTTGGGAAGGCTAGAGATCAAGTTTCATATGGTAGGAATGGAATGGCTTGATCTCAACACAAGGTTAGGTGGTTCACTTCTCAGAAAGTGTATGGTAGAAGTGGTGGTACTTTCTGATGGCTCTCCTCACGAATGAAGAGGGGGTGGAGGGGTATATATAGCCTCCACACAAAATCCAACCGTTACACACACATTTGACCAATCTCGGTGAGACCGAAGTGAAAACTCGGTCAGACCGAAAGTTCAAATATAGTGAACGTTGGGATTTTCGGTGGGACCGAAAATACCATCTCGGTGTGTCCGAAGTGAGTCAAAGGTTAGGGTTTGTCATCTCGGTGTGACCGAAAACAACAACTCGGATATTCCGAAATGCTGTCAATTGGTTACAGAAGGTTGGCAGTCCATTTTCGGTGAGACCGAAACTCAGAATCGGATGGACCGAGAAATTAGGGTTTGGGGAAATAACTGAAGTGGTTCATCTCGGTGGGACTGAGTTTGCAGAATCGGTTTGTCCGAGATTACTTATGAGTGTGTTGAAAAATGAAGAGTGCTGATAGTTGAGGGAGCTAGATCACCAAGCACTTGAGCAACAAGAACATTAACACAGCCTCATCCCCTTTTAATAGTATTGGCTTTTCCTATGGACTCAATGTGATCTTTGATCACTAAACCAAAAATGGAGTCTTGAGCTTTTGCCAATGCTTGTCTTAGCATTGTGAGGGGTCCACTTCTTCAGACATTTCCATACCCATATCATCGAACTTTTCTGAAATGATTCTCAAGTGAATATTAGTTCAATGATATATATGTTGTTATTAATTACCAAAACCACCCGGGGATTAGTTGCACTTTCAATCTCCCCCTTTTTGGTAATTGATGACAACATATAGATCAAAGCTTCGACAAAAGATATAATCAAGGAATAATATCGTCGCTTTGAGAAGTATGTGATAAACAAGAGCTCCCCCTAAATTTGTGCATTATTTAAAATTTGCGTTTGAATGCAAATGCACAATCGATTAGGATTATGGGTCACTCTTCCATGTCACATACATCTTGGTGGAGCGCACAAAAAGGATAAGAATGAGTAACATGCACTCAATCACCAAGACAAGAGTAAATAGCCATACAATAAGGAATAGCATAGGATAAGCAATAAGCACACATTAAGGCATAGTATGACTAAGCACTCATTAAGGTAGCATCAAACGTAGTAGCAAGCACACATAAAGTATCAGGAACCAAAAGAAACCAATGTATCTCAACGAAAAACCGGCAAAAGAACGAAAGACGAAAAGAGTACTCTCTCTCTCGAAGCCCTATGATCTATAACAATTTCTCCCCCTTTGGCAACAAGTTACCAAAAAGTTCGAAAAGGTATTGAGCTAAACGTCACTGCGGGCTCTGCTGGCGGCTCCCGTCTGGGTAGATGTCGGTGTAGAGATAGCTGCATCTGCGAAGACTTCTGCTGAAGTCTGCGGTGGAGGAGTGGATGCTGGAGCTGGAGGAACTGCTGGAGCTGTAGCTGGTGCTGAAGTGGTAGCCCTGGAGTCTGTCACTGGGATAGCTACAGATCTGGATCCTCTGGGAACCTGAGCAGTCTGGCGATGAGAGTCCTGGACTAGATCATCCTGCATAAGCTCTACTCTCTCCTGCCTTGTCTCCTCCATGTCTGCCTCAAGCTTGTTGACAGACACCTGAATCTCAGTCAGCTTCACGTCCAGAGCGTGGATTTTGTCCTCGACAATCCTCTCAAGGCTCTCCTGAGATTGCTCAATGCTGGCCAGGCGTTGTTCAATCCTCTGGGTAGCTTCAAGAATTTGTTCTCCAAAGCTCTTTGGCTTAGCTGCTGCTGCTGCTGCCTCTTTGTCAGCTTTAGCCTTCTTCGCAGCTTCGATTTTGGCTTGTCCTTCAACTGAGGTGGGATCCTCTTCATCCATCACAACTACGTTGTCCTCATGCTCTGGCTGCAGTGGCAAGTGCTTCCTATCCAACATGAATTTGCCCGTGCCAAACTTGGCGTTGATGAGCATCTGTATCTGCGGTGCAAACCCACACGACCTCTTCTGGTCAGCTGCAGTCCTCTTAATGGTCTCTACCATCAAGTCCATCACCTTAAAAGGTGCCTTCTCATCGAGAATGTGCAGCATGTTGATAGAATAGCCTCGAATCATCCGGTGGTCTCCAGACTTAGGCATCAAAGTATGCCTCAGAATAGTGTTAGTGGTGGTCAGACCTGCCTGGAGATAGTACACTGAGCCAAGCTTCCATCCTTCCAAATCAGCAGCTGGGATCTCCTTGTACATATTCTTCATGGAATCATGACTCTTCTTAGGAATCCCATAGACATCAATGTCGTCCTCTCTCTGCACTGGAGCGTTCAGAAGTTCTGCCCATTCTTCAACAGTTGAAGAAAACCTTTGACCTTCAGTCATCCAGGTGATCTTGCCATCAGGGTAGAAGTGGGCTGTGGCATAGAACTGCATGATCATCTCGTCATTCCAAGCTGTCAGCTCTTGACCCACAAAATCAGCAACTCCACATGCAGTAAAGCTCTCATGCACATGGGGAAAGAAGTCCCGGTGCTCTTCACTGTCAATATACTTCCAGTCAACATACCTGGTGTCAGCAACAATGGGCTTCTTATCCATTAGCACGGTCTCATAGAAATCCTGCTGCTCTCTGGTGTGGAATCTGGGGTCCACAGCAGTCCTTCTCCTTACGGCATATGGATCAGACTGTCTCCATAGCCTGAGACCTTTGTCCTTCCTTGCCTTCATGTCCTCAGCTTGAGGATGAGCATCATTGTGGAGTGGCAACTTGGGACGGAGCTTAAGCAACACATGCTCTTCATCTGATTCAGACGGTGGCATCTCACCTTTGTTCTTCTCAGAAGCTGGAATGCTTCTGGTTGTTCTCTTGGGCTTGACTGGAGCTGCCTTGGATGGAGCAGGCTTCTTGGGCTTAGAGGAGGCTTGAGCCCGAATAGCATCACCCATGAACTTAGCTTTCTGAGGAGGAGGCTGGGGTGCCTCTTCTTCTTCTTCTTCTGCAGCATCAACTTGAGGTTCAGCATATACTACCCTCTTCCTTTTGGAAGTCTTCTTCACCTTGCTTGGAGCAGGCTCTTCCAAGTTGAGCTTCTTTGCAACTGCTGATTGCTTCACTTTGCTTGTGCCTTTCCTTGGCTGCTGCCCTTGGTGCTCTTTGGCAACCACATTCCTCTTGGGCTTGGAGGTAACTTCCTCAGCAACAAAGTCGGAGTCCTCATCATCAGAAGTTCTCTTCTTCCTAGTTCTAGTGGCTGCAGGAGGCAAACACTAGGGGTGCTCCTCTCACCATCATCACTGGAGCTGCTCGCAGGACTTGTGTCTGCCTCTGGAATTTCAGCAAACGGTGATTCAGACCTGTTCTGGCTGTCACTGACATCTGACATGGCTGAAAAACCTGTGAAATGATAAGGTATAGGCAGAGTAGAAGAGTTATCACAACTGCAGAGGTTATTTTTTAAAAAAAATGAGTCCAAAACTTAGTTTTGAGTTTTCACAGAATGTATTTCGGTCAAACCGATTTTAGGTTTCGGTGCAACCGAAGTGCTCAACAGAAACCTACACACCACTTTCGGTCAGACCGAAATGGGTTTCGGTTCTACCGAAAACTTAGGGTTTCACTGAAACTACTTTTCGGTCGTTCCGATTGGCACAACTCGGTTAAACCGAATTACGCAGTGCAATGGCCAGAGGCCAAATCGGTCATTCCGAGTTTCAAAAATCGGCTTCACCGAGATGCATTCCGTGGAAACCTAAACCTAAGAATTTTCCTCGAAACTAGAAGATCTGAACTATTGTATAGGGAACATATCAAACGTGGATTGAATCATGGCAACCTATCGTGCAAGAATCGGAAGTGGAGCACGAAAAGGGGTCGGGACACACCCTAACTTGGTGGTGTCCCTCTACGGCGGCAACGGTGGAGATGATTACCGTTGACGGCGGCGGAGACCTGCGGCGAGGGCGCACAGGCGACGAAGGCGACGATCCGTAGACCAGGGCGGCGGCAGCAGGGGTCTTGGGGGCGAACGGTTTGAAGAAAGAAATCGCGCGCAGCCCCTCAGGTATATATAACCCCGTGCTGTCGGTGGGACCGAGTTGAAAAACTCGGTGTCACCGAGATGTATAACTGCTGTGCAGTTACGCATATCGGTCAGACCGAGAGTTTGAACTCGGTTTCACCGAGATGAAACCTAGATCAGTCTAAGCGTTTCGGTTGGACCGAGATTGAGAAACCGGTCAGACCGAAATGGACTTAGAAGGTTTTGGAAGTCAGCCTTAGACGAATCGGTGGTTCCGAGTGCTCCTCATTCGGACTGTCCGAAAAAGACTTGTTCAAAGTTGTGATATGAGCATGAATAGAATTTGAGACAAGAAAGCATAGATAGCTAGGGAAGGATGCTTAGGCATTCTTGTCCATCCATTTGGCCAGAAAGAAAAACCAAAACAATCAAAACAACAAATGGATGTCCTTGAATGGATAAAATCATGCATTCAACATGCTCACACAATAAGATAGCAACTGAAATATGTGTCAAACATGCACAACCAATCACTCTAGCTACTAGCACACAATTTGTCGATGACTAGGTCATCTATATATGAGTATATTGACTTAGGAGCCAAATGAGAACATTTGATCATAGGTCATACTCATCGTTTAAGCACAAGTGGGGTTACCACTTTTACATAAAGCATTTATGTGTTCACATCATTTGGAGATGCTTTTGCTCAATTTTTAGAGCAAAGCTCCCCTAGATGTGAGAACCCCTTTTAAAGGGTCAAACTAACCTTGGGTTGTCGTAGAAGACTTCATGTAGATGTTGAAGATGTGGATGCTCAATATTGATGTAGATCATCAAGAGTTGGGAGCAATCCTTTGGATTAGGGCACTTTCAATACCTACATGGGTTAGTCCCACAAGGAACAAACAAGAATATCCATAGACATAGAGTGAAGTACACAAAAGATGATGTGCATGAAAGCAATGATTACCTTGTCCCTTGACTTACCAACAAGAGGGTTTGTGACTCCATGAACTAGTGCATGATGTGGAAGTTGATTGCACAAGTTCTTGCCAAAAAAGAATATGAGTGAAGTTTGTTGGCGGAGTCACCCTCAAGAACCTACTAGTTCTTCTTCTTTGGGATCCACATCATCTTGATGGGAATCCTTGGTGTTGTAGTTGAGCTTGATGAAGTAGAACTTGATGTGTCCTTGGGAACCCACTTGACCATGGCTTGAGGTGCTTCAATGAATGCATCAATCTCCTCTTGAAGCTTGTCCTTGGCCTTTAGCTTGTGGTCTTGTGGTGGAAGGTCATCTTGAGCTTGTTCCACATTGGAAGAAGTAGGATCATACTTCTCCTTTTGTGAGACAAACTGTGGAGTAGGGTATTGACCTTCTTCCCACTCAACACCTTCGGCGTTGAACTTTCGCTCAAAACCAATCCCTTGATTCTTCCGGTGTCTTCCTTGTTTGCGAACAATCTCCTCAAAGTTCTTGCTTCCGGCAAGACTCTTGTAGACACCTTTCTCTATGATTTCCTTCAATAAGCTATTTTCTTGCTCAAGTGTTACTTGGCTTGAAACATTGTTAGTGGAATCAAGAGAACTACTAGAAGCAACAATATTGGATTTAACATTGTTATTGTTACTACTAGAAGAAGAATTTTTCTTATGCTTGTCATGCTTAGTCTTAATAGATGGCAAGAAATTAGACAAGAGAAGTCGTTTGGCAAGATATGAAGAACTCTTCTTTCGAAGATCGTCATTGATTGCTTTTAGAAACTCATGTTCTTGCTCTAGAGTGAGCTTCTCGAAGCGTAGCTTCTCATGAGATCTTAGGAGCTCTCTATGATCTTCTTGAGTTGTTTCATGAGCTAACTTAAGAGTGTTTAGTTCTTTAGTTAGACGCTCAATCTCCTTCATAGCATTGTCATTCGACTCTTCTCGACTATAAAGACTACTAGCATTTTCATCATTACTAAGCTCACTAGATTTATCATGCAAGAGCTCATCTTCACCTAGCAAGTCATCCTCATCACTATCAAAGTCAATGAATTCAGGGTGTGTTACCTTGGGGCCTTTAGCCATGAAGCATCTTCCAATTCCCTCATTTGGTGAATCAAACAAGTCGTAGGAGTTGGAGTTGGAGGATACTAGTGCAAGTCCGGCAACACCTTCATCTTGACTATAGTCGGAGTCGGAGTGATAGCTTCCATCGGATTGATTGTCAGAGTCGGAGCCGGAGACCCATTCACCAACATGAGCTTGATGTCTTCTTCTTGTGTAGCTCCTTGATGACTTGTCTTTCCTCTCCGAATCCTTGCTTCTCCGAGAGGGTCTTCGTTCATAACGATCATCTCTGCTCCTTCTCTCTCTCCGAAGTGACTCATCTCTTGCTCTTCTTCTTGGAGATTCTTCTCTTCTCTTGTGGGGAGCCGTACACTCATTTGAGAAGTGTCCGGGTCTTCCACAATTGTAGCAGTTTCGATCACGGCTAGAAGATCTCTTTTCATCATATGATCTAGACTTTGAGCTTCTTTCTTTGCCTCTATTCTTGTAGAACTTGTTGAAGTTCTTGACCATTAGGCTTATCTCTTCATTGGAAATTAGCTTGTCACTTGAGGTAGTAGGAGCATCACTTGTAGCTTTGTAAGCACCACTTGACTTGTTGTGAAGCTCTTCCTTATCCTTAAGTGTCATCTCATGAGCAACAATTCTTCCAATGACTTCAGTTGGCTTGAGAGTCTTGTAGTTTGGCATCATTTGGATCAAAGTGCACACGGTGTCATACTTTCCATCCAAAGCTCTGAGAATCTTCTTAATGATGAATCGGTCGGTCATTTCTTCACTTCCTAAGCCAGCAATCTCATTTGTGATGAGAGCAAGCCTAGAGTACATTTCAGCGACTCCTTCACCATCCTTCATCTTGAACTTGTCAAGTTGACCTTGAAGAATATCTAGCTTTGATTCCTTCACAGATTCAGTACCTTCGTGCATTTCAACCAAAGTATCCCAAATCTCTTTAGCATTCTCAAGACGGCTGATTTTGTTGAATTCTTCGGGACACAAAGCATTGAAGAGAATGTCACAAGCTTGAGCATTGTTTTGCAACATCCGCAACTCTTCGGGTGTAGCTTCGTGATCCGGAACTTTTCCTTCTTCAAAGAAATCACCTTGCATACCAACACAAATAATGCCCCATGCGGCTGGGTTATGACCAAGAATATGCATTTTCATTTTATGCTTCCAACTAGCAAAATTTGTACCATCAAAGTAAGGACCTCTACGATAATTACCCTCACTAGACGCCATACTCTCCTAGGTTGTGAAACCAAGCTTATGGAGTCCAGTGCAATGGAAACCAAGGCAATGGAGACCAAAGCTCTGATACCACTTGTAGGATCGAAAGTAGGTCTAGAGGGGGGTGATTAGACTACTTGACAATATAAAAAATCTGCCTTTAGATCATGCAATGTTTTTGGCAGTTTCACAATTAAGATCAATTCAAGTATCACCCTACACATGCAATTCTAGAGTATAAGCAGCGGAAAGTAAATTGCACATGTAAAAGAGAGGTGGAGAAGATCAAACGCAGTTTGGTGACACGGAGATTTTTGTCGTGGTTCCGATAGGTGGTGCTATCGTACATCCACGTTGATGGAGACTTCAACCCACGGAGGGTAACGGCTGCGCGAGTCCACGGAGGGCTCCACCCACGAAGGGTCCACGAAGAAGCAACCTTGTCTATTCCATCAAGGCCTACGCCCACGGAGGACTAGCCTTACTCGGGGTAGATCTTCACGAAGTAGGCGATCTCCTTGCCCTTACAAACTTCTTGGTTCAACTCCACATCTCAAAGACGGAGGCTCCCAAGCGACACCTAACCAATCTAGGAGGCACCACCCCCCAAAAGGTAATAGACGGTGTTGATGATGATGAACTCCTTGCTCTTGTGCTTCAGATGATAATCTCCCCAACACTCAACTCTCCTCACTGATATGACTGTGGTGGAAGAAGGGTTTGAGTGGAAAGCAACTTGGGAAGGCTAGAGATCAAGTTTCATATGGTAGGAATGGAATGGCTTGATCTCAACACAAGGGTAGGTGGTTCACTTCTCAGAAAGTGTGTGGTAGAAGTGGTGGTACTTTCTGATGGCTCTCCTCACGAATGAAGAGGGGGTGGAGGGGTATATATAGCCTCCACACAAAATCCAACCGTTACACACACATTTGACCAATCTCGGTGAGACCGAAGTGAAAACTCGGTCAGACCGAAAGTTCAAATATAGTGAACGTTGGGATTTTCGGTGGGACCGAAAATACCATCTCGGTGTGTCCGAAGTGAGTCAAAGGTTAGGGTTTGCCATCTCGGTGTGACCGAAAACAACAACTCGGATATTCCGAAATGCTGTCAATTGGTTACAGAAGGTTGGCAGTCCATTTTCGGTGAGACCGAAACTCAGAATCGGATGGACCGAGAAATTAGGGTTTGGGGAAATAACTGAAGTGGTTCATCTCGGTGGGACTGAGTTTGCAGAATCGGTTTGTCCGAGATTACTTATGAGTGTGTTGAAAAGTGAAGAGTGCTGATAGTTGAGGGAGCTAGATCACCAAGCACTTGAGCAACAAGAACATTAACACAACCTCATCCCCTTTTAATAGTATTGGCTTTTCCTATGGACTCAATGTGATCTTTGATCACTAAACCAAAAATGGAGTCTTGAGCTTTTTCCAATGCTTGTCTTAGCATTTTGAGGGGTCCACTTCTTCAGACATTTCCATACCCATATCATCGAACTTTTCTGAAATGATTCTCAAGTAAATATTAGTTCAATGATATATATGTTGTTATTAATTACCAAAACCACCCGGGGATTAGTTGCACTTTCACCGAGCAGGATACCTTCAACAACAGATGGATGATACGTCTCTAATGTATCTATAATTTTTGATTGGTCCATGCTATTACATATTCTGTTTTGGATGTTTAATGGGCTTTATCATACACTCTTAAATTATTTTTGGGACTAACCTAGTAACCCAATGTAGGATCGAAAGTAGGTCTAGAGGGGGGGTGATTAGACTACTTGACAATATAAAAAATCTGCCTTAAGATCATGCAAAGTTTTTGGCAGTTTCACAATTAAGATCAATTCAAGTATCACCCTACACATGCAATTCTAGAGTATAAGCAGCGGAAAGTAAATTGCACATGTAAAAGAGAGGTGGAGAAGATCAAACGCAGTTTGGTGACACGAAGATTTTTGTCGTGGTTCCGATAGGTGGTGCTATCGTACATCCACGTTGATGGAGACTTCAACCCACGGAGGGTAACGGCTGCGCGAGTCCACGGAGGGCTCCACCCACGAAGGGTCCACGAAGAAGCAACCTTGTCTATTCCATCACGGCCTACGCCCACGGAGGACTAGCCTTACTCGGGGTAGATCTTCACGAAGTAGGCGATCTCCTTGCCCTTACAAACTTCTTGGTTCAACTCCACATCTCAAAGACGGAGGCTCCCAAGCGACACCTAACCAATCTAGGAGGCACCACCCCCCAAAAGGTAATAGACGGTGTTGATGATGATGAACTCCTTGCTCTTGTGCTTCAGATGATAAACTCCCCAACACTCAACTCTCCTCACTGATATGGCTGTGGTGGAAGAAAGGTTTGATTGGAAAGCAACTTGGGAAGGCTAGAGATCAAGTTTCATATGGTAGGAATGGAATGGCTTGATCTCAACACAAGGGTAGGTGGTTCACTTCTCAGAAAGTGTATGGTAGAAGTGGTGGTACTTTCTGATGGCTCTCCTCACGAATGAAGAGGGGGTGGAGGGGTATATATAGCCTCCACACAAAATCCAACCGTTACACACACATTTGACCAATCTCGGTGAGACCGAAGTGAAAACTCGGTCAGACCGAAAGTTCAAATATAGTGAACGTTGGGATTTTCGGTGGGACCGAAAATACCATCTCGGTGTGTCCGAAGTGAGTCAAAGGTTAGGGTTTGCCATCTCGGTGTGACCGAAAACAACAACTCGGATATTCCGAAATGCTGTCAATTGGTTACAGAAGGTTGGCAGTCCATTTTCGGTGAGACCGAAACTCAGAATCGGATGGACCGAGAAATTAGGGTTTGGGGAAATAACTGAAGTGGTTCATCTCGGTGGGACTGAGTTTGCAGAATCGGTTTGTCCGAGATTACTTATGAGTGTGTTGAAAAATGAAGAGTGCTGATAGTTGAGGGAGCTAGATCACCAAGCACTTGAGCAACAAGAACATTAACACAATCTCATCCCCTTTTAATAGTATTGGCTTTTCCTATGGACTCAATGTGATCTTTGATCACTAAACCAAAAATGGAGTCTTGAGCTTTTGCCAATGCTTGTCTTAGCATTTTGAGGGGTCCACTTCTTCAGACATTTCCATACCCATATCATCGAACTTTTCTGAAATGATTCTCATGTGAATATTAGTTCAATGATATATATGTTGTTATTAATTACCAAAACCACCCGGGGATTAGTTGCACTTTCAGGGGCTTAGCTGCGGTCCTCCAAGCTACGCTACAAGTACAAAGCGGCTCGGTCCTCCGAACTCCTCCACTAGTACAACGTAGCTTGGAATCTCCTAAGTTATTAACATTCCACTCCGAGTGAAGAGCGATCTTTCCACTCAGGGGCATAGCTGCGACCTCGTGACTCGCCTAAGTTACAACCATTTACTCCGAGTGAAGAGCAACCCTCTCACTCGGGGGGCTTAGCTGCGGTCCTCCAAGCTACGCTACAAGTACAAAGCGGCTCGGTCCTCCGAACTCCGCCACAAGTACAACGTAGCTTGGAATCGCCTAAGTTATAAACATTCTACTCCGAGTGAAGAGCGACCCTCTGTTTGAAATATGCCCTAGAGGCAATAATAAAAGTATTATTATATTTCCTTGTTCATGATAATTGTCTGTTATTCATGCTTGAATTGTATTGTACGGAAACAGCGATACATGTGTGAATACATAGACCACAATGAGTCCCTGGTAGGCCTCTAGTTACCAGTTCGTTGATCAACAGATGGTCACGGTTTCCTGACCATGGACATAGGATGTCAGTGATAACGCGATCACATCATTAGGAGAATGATGTGATGGACAAGACCCAAACTTGAGCATAACACGAGATCGTATAGTTCGTAATGCATAAGCTTTTCGGTGTCAAGTATTTATTCCTTAGACCATGAGGTTGTACAACTCCCGGATACCGTAGGAGTACTTTGGGTGTGCCAAACATCACAACGTAACTGGGTGGCTATAAAGGTACACATCGGGTATCTCCGAAAGTGTCTGTTGAGTTGGTACGAACCGAGACTGGGATGTTGTCACTCCGTATGACGGAGAGGTACCTCTGGGCCCACTCGGTAAGACATCATCATAATGAGCTCAATGTGACTAAGTAGTTAGTCACGGGATGATGGATTACGGATCGAGTAAAGAGACTTGCCATGACGAGATTGAACAAGGTATCGGGAATACCGACGATCGAATCTCGGGGAAGTACCGTACCGATGGACAAAGGGAATAACGTACGGGATTGAGTGAATCCTTGACACGGTGGTTCATCCGATGAAGATCATCGAGGAACACGTGGGAACCAACATGGGTATCCAGATCCCGCTGTTGGTTATTGACCGGAGAGTGTTCTCGGTCATGTCTACGTGTCTCCCAAACCCGTAGGGTCTACACACTTAAGGTTCGGTAACGCTAGGGTCTTAGAGATACATGCACGTGGAAACCCGAAAGTTGTTCGGAGTCTCGGATGAGATCCCGGACTTCACGAGGAGTTCCGGAATGGTCCGGAGGTAAAGATTGATATATTGGAAGTCCAGTTTCGGCCATCGGGTGATCTCCGGGGGTCACCGGGAGCGTCCCGGGACCACCGGAGGGGCCCCGGGGGGTCCACCGGGTGGGTCCACCCATCCCGGTGGGGCCCCTAGGCCGCAAGGGGAAGTGTCTAGCCCTAATGGGCTGGCGCACCACTAGGGGCCCACCTCCCCATGCGCCTAGGGTTGAAACCCAAGGGGGGAGGGGCGCCCCACTAGCCTTGGGGGGCAAGGAACCCCCCTGGCCGCCGCCCCCCCTGCAGATTGGATCTGCAGGGGCCCTGGCGCACCCCCTGGCCCCCTATATATATGTGGGGAGGGAGAGGGCAGCCGCACCATTGCCCTGGCGCCTCTCCCCCTCCCGTCACACCTCCATACTCCCACGCAGGGCGCCCGGCGAAGCCCTGCTGTGATCTCCACTGCATCCGTCATCACGCCGTCGTGCTGCCGGATCTCTGACGACTTCTCCTCCCCCCTTGATGGATCAAGAAGGAGGTGACGTTGCTGCACCGGACGTGTGTTGAATGCGGAGGTGCCGTCCGTTCGGCGCTAGATCATCGGTGACGGAGAACGCGAAGAGTACGACTACTTCATCCACGCTTCTTCGAAAGCTTCCGCTCGCAATCTCCATAACAGTATGTAGATGCACTCTCACTTGCTCGTTGCTAGATGTCTCCATAATTGGATCTTGGTGAAAGCGTAGAATTTTTTTGAATTATGCTACGTTCCCCAACAGTGGCATCAGAGCTAGGTTTTATGCATAGCATCTTGCATGAGTAGATCACAAAGCAGTTGTGGGCGTTTGATTTTGTTCAACTTTCTTACCGTTACTAGTCAATCTTGATTCGGCGGTATTGTGGGATGAAGCGGCCTGGACTGACTTTACTCGTACGCTTACGTGAGACTGGTTCCACCGACAGACATGCACTAGATGCATAAGGTGGCTGGCGGGTGTCTGTCTCTCCTACTTTAGTCGGATCGGATTCGATGAAAAGGGTCCTTATGAAGGGTAAATAGAAGTTGACAAATCACGTTGTGGTTTTGGCGTAGGTAAGAAACGTTCTTGCTAGAAATCCTATAGAAGCCATGTAAAAATTTGCAACAACAATTAGAGGACGTCTAACTTGTTTTTGCAGCATGTGCTATGTGACGTGGTATGGCCAAAACGAAGATGTGATGAATGATATATGTGATGTATGAGATTGATCATGTTTTTGTAATAGGGAATCACGACTTGCATGTCGATGAACTTGACAACCGGCAGGAGCCATAGGAGTTGTCTTAATTATTGTATGACCTGCGTGTCACTGAATAATGCCATGTAATTACTTTACTTCATTGCTAAACGTTAGCTATAGTAGTAGAAGTAATAGTTGGCGTGACGACTTCTTCAAGACATGATGATGGAGATCATGATGATGAAGATCATGGTGTCGAGCCGGTGACAAGATGATCATGGTGCCCCGAAGATGGAGATCCAAGGAGCAAGATGATATTGGCCATATCATGTCACTTTAATTGATTGCATGTGATGTTTATCATGTTTATGCATCTTGTTTACTTAGAACAACGGTAGTAAATAAGATGATCTCTCACTAAAATTTCAAGTATTGTGTTTCCCCTAACTGTGCACCATTGCTAAAGCTCGTTGCTCCGAAGCACCACGTGATGATCGGGTGTGATAGGTTCTAACGTTCGCATACAACGGGTGTAAGACAGATTTACACACGCGATACACTTAGGGTTCACTTGACGAGCCTAGCATGTACAGACATGGCCTCGGAACACGGAAGACCTAAAGGTCGAACACAAGTCGTATAGAAGATACGATCAACATGAAGATGTTCACCGTTGATGACTAGTCCTTCTCACGTGATGATCGGACACGGGCTAGTCGATTCGGATCGTGTATCACTTAGATGACTAGAGAGATGTCATTCTGAGTGGGAGTTCATTAAAATTTGATTAAGATGAACTTAATTATCATGAACTTAGTCTAAATTCTTTACAATATCTCTTGTAGATCAAATGGCCCACGCTCAGGTTTCCCTCAACTTCAACGCGTTCCTAGAGAAAACCAAGCTGAAAGACGATGGTAGCAACTATACGGATTGGGTCCGTAACCTGAGGATTATCCTCATAGCTGCCAAGAGATCATATGTCCTTGAAGCACCGCTAGGTGATGCACCTGCTCCCGATGCGGCCCAAGACGTTTTGAACGTCTGGCAGTCGCGTAGTGATGATTACTCCCTGGTTCAGTGCGGCATGCTTTACAGTTTAGAATCGGGGCTCCAAAAACGTTTTGAGCACCACGGAGCATATGAGATGTTCGAAGAGCTGAAAATGGTTTTCCAAGCTCATGCCCGAGTCGAGAGATATGATGTCTCCGACGCATTCTACAACTGTAAGATGGAGGAGAACAGTTCTGTCAGTGAGCACATCCTCAAGATTTCAGGATTGCACAACCGCTTGTCTCAGCTGGGAATGAATCTCCCAGATGAAGTGGTCGTTGACAGAATCCTCCAGTCGCTCCCACCAAGCTTCAAGAGCTTCGTGTTGAACTTCAATATGCAGGGGATGGAGAAGTCCATTCCCGAGGTGTATTCGATGCTGAAATCAGCGGAGGTGGACATCAAGAAAGAACATCAAGTGTTGATGGTCAATAAACCCACTAAGTTCAAGAAAGGCAAGTGTAAGAAGAACTTCAAGAAGGACGGCAAGGGAGTTGCCGCGCCTGGCAAGCCTGTTGCCGGGAAGAAGCCAAAGTATGGACCCAAGCCTGAGACAGAGTGCTTTTATTGCAAGGGAACGGGTCACTGGAAGCGGAACTGCCCCAAATATTTAGCAGACAAGAAGGCCGGCAACGTCAAAGGTATATTTGATATACTTGTTATTGATGTGTACCTTACCAGCGCTCGTAGTAGCTCCTGGGTATTTGATACCAGTGCAGCTGCTCACATTTGTAACTCAAAACAGGAGCTGCGGAATAAACGGAGACTGGCGAAGGATGAGGTGACGATGCGCGTCGGGAATGGTTCCAAGGTCGATGTGATCGCCGTCGGCACGCTACCTCTACATCTACCCTCGGGATTAGTTTTAAACCTCAATAATTGTTATTTGGTACCAGCTTTGAGCATGAACATTGTTTCTGGATCTCGTCTTATGCGAGATGGCTATTCTTTCAAATCAGAGAATAATGGTTGTTCTATTTATTTGAGAGATATGTTTTATGGTCATGCCCCGCTGGTCAATGGTTTATTTTTGATGAATCTCGAACGTAGTGATACACATATTCATAGTGTAGATGCCAAAAGATGTAAAGTTGATAATGATAGTCCCACATACTTGTGGCATTGCCGCCTTGGTCATATTGGTGTCAAACGTATGAAGAAGCTCCATTCAGATGGACTTCTAGAGTCTCTTGATTATGAATCATTTGACACGTGCGAACCATGCCTCTTGGGCAAGATGACCAAGACTCCGTTCTCCGGAACAATGGAGCGAGCAACCAACTTGTTGGAAATCATACATACCGATGTGTGCGGTCCAATGAGTGTTGAGGCTCGCGGAGGCTACCGTTATGTTCTCACCCTCACGGATGACTTGAGTAGATACGGGTATATCTATTTGATGAAACACAAGTCTGAGACCTTTGAAAAGTTCAAGGAATTTCAGTATGAGGTTGAGAATCAACGTGAAAAATAAAGTTCTTGCGATCGGATCGTGGGGGTGAATATTAAGTCATGAATTTGGCACACACCTTAGGAGCTGTGGAATTGTTTCACAATTGACACCGCCCGGAACACCTCAACATAACGGTGTGTCCGAACCTCGAAATCGTACTCTGTTGGACATTGTGCGATCTATGATGTCCCTCACCGATTTACCGCTATCTTTTTGGGGTTATGCTTTAGAGACTGCTGCATTCACTTTAAATAGGGCTCCGTCGAAATCCGTTGAGACGACTCCGTATGAACTTTGGTTTGGCAAGAAACCGAAGCTGTCGTTTCTAAAAGTTTGGGGTTGCGATGCTTATGTCAAGAAACTTCAACCTGAAAAGCTCAAACCCAAATCGGAAAAATGCGTCTTCATAGGATACCCAAAGGAAACAATTGGGTACACCTTCTACCACAGATCCGAAGGCAAGGTCTTTGTTGCCAAGAATGGATGCTTTCTGGAGAAAGAGTTTCTCTCGAAAGAAGTGAGTGAGAGGAAAGTAGAACTTGATGAGGTGACAGTCACCCCTCCTGGAACGGAAAGTAGCGCAGCGCAGGAAACTGTTCCTGAGGTGCCTGCACCGACAAGGGAGGAAGTTGATGATAATGATCATGAAGAAACATATCAAGTTACTACTGAACTTCGAAGGTCCACAAGGGCACGTTCCGCACCAGAGTGGTACGGCAACCCTGTCCTGGAAATCATGTTGTTAGACAACGGTGAACCTTCGAACTATGAAGAAGCGATGGCGGGCTCGGATTCCAATAAATGGCTTGGAGCCATGAAATCCGAGATAGAATCCATGTATGAAAACAAAGTATGGACTTTGGTGGACTTGCCTGATGACAGGCACGCCATAGAAAACAAATGGATATTTAAGAAAAAGACAGACGCGGATGGTAATGTGACCATCTATAAGGCTCGGCTTGTCGCTAAGGGTTATCGACAAGTTCAAGGGATTGACTACGACGAGACTTTCTCTCCCGTAGCGATGCTGAAGTCAGTAAGAATCATGTTAGCTATTGCCGCATTCTATGATTATGAGATATGGCAAATGGACGTCAAAACAGCATTCCTTAATGGCTTCCTCAAGGAAGAGTTGTATATGATGCAACCGGAAGGTTTTGTCGATCCAGAGAACGCTAACAAGGTATGCAAGCTCCAGCGCTCGATTTACGGGCTAGTGCAAGCATCTCGGAGTTGGAATATTCGCTTTGATGAAGTGATCAAAGCGTTTGGATTTATACAGACTTATGGAGAAGCCTGTATTTACAAGAAAGTGAGTGGGAGCTCTGTGGCATTTCTCATATTATATGTGGATGACATATTGCTGATGGGAAATGATATAGAATTCTTGGAAAATGTAAAGGCCTACTTGAATAAAAGTTTTTCAATGAAGGACCTTGGAGAGCCGCTTACATATTAGGCATCAAAATCTATAGAGATAGATCGAGACGCCTCATTGGTCTTTCACAAAGTACATACCTTGACAAAATATTGAAGAAGTTCAATATGGATCAGTCAAAGAAGGATTGTTGCCTGTTTTGCAAGGTATGAGATTGAACAAGGCTCAGTCGCCGACCACGGCAGAAGATAGAGAAAAGATGAGTGTCATTCCCTATGCCTCGGCCATAGGTTCTATCATGTATGCCATGCTGTGTACCAGACCTGATGTGAACCTTGCCATAAGTTTGGTAGGGAGGTACCAAAGTGATCCCGGTACGGAACACTGGACAGCGGTCAAGAACATCTTGAAGTACCTGAAAAGGACTAAGGATATGTTTCTCGTTTATGAAGGTGACGCAGAGCTCGTCGTAAAGGGTTACGTCGATGCTAGCTTCGACACAGATCTGGATGACTCTAAGTCTCAAACCGGATACGTATATATTTTGAATGGAGGGGCAGTCAGTTGGTGCAGTTGCAAACAGAGCGTGGTGGCAGCGTCTACATGTGAAGCGGAGTACATAGCTGCTTCTGAAGCAGCGCAGGAAGGAGTCTGGATGAAGGAGTTCATCACCGACCTAGGAGTCATTCCAAGCGCGTCAAGCCCGATGACTCTCTTCTGTGACAACACTGGTGCTATTGCTATTACCAAGGAGCCCAGGTTTCACAAGAAGACCAAGCACATCAAGCGCCGTTTCAACTCCATCCAGAATTATGTTCAGGATGGAGACCTAGATATTTGTAAAGTCCTTACGGATCTGAATGTAGCAGACCCGTTGACTAAACCTCTTTCACGGGCAAAACATGATCAACACCAGAACTCTATGGGTGTTTGATTCATCACAATGTAACTAGATTATTGACTCTAGTGCAAGTGGGAGACTGTTGGAAATATGCCCTAGAGGCAATAATAAAAGTATTATTATATTTCCTTGTTCATGATAATTGTCTGTTATTCATGCTTGAATTGTATTGTACGGAAACAGCGATACATGTGTGAATACATAGACCACAATGAGTCCCTGGTAGGCCTCTAGTTACCAGTTCGTTGATCAACAGATGGTCACGGTTTCCTGACCATGGACATAGGATGTCAGTGATAACGAGATCACATCATTAGGAGAATGATGTGATGGACAAGACCCAAACTTGAGCATAACATGAGATCGTATAGTTCGTAATGCATAAGCTTTTCGGTGTCAAGTATTTATTCCTTAGACCATGAGGTTGTACAACTCCCGGATACCGTAGGAGTACTTTGGGTGTGCCAAATGTCACAACGTAACTGGGTGGCTATAAAGGTACACATCGGGTATCTCCGAAAGTGTCTGTTGAGTTGGTACGAACTGAGACTGGGATGTTGTCACTCCGTATGACGGAGAGGTACCTCTGGGCCCACTCGGTAAGACATCATCATAATGAGCTCAATGTGACTAAGTAGTTAGTCACGGGATGATGGATTACGGATCGAGTAAAGAGACTTGCCATGACGAGATTGAACAAGGTATCGGGAATACCGACGATCGAATCACGGGCAAGTACCGTACCGATGGACAAAGGGAATAACGTACGGGATTGAGTGAATCCTTGACACGGTGGTTCATCCGATGAAGATCATCGAGGAACACGTGGGAACCAACATGGGTATCCAGATCCCGCTGTTGGTTATTGATCGGAGAGTGTTCTCGGTCATGTCTACGTGTCTCCCGAACCCGTAGGGTCTACACACTTAAGGTTCGGTAACGCTAGGGTCGTAGAGATACATGCACGTGGAAACCCGAAAGTTGTACGGAGTCCCGGATGAGATCCCGGACGTCACGAGGAGTTCTGGAATGGTCCGGAGGTAAAGATTGATATATAGGAAATCCAGTTTCGGCCATCGGGTGATCTTCGGGGGTCACCGGGAGCGTCCCGGGACCACCGGAGGGGCCCCGGGGGTCCACCGAGTGGGGCCACCCATCCCGGTGGGGCCCCTAGGCCGCAAGGGGAAGTGTCCAGCCCTAATGGGCTGGCGCACCACTAGGGGCCCACCTCCCCATGCGCCTAGGGTTGAAACCCTAGGGGGGAGTGGGCGCCCCACTAGCCTTGGGGGGCAAGGAACCCCCCCTGGCCGCCGCCCCCCCTGCAAATTGGATCTGCAGGGGCCCTGGCGCACCCCCTGGCCCCCTATATATATATGTGGGGAGGGAGAGGGCAGCCGCACCATTGCCCTGGCGCCTCTCCCCCTCCCATCACACCTCCATACTCCCATGCAGGGCGCCCGGCGAAGCCCTGCTGCGATCTCCACTGCATCCGTCATCACGCCGTCGTGCTGCCGGATCTCTGACGACTTCTCCTCCCCCCTTGCTGGATCAAGAAGGAGGTGACGTTGCTGCACCGGACGTGTGTTGAACGCGGAGGTGCCGTCCGTTCGGCGCTAGGTCATCGGTGACGAAGAACGCAAAGAGTACGACTACTTCATCCACGCTTCTTCGAAAGCTTCCGCTCGCAATCTCCATAACGGTATGTAGATGCACTCTCACTTGCTCGTTGCTAGATGTCTCCATAATTGGATCTTGGTGAAAGCGTAGAATTTTTTTGAATTATGCTACGTTCCCCAACACCCTCTCACTCAGGGGCTTAGCTGCGACCCCGTGACTCGCCTAAGTTAACAACCATTTACTCCGAGTGAAGAGCAACCCTCTCACTCGGGGGCTTAGCTGCGGTCCTCCAAGCTACGCTACAAGTACAAAGCGGCTCGGTCCTCCGAACTCCGCCACAAGTACAACGTAGCTTGGAATCGCCTAAGTTATAAACATTCCATTCCGAGTGAAGAGCGATCCTCTCACTCGGGGGCTTAGCTGCGACCCCGTGACTCGCCTAAGTTACAACCATTTACTCCGAGTGAAGAGCAACCTTCTCACTCGGGAACTTAGCTGAAGACGTCGACTCGAAGATTCCAACGATAAGAAGAAGAGCGACGAACCAAAGGATCAAAATCAAATAAAAGCCCCGCAAAGATCGGGCAAGAGTACTTGGGCCACAGACCCATCCGAGTTTAACGAGTACAAATCCACGCGGCATTCCGCGGCAAATAAGATTAATGTATCAAAGTCATGGCTCGGGAGGAGGCGGGCTTGCAGGCGCAACAAATTCGTCCAGATCAATCCCATCAGCGATGCGAGTGGCGGCTTCCAGGAAAGTCTCCATAAACGACTGGAATTGGAGCTCCTTCGTGTTTGTGACCTTCAGCGCAACAAGCTTCCTCTCCTTCACCTCCCTGCAGTGCACACGGACCAAAGACAGCGCCACGTCAGCTCCTCCCCGGGCTGCCGACTTCTTCCATTCCTGCAATCGGTCGGGGATCTCGTTGAGTCGGGTCATCAAGGACTCGAGGTCGTTCTCCTGCACGATCCCCCTCCAGAGCGCAGCGTCGATTCGGGCCATCGCTGCCTTCAGTCGTCCCAGGTAATCCGTGGCCGCAGTGAGGCGGGACTCCAGCCTCAGTATATTCATGGACACCTCGTCCTTCACGATGGAGTTGGTTGGGTCCAAGCCAGGCTCGACCCGTCCAGTCTCCTCTTCGAAGTTACGACAGAACTCTGCACCAAGAACAGCAAGTCGAGTCAACAGATAAGATACAGGTTGACCGATCCAATTTTAACCAAGCCAAAGGAGGCATACCTTCGAGCAAGAGGTACCATATTTTGGTGATGTCGCCCAGATACGCCTCAAGATCAACCCTCTTCCAAAAGAGAGCCTCGTACTTGTCATTCGGGACGGCCTTGGACTTCTTCAGCTGAGTCACCTCTTGGTTGGCCGCGTTGAGTGAGCCTCTCAGTCGGATGATCTCCGCCTCGAGCGCACCCACGGAAGCCAGCTTCTTCGCCGCCAGTTCCGACTTCTCCTGAGCCGCCTGCTGCGCCGCCGCCAGGTCGAGATCCTTTTGCTCCAAGGCTGCCCTCAGTTGACCTACCAAAGCCGCCACTGGACAGATGAACATGAAGGAACACAAGGCACATCTAGCGAAAAGTCAGTCGACAGAAGACAGGAGTAAGTTACCAGCCGCATCGTCCCGCGTCTTCTTCGGGTGGTCCCGAGCCAACTGCAAGTCAAGATTAAGCTGGATTTGCTTATGCTCAAGATCTGCAAACTTGGCCCCAAACTCGCAAGATTTCTGCATCAACACAACAAAGCAAGATTATAAGACTACAGTCGAGTCAAAACACTCAACCGCAGTCTCGGGGACTACACCCAGTGGGTGCACTGAGCGTGCCCCCACTGGTTTCACTCGGCCAAGGTCAGTCCGGCGCGAGCAAAAAAAACCAACAACATGGAAGTTCTATAGTAAGACCATGGCCGACCGCTAGCAGTCGACCACGGTCTCGGAGACTACACCCAGTGGGTGCACTGAGCGTGCCACCACTGGTTTCACTCGGACGAGGACAGCCCGGCGTGAGCTCAAAGAAGACAGGAAAAGAAGAACACCCAGTGGGTGTGGTATCTCACGAAACAAAACAAGCAGATTCTTTCAAAGTCAAAGACTACTCCAATGAAGACAACATACCTGGACGTTAGCCCGAAGAGCAGAGCTGGCATTGTAAACCGCCATGCTGGCCTCGTATGCCGCCTTCGTCCTCCCCATCATCACCTCCGCCTGGCGAACGACTTCTTGAGCCTCCCCCACAGGGTCCTCCGGGAGGCGGTAGGTAGAGAAGAGGACAGATGAAGCGGCGGGCGTCGGGTCGGCCGCAGGCGCTGGATCTACGGCACGAACCGGCGCTGAGTCGACGGCTGGAGTTGGCACTGGGTCGACAACCGGGGCGGGCGATGGGTCGACGTTCGGCGCAGGCGATGGGTCGGCAGCACGCACGGTCGACACAGGGACGGCGAAAGAGACCGTGGCTCGGGCCGCGTCCTCCTGTCGCTGATACGTCCAAAACGTATCTATAATTTCTGCTTGCTCCATGCCTCTTTTGGGTGATATTGCTATGATATTTATACACTTCCATACACTTTTGATCATATTTGGACTAACCTATTAACTCAGTGCACCCCAGTGCCAGTTTCTGTTTTCGGCTGTTTTTGTATTTCAGGTTTTCTCATTACGAGAACTGGCAGAAAAATCCCAGAAAAATTATATAAAAAATCAGCGTTCCAGAAGCTACCAGGCACCCGAAGCACAGCCGGAGGGGGGCCACCAGGGCTTCAGGCGCCCTGGTGGCGCGGCCCCGCCCTGGCCGCGCCGGGGGGCGCCTGGGCCCCCCGAGCCTCGTCTGATGCCCCCCTTTGGCATATATTTATACCGTCTCCCGAAACCCTCGAGACGGGAACCCTTTTTCGCGATCCAATCTCTGTTCCGCCGCCGCCGCCGCTTCCAAGATTGGGAGCACCAGGAGAACTCTTCCCGGCACCCTGCCGGAGGGGAGGATCACCACCGGGAGCTTCTCCACCACCATGGATGCCTCCCGGATGAGTTGTGAGTAGTCTCCCTTGGACCATGGGTCCATGACCAGTAGCTATGTGATGTTCTCCTCCCGTTCTTGTGCTTCACTAATTAGTCCTCGTGAGCTGCCCTACATGCTCGAGGCACATATGTAATCCTTATGCTGTTGCTATGATGAGTTTGCTGGGATCCAATGGATTGTGAGATTATGTTCAGATTGTGTTTGAGTAATATATTTGATCTACCTCTTTTATATTTATGTTCGTAAGTAATTCTTGCATGTTCTCCATTGTTATTTATTGCTTTGGCCAAGTAGTAGGTAGTGACTCCAAGAGGGAACGTTATGCTTGATTGTGGGTTCATGCCCCTTGATGACTAGCTTGAGTGACAGAAACATGAGTCTAGGGGATGTGCTGTTGCCACAAGGGGGAAAACAACGGTGCTTGCGCCCGCGGGTGCAAGGATTGTTTACTTTACGCAAACCCTCGAGACCCATTTTGTGAAGTTATCTACCGCCACTAGTAGATGAGTTTTCTGATCTTGGGATCGCTTGAAAGGCCCAACCATATCAAGCCCCCAAGTTGCGAAAGGCCAAGTTATTGGTATCACCCGGAGTTCCTGTGCCGGCACCAGAGCACGCCTTGAGAATTTCTGACAAGCATCACACTTCCGGACCAGATCTGCCGCATCTGCATGTGCGGTTAACCAATAGAAACCATGTCGAAATGCCTTAGCCACCAATGATTTTGAACCGGCATGATGACCACAATCCCCTTCATGAATCTCCCTTAGAATCTCACAACCTTCCTCAGCTGAAACACATCGTTGAAATACTCCAGAAGTACTACGATGGTGAAGTTCTCCGTTTGCAATTGTCATGGACTTAGAGCGCCGGATTATCTGTCGTGCTTCCTCTTCGTCTTCCGGCAACTCTCCTCGGCCCAGGTATGCCAAATAGGGTAGCGTCCAATCTGGAATAATATGGAGTGCTGCAACTAACTGTGCCCCTGGGTCCGGAACAGCTAGATCTTCTTCGGAAGGTATCTGAACCGAAGGACTGTGCAATTCATCCAAAAAGGTGTTTGGTGGTACCGGTTTACGCTGCGACCCTAACCGGCTTAGAGCGTCGGCCGCTTCGTTTCTCCGCCGATCTATATGATCCACCTGATATCCCTTAAAGTAGATTTTTTTTCAAAACTATGCCTAAATTTATACAAAATTTGAAAACTGTTAGTCTGTTAGAGAAAAAATCGAATCTATGACCCCGTCGGCCTTAACTGGGCCGAAAGGCGGCCTCTCGGCCACGACTGGGCCGACCAGCCAGCCGTCGGCCTCGGCTGGGCCGACCAGGGGCCCGTCGGCCTCGACCTGGCCGACCAGGGGCCCGTCGGCCTCGACCTGGCCGACCAGTGCCCGTCGGCCTGGCAGCGGCCGAGCGGCGGCTGGATTCCTTTCCTTCGTAATCCCTGTACGCTCTCTCTGTTGATGGCCAGCACGAAGGCCATGGTTCAGCAGTAAATGTGTATAGAAACTGCAAAAAATAGCAAAAAGTAGTGCGTTTAGGAACTGCAAGGCAAATATGCTCACCCGCCCGGGAGATGACCAGCTCAATAACACGTGCACACCATGCACGGAGCCATGGACATGTATGAACATGCTGCCCACTTGCTTCAAGAAGAAGATTAACGCAATTCCTCCGTCAAGCTGCATGGTTAGGGAAGGTTGAGGTGGATCCAGAGGACGTCGGTGCGGCGGGTGGAGCCGGGGCAGCGCTCGGCGGGCGTCGAGGCCAGCTCGAAGAGGCCGACGTTGCTGAACGGGTCTTTGACGCCGCCGGGCTCCATGGAGGAGCTGGTGAGCTCCAATGGCAAGGCGGTCTTCCATGCGACAGCTCTAGGCACAGCTACATAAGCTAGTTGAGCAGCATGTGGACTTTCGTGCCTAAAAAATGTTACTTAGCATGAATATAAGCTAATTGAGCAGCACGTACACCCTAGGCACAACTACATACAGGCAGCGGCAGCATCAGTGGACAAACTGAGAGAGATAGAGTTATTAGAGAGGGAAGGAACAGAGGTGTGGGCTGCTAGCGCAGCAAGCCATCAACAGAGAGAGCGTACAGGGATTACGAAGGAAAGGAATCCAGCCGCCGCTCGGCCGCTGCCAGGCCGACGGGCACTGGTCGGCCAGGTCGAGGCCGACGGGCCCCTGGTCGGCCAGGTCGAGGCCGACGGGCCCCTGGTCGGCCCAGCCGAGGCCGACGGCTGGCTGGTCGGCCCAGTCGTGGCCGAGAGGCCGCCTTTCGGCCCAGTTAAGGCCGACGGGGTCATAGATTCGATTTTTTCTCTAACAGACTAACAGTTTTCAAATTTTGTATAAATTTAGGCATAGTTTTGAAAAAAAATCCTTAAAGTATCCTGCGACTGCTTCAACCTCTCGTCTATAAGCCGCCATGAGGGGATCTCTTGAATCCCACTTGCCAGAAACTTGCTGTGCCACTAGATCTGAGTCGCCCAGGCACTTAACCCGGCTCAAGTTCATTTCCCTTGCTAGCCGCAAACCATGAAGTAACGCTTCATATTCCGCTGCATTATTAGTACAAGGGAATAATAAGCGGAGAACATAGCAGAATTTATCACCTCTGGGGGAAGTTAAGACAACTCCAGCCCCCGAGCCCTCCAACTGTTTTGAACCGTCAAAGTGAATCGTCCAATAAGTAAGATCCGGCTTCTCCTCGGGAGTCTGCAATTCTGTCCAGTCGTTTATAAAGTCCACCAACGCCTAAGATTTTATAGCAGTGCGTGGTACATATTTCAACTCATGCGGGCTGAGCTCAATGGCCCACTTTGCTATTCTGCCCGTAGCTTCCCTGTTCTGGATTATATCCCCCAACGGTGCTGAACTAACCACAGTTATTGGATGTCCTTGGAAATAGTGCTTCAGCTTCCGGTTTGCCATGAACACCCCATATACTAACTTCTGCCAATGAGGGTATCTCTGCTTGGACTCAATGAGTACTTCACTTACATAATAAATCGGGCGCTGAACCGGGTGCTCCTTCCCTGCTTCCTTGCGCTCGACCACAATTGCAACGCTGACCGCTCGTGTATTAGCAGCAACGTATAACAACAAAGGCTCCTTGTCAATGGGCGCAGCCAAAACCGGTGGTTTTGCTAGTTGCCGTTTCAGATCCTCAAATGCTGTATTTGCCTCATCACTCCAGATAAACCGGTCTGTTTTCCTCAACATCTGGTAAAGCGGGATCGCCTTCTCTCCCAAGCGATTGATGAACCGGCTTAACGCTATGACCCGGCCAGCTATGCGCTGAACATCGTTGATACAAACCGGTTTAGTCAAAGACGTGATGGCCTTGATCTTCTCTGGGTTAGCTTCTATTCCTCTGTTTGAGACCAAGAATCCCAGAAGCTTACCAGCCGGAACACCAAAAGCACATTTTTCCGGATTAAGCATCACCCTGTAAGCCCGAAGATTATCAAAGGTTTCCTTGAGATCCTCTATCATTGTCCCTTCTTTCTTCGATTTGACCATAATGTCATCCACATAGGCATGAACGTTCCTCCCTATCTGCCCCTTCAAACAATTCTGAACGCAACATTGATAAGTTGCCTGTGCACACTTAAGCCCAAAAGGCATAGACACGTAGCAAAAGGAACCAAAAGGAGTTATGAAAGATGTCTTCTCTTGGTCCTCCACTGCCATCTTGATCTGGTGATACCCTGAGTATGCATCTAAAAAACTTAGCCGCTCACACCCTGCCGTGGCATCGATGATCTGATCGATGCGAGGTAGAGCGAAAGGATCAGTTGGGCAAGCTTTATTGAGGTCCGTGTAGTCCACACACATCCTCCACTTCCCATTCTTCTTTAACACCAGCACCGGATTAGCCAACCACTCTGGATGAAAAACTTCCACTATGAACCCTGCGGCCAAAAGTCTGGCCACTTCTTCTCCTATAGCCTTGCGCCTCTCTTCGTTGAAGCGGCGCAGATACTGTTTAACCGGTTTAAACTTCGGATCAATGTTTAACTTGTGCTCAGCGAGTTCCCTCGGTATACCTGGCATGTCAGAAGGTTTCCATGCAAAGATATCCCGGTTCTCACGGATGAACTCGATGAGCGCGCTTTCCTATTTGGGATCAAGGTTAGCGCTGATAGTGAATTGTTTAGACAAGTCTCCAGGCACAAAATCAACTTGCTTGGTCTCTTCCGCTGACTTAAACTTCAACGCCGGATCATGCTCAGTAGTTGGTTTCTTCAGCGGAGTCATATCTGCCGGATCAACATTATCTTTATAAATTTTTAGCTCTTCGGTGGCACATACTGCTTCTGCATAAGCTGCATCACCTTCCTCACATTCCACTGCTATCTTGCGACTTCCATGAACCGTGATCGTGCCCTTATGACCCGGCATCTTAAGCTGCAAATAAACATAACACGGCCTAGCCATAAACTTAGCATAAACCGTCCTTCCAAACAGAGCATGATATGGACTTTTGATCTTGACGACTTCGAAAGTGATCATCTCTGACCTAGAATCATATTCGTTCCCAAAGGTAACTTCCAAGTCAATCTTTCCAACTGGATAAGCTGACTTACCTGGGACCACTCCATGAAACACCGTGTTTGATTGCCTTAGCTTCTTATCTGTCAGACCCATACGTCGGAAAGTCTCATAATATAAGATATTGATACTGCTACCACCATCCATGAGAACTTTAGTAAATTTGTAACCCCCCACTTGAGGTGCTACTACCAAGGCTAAATGGCCCGGATTATCCACCCGCATTGGGTGGTCTTCTCTACTCCATACAATAGGCTGCTCCGACCATCGAAGAAATTGCGGTGTCGCCAGTTCTACTGCATTAACAGCCCGCTTTAAAACCTTCTGGTCTCTCTTACACAGACTTGTGGTGAAGACATGATATTGCCCACTGCTTAACTCCTTCGGATTACTCTGATATCCGGATTGCGGCTGCTGTTGCTGACGCTGTTGCTGCTGATTTCCCTGATTATTATAACTTCCTTGGCCCTGCTGCTGATTATTCTGATTATTGTAACCACCTTGATGATGTGATTGATTGCCCTGACCATTATAGTTTCCTTGATTATTTTGGCCGCCTGCCCGGGGTTGATAACCACCGTTATTGCCCCTATATCCTGATCCGGAGCTGTTCCCCTGATGACCCGGACCATAAAATCCAGGCCCTGAGTCGCCATGTGGGGGTCGATTAGGAGGATTGAAACGGCCTGCTATTGCCTTCATAAGGGGTATGCACTCTCTCATGGTATGCTTCGCCACCTTCCCTTTTCCGCTATGCTTTGGACAAGGCTGATCTAACTCCTGCTCCCAGCCAAAAGCTCCTCCGCCGGTTTGTGAAGCTGGATCTCCCGGACTACGCTGAAAACCACCTTGAACTTGAGTGTTAGCCACGAAGTCTGAACCACCCTCTGCTTTCCGTTTGCCCAAAAAACCTGAAGTAACCGGATTGATCGGTGCCGGTTTACCAGACTTGCCAGCCTTCCCAGCCTTGTCTCCTTCTGCTTCCAGATACTTTGTGTTATCAGAGTCTCCGTATTTCACCAGGGCACTCATTAAAGTTCCCATATCATTGCAGTCCCTCTTAAGCCGTCTGAGTTTTAATTTTAAAGATTCAAACCGGCAATTGTTCTCCAATGTCACTATTGCCGTACTAGGATTAATACCATTCGAAGAGTGTAAAATCTCTGCTACTCTCCGTACCCAAGCTGCCGTAGACTCCTGTTCTCCTTGCACACAAGCTGCTAGATCTATCACTGACATCGGTTGTTTGCATGTATCCTTGAAGTTTTTGATAAACTGACTGCGCAGTTCCCCCCATGACCCGATAGAGTTCGGGGGTAAAGCTTTTAGCCAAGTCCGGGCCGTGCCCTCGAGCATCATAGTAAAATATTTGGCACAAGCCGATTCATCCACGTCCAGCATCTCCATGGCCATCTCATAACTTTCAACCCAAGCTTCCGGTGGTAAATCGGTTGTGTAGTTAGGTACCTTGCGGGGCCCTTTGAAATCTTTGGGCAGTTTGACACTCCGTAAAGCGGGGATAAGACACTGCACCCCGAAGGAACTCGCTGTAACCCCTGTTTCTGCAGTGGCTGTGTGGACTGGCGTCGTTTGACGAATCTCTTCCCTGGCACCTCATCTAACCAAGTTTATGTCTGGAGCTGGCATCGCCGCCCCTGCCGGATTATCCTGCCTGCGCTGATGTCTCCTATGCTCACTGCTAGATACTTCTGGCTCCTCCCAATGCCTAGTATAAATTCGGCTGGGATGCGGTGTTGAATGTAACCTTTCCCTGCTGTGAGAATATGCTTGCTGCTGCATCAACACCGTATTAAGTAGCTTCTGGACCCTGCGCGCCTCTATCGCCACCGGAGACATCTCTTCCGCAGGTAAAGCGGCCAAACGCACTGCTGCTGCGGCGATGTTATCCAAAGGGTTTGAATAATGACCTGGGGGGACGGGGACATAAGGTGCCGACGTAATCTGGCGCTCCTGCTCTGCGATGGGTTGTTGAACTGGCTCCTCCCTGGCCGGAGGTGTCCTCCGGTTTAAAGCCGGATGGTTACTAGTCCCAGCCCCAGGTGTCCTGAATAGATTCGTTGATTCATAAACCGGCGGTATACGGGACCGGTACTTTCGTCCCCTTACTCCTTCCGTAGAAGCTTGCTCCATCCTTAAATAGAAAGCCTGATCATCCAATTCCGCTTGTCTCACCGCTATCATCTCACTTTCTGCCTTCAGGTCTTCCTTTAACTGATCAATCCGGCCTTTCAACTGAAGGAGCTCTGCATCATGATGCGCCTTGTCCGCTGGAGCTACCGCTTCCACCGCTTTAGCTGTGAACTCCTCGATCAAGGTGGATAGAACTTCAGTAAGTGAGGGGGTTGAGCCACTTCCCCCTGCACCAGCTTCTGCTATCGTCCCGTTCACTGGGGGCTGTGAACCGGCCATGAAGACCGCCACCCGGTTTGGCGGGTCAAAGGGGCCCGGAATACTGTTTCCATCGGACTCGCCCTCAGACCGGCCGTCCTGCACTGATACAGAGATTCAGTTTCTCCGGATGAAGATTCGTCGCCTGAGTAGACAACTGTTGCACCATCAGATTCCGATCCGTCCTCGGCTCGACCTCTGTGGATTGCTCCAACGAACACATGCTTCTTGGCAGGCTGAATCCGGGCCGATCTCGCACGCTGAGCCGGCTCGACGATGTTGGGGAAGACGTCCGGCTCAGGCCCCGGTTCGCCGATTTTGCCGATGAAGACTTGGATGCTGCCGAAGGGAACCCGGTACCCATATTCGATTGAATCGGCTTCCGGTCCCCAACCTGCGTCGTCGATGTAGATCCGGCCGCGACGACTCTTGGTCATCCGGCCGATCGCGTAACCCTTGAGCCCTTTGAAGCTGCCCTTCAAGAACTCGAAACCATCGTGCGCAGGCCCCACGGTGGGCGCCAACTGTCGTGGAAATAGCACGGCAGATGACCGGTTTAACGGACTTGATGATGGAACCATCGCACGGGTTAGCTTGAAGGGGTTCATAGCACACAAAGGACACAGAAAGTTTATACTAGTTCGGCCCCTTCGATGAAGGTAAGAGCCTACGTCTAGTTGGTTTGGTATTGCTTGGGCGTCGGATTACAGGGAGCGAATTCGCTTGCCTGCGTCTCGACGGGTTGATTGTTTCTTGTTCTGAACCATCGCCGGGTCGCCCCTTTATATAGAGGGTACGCCTGGTCCGGTTTACAGAGTCCCGAGGCCGGCTCATATCTGTGTCCGCCTCGGTCTCTGTCTTCTCTTCCTTATCTCTCAAGTTACATCACGGGGCGGTTTACAAACCTTAATTCTATACATGGGCTCTAAGATCTTTATGGGCCGTAGCCTTTACTACATATTACAAACAAATATATTAACAAAGCCGGTTTATACTAGCCGGTTTATACCTGCTAGTTATATCCCTGACAGCAGTTGTCTGTTCCTTTGAGTTTACACTATGGGTGGGACTCGCAACTTAATACCGGCGAGATGTTCTGGATAGATATCTCAAGGTGGATGATTAGTAGTAGATGCAGGTGGATTTCGGTCTACTTACCTCGGTGTACCGCCCATGCTTTGAACCTCTACGTTTCTTGCAACTTAGTCAGCATTGGTTTGCGCACATGGTCCTGTCAATTGCCCAGCTGTAATTCGTTTACCTCACATAGCAGTTTTATCGTCTTTTGGGAGAGAGACATCACTAGTGAACAACATGAGACTCCGGTCCATATTACCATCATTGATCACATCCGCTATTTACTCTCCGCTTTTTACTTACTATTGCAATTATACCTATCACTACTATGACTTGCGTTTGATCCTTTGTAAACTACAAGGCCGGAGGGATTGACAACCTCTCTGTACTCGTTGGGAGCAAAGTTATTTGTATCTGTGTGCAGGTCCACGTTGATTGCTAATATCTGGCGCCGTTAGCAGTTGACACCTTCTTGTTGAAACTGGGAGTCTCAGGGAAATCGATCCTTGGTATTGCCAAGGGAAAACTTCCGCTACACTGCATCTCAAACCTTCCACTTGGGGCAACCAACGAGGGGCGAGAAGCCATCAAGCTATGTTTTCTGGCGCCGTTGCCGGACACACCACTCTTCAGGATAGGGGAGTTGCACGCTATCTTTTACCTTTGCTTTTTAGTCTTGTTAGTTTACCTTTCAGTTTTGCTTTACTATCTTTTATCGAAAATCACAAAAATAGTTATCTTGCTTGCTTGCTACTATGGGTTCCACCGAGAACACCAAGTTGTGTGACTTCACTAGTCACAACAACGATGACTTTATCTGCACACCTATCACTACACCTGCCACTTCAGCACCTTCGTATGAAATTAAACCTGCTTTACTGAATTTAGTCATGAAAGATCAATTCTCCGGTGCTGGAGATGATGCTGCTTTACACTTGAACAACTTTGTTGAACTTTGTGATATGCAAAAGTACCAAGAAATAGACGGTGATATTGTTAAGCTTCAGCTTTTTCCTTTCTCCTTGAGAGGAGGAGCTAAGATTTGGTTTCAGTCTTTGCCTAGAAATAGCATAGATTCATGGGACAAGTGCAAAGATGCTTTTATTGGAAAATACTATCCACCTGCTAAAATTATCCAACTAAGAAGTAACATAATGAATTTTAAACAATTGGATAATGAACACGTTACCCAAGCTTGGGAACGTATGAAATCTCTTATCAAGAACTGCCCTACTCATGGTTTGACTACTTGGATGGTTATCCAAACTTTTTATGCAGGCTTGAACTTTACCTCGTGGAACTTGTTAGATTCGGCCGCGGGAGGAACCTTTATGTCAACTACACTTGGTGCTGCCACGAAGCTTCTCGATGATATGATGACCAACTATTCCCAATGGCACACCGAACGCGCTCCAACAGGTAGGAAGGTAAACTCGGTCGAGGAGATTTCCTCCCTAAATGAAAAAGTTGACTTGATCATGTCTCTACTTTCGAAGCAATCTTCTATTGATCCTCGTTATGTTCCTTTAAATTCTTTGATTGCTCAAGAACAAGTAGACGTGAAGTTTATCTCTAGAAACAATTTTAATAACAATGCTTATAGGAGTAATTTTGATAGCAATCCTAGACCGTTCCCCTCTAATTCTTATGGGAACAACAATGCTTATCCTAGCACCAAGAACTCCACTACTGAACTAGAGATTATGCTTAAAGATTTCATCACTACCCAAAAAGCTTTTAATAATAGTGTAGAAGAAAAATTAAACAAACTAGGTGATCTCTCTTCGAAGGTAGACAATTTAGCCAATGAAGTAGAATTGCTTAAAATTAGAACTTCTCCTCTTGAGGAGAGGAAGGTCACTCCTATGAATGCTATTCAAGTGCAAATTAATGAAAACATTAGGATGATGGCTAAACTTAAAGAGAGATGGGCTAGAGAAAGGGAGGAAGAAGAAAGAATTAAGAGCCTTCCTACCCACCACACTGTTGCTACTATCCAAGTTGTTGACGATATCCAAACTCTTAGCACCCAATGCACTCCTGGTCCCGATGGACCTATTAATGGTGATGCTATGACTATAGAAACTACCAAACAAGTGAACCTAAAGGACACCACTACCACTTTACTTGATAGTAGTGACCTTGATTTTGATAATTGCACTCTTACCGAAGTTATTGATTTCCTTCACAAGATGTCTAGAGACCCCCGCACTAGCACGATTAACCTTGCCTTCACAGAGCATATCACTAATGCTCTTATCAAAGCTAGGGAGGAGAAACTTAGAGTAGAAGCCTCCATACCTAGAAAGCTAGAAGATGGTTGGGATCCTATGATTAAAATTAAGTTGAATAACTTCTCTTGCTATGCTTTATGTGATGTTGGTGCTAGTACCTTTGTTATGCCCAAAAGAATATATGATATGCTTAAATTGAAACCTTTTGATTCTTGTTCTTTTGGTGTTCGTCTCGTTGATTTTTCCATAAAGAAACCTTTGGGGAGGATCGACAATGTTCTTATCATTGTCAATGACAACTATGTTCCCGTTGATTTTACTATTATGGATATTGGATGTGAACCTTCGTGTCCAATTATCTTGGGACGTCCTTTTCTACGCACCGTTGGTGCTATCATTGACATGAAAGAGGGTAATATAAAATTCCAGTTTCCTCTCAAAAAAGGGATGGAGCACTTCCCTCGAAAGAAGATTAAGTTACCTTTTGAGTCCGTTATACGGGCTAGCTATTCTTTTACTCTTGATAAAACTTGATCTTTATGCATTATGCCTAGCTTAAAGGCATAAAAGAAAGCGCTTTTGGGAGGCAGCCCAATGAATAAATTTTATTTTGTTTTTGTCGTGTCTTGATGTTGTTACTACAGTAGCATCATCATTGTATCTTTACTTTTCAAATTTTGTGCCAAGTGTAGCCTCTGATTGCTAGAAAGTTCAAAAGTTGGGACGTGCTGTCCAGGAAACAGATTCTGTCCTTGGACAGAAAAATTCGTATAAAATCACCAGATCATCTTTTTGGTCTGAATTTTTTCGACTGCGTGCTCTATATAATTATCTTTCGTGCGTCTGTTCTAAGTTTTTCGATTAGAGTTGCAGAAGTAGCCCGAAAAAATCATTTACTACCTGCTGTTCTGTTTTTGACAGATTCTGTCCTGTTTTGCCTTTCCTTCATTTTGCAAACCTAGAGCTTGCTTTTTCTTTGCAAAAACCTTTTGGCAATCTTGAGAAACAGTATACCTTCAAGAATATCTTTATTACCAGCAAGGAACAATTATTTTATTATGGGTACTAACCTCGCTAATCAGATTATGATGAGTTATGTATGAAGGGAGTTTTCAAGTGTGCGAGGGAAGATGATAAAAAGATTCAGGAGTGTCAAACACTCAAGCTTGGGGATGCCCCCGTGCACCCCCAAGAAATATTCAAGGAGACTCAAGCGTCTAAGCTTGGGGATGCCCCCGTGCATCCCCTTCTCCATCAACATTATCAGTTCGTCTTTCATTCCACTATATTTTAATCATTTCATGTGTTATGTGCTATGCTTGGAGCGTCTTACTTTTAGTTTCCTTTTTAGTTTTCTTTAGCTTTTCATAACGAGTCGGAACTCAGCTTTCTTTATGTGGGAGAGAAACACGCTCCACTTCTACCTAGAACATAACATAGAAATTTCATGTTTATCTTTGTTGTGTGTGTTCTTTGACTTTCAATAGCTACTATCATGCTTAGCTCTTAGTATTCATGCTTATCTTTTTAAAGAGCTTTTGTTTAGTTGGTTGCTTGAACTCTCTTTAGTTATCATGCTTATCTTATTAAGAGAGTTTGCTTCCGTTGCATTGGTTGATATGTCTATGATAAAGATGCTACGTGCATAATGGTGCTTAGTAGTTCATGTTTTCTTATGGTTAGTCTCAAATAGCTGGGGGTTCCCAATGTGTTATTGGAGTACCAACATGATTTGTTTTCCTATGCTGTGGTATGGTTTAGTAATATCTTCCTTCAAAGAATTTATTTTGATTGACTTGGCGTATGCTCACGCATATTTAAGACTGTAAAGAAAGTCTGTCAAGCCTTGATGATCTTTTGTTTCTGAGTAGCGATATAACTTCCATGTCTTATTCAATGTTGCTTTGTCGCTCTGCATGATTATGACCGTCATTGCTCTCTTAGTTGGTCGCTCCCAGTCTTTTGCTAACCTCCACCTGTACTAAGCGGACTGACTGCTTGTGCATCCCAATTCCTTTATACCAGTTATGCCATATGAGTCCACCATACCTTCCTACATGGTATTTACCTGCCATTCCTAACGGAGACTTGCATGTACCATCTCGAAATTATTTAAAAAAATGCATTCCTATTTTGTGCCTTTGTTTTAAGTTCATGAGGAAGTAGTAGTTAATTCATGATCTTTTTAAGTTGGACAAGCTTCACCCCGGGATTGCATGTATAATGTGCAAACCCATAATACGAGAAGGAACTGGCATTGAGCGCGCCCGACTCAAAAATAATATAACAAACAAACCCTCCTTCACGCTTTGTTCATGAGAAATCAGAAAACTTTGGCAGTGATAAACAAAGGAGATTAAGAGGATGTGATCGTCCTCATTCGGGAGCCATTCCTCGAAACTTGTCCATCTCAAGAAGTGATTGAGTTGTCTGCTAGCATTCGTTGACGGAACATGCATAATCTAAAAAAATATTATTACCTCTGTTTTTAAAACCAAGAGCTCTGGTACATGTTTTGTCTTTGTTTCCGACTACGGGTTTTCAACCTTGCCAACAAAAGCCACGGTTCGAGAGTCTCCACCTTCTTTTAAAAGCACCAACTACTGAGAGCATGATTGTCATTCTGAGTGTAATGTGCATTGTCCCAAAGTAGCATTGTCTCTTACATGATTGTGATATCGTTTATTCTGAAATCATTATATCTAGTCATCACTTAAACCTTGGAGGTGCCCCTGCATTTATGTTTTGCTTCACTAAAGGGGGCAAGCGAGATATCACTTTATCATATTTGCACACCATGTTCATTACAATATCTATTTGATGTTTCAGTATCATATTGTAAAACTTTCAGTTCTTTGTGATTTTCTCATGAGGCAACTTAATTACTATAGATTCATTGTCCCAGTAAGCTTTTGTCATATGACTATGAAAAAGTCCTATATGGTTAATAGCAGGTCACCACATAAATTATTCTTGTTATCATTTACCTACTCGAGGACGAGCAGGAATTAAGCTTGGGGATGTTGATACGTCCAAAATGTATCTATAATTTCTGCTTGCTCCATGCCTCTTTTGGGTGATATTGCTATGATATTTATACACTTCCATACACTTTTGATCATATTTGGACTAACCTATTAACTCAGTGCACCCCAGTGCCAGTTTCTGTTTTCAGCTGTTTTTGTATTTCAGGTTTTCCCATTACGAGAACTGCCAGAAAAATCCCGGAAAAATTATATAAAAAATCAGCGTTCCAGAAGCTACCAGGCACCCGAAGCACAGCCGGAGGGGGGCCACCAGGGCTCCAGGTGCCTTGGTGGTGCGGCCCCCCTGGCCACGCCGGGGGGGCGCCTGGGCCCCCCGAGCCTCGTCTGATGCCCCCCTTTGGCATATATTTATACCGTCTCCCGAAACCCACGAGACGGGAACCCTTTTTCGCGATCTCATCTCTGTTCCGCCGCCGCCGCCGCTTCCAAGATCGGGAGAACCAGGAGAACTCTTCCCGGCACCCTGCCGGAGGGGAGGATCACCACCGGGAGCTTCCCACCACCATGGACACCTCCCGGATGAGTTGTGAGTAGTCTCCCTTGGACCATGGGTCCATGACCAGTAGCTATGTGATGTTCTCCTCCCGTTCTTGTGCTTCACTAATTAGTCCTCGTGAGCTGCCCTACATGATCGAGGCACATATGTAATCCTTATGTTGTTGCTATGATGAGTTTGCTGGGATCCGATGGATTGTGAGATTATGTTCAGATTGTGTTTGAGTAATATATTTGATCTACCTCTTTTATATTTATGTTCGTAAGTAATTCTTGCATGTTCTCCGTTGTTATTTATTGATTTGGCCAAGTAGTAGGTAGTGACTCCAAGAGGGAACGTTATGCTTGATTGTGGGTTCATGCCCCTCGATGACTAGCTTGAGTGGCAGAAACATGAGTCTAGGGGATGTGTTGTTGCCACAAGGGGGAAAACAACGGTGCTTGTGCCCGCGGGTGCAAGGATTGTTTACTTTACGCAAAGTTCTTTTAATGCAGTTGTCTGTTGCTTTGAGTTTACACTATGGGTGGGACTTGCAACTTAATACCAGCGAGATGTTCTGGATAGATATCTCAAGGTGGATGATTAGTAGTAGATGCAGATGGATTTCGGTCTACTTACCTCGGCGTACCGCCCATGCTTTGAACCTCTACCTTTATTGCAACTTAGTCAGCATTGGTTTGCGCACATGGTCATGTCAATTGCCCAGCTGTAATTCGTTTACCTCACATAGCAGTTTTATCGTCTTTTGGGAGAGAGACACCACTAGTGAACATCATGAGACTCCGGTCCATATTACCATCATTGATCACATCCGCTATTTACTTTCCGCTTTTTACTTACTATTGCAATTATACCTATCACTACTATGACTTGCGTTTGATCCTTTGTAAACTACAAGGCCGGAGGGATTGACAACCTCTCTGTACTCGTTGGGAGCAAAGTTATTTGTATCTGTGTGCAGGTCCACGTTGGTTGCTAATATCTGGCGCCGTTAGCAGTTGACACCTTCTTGTTGAAACTGGGAGTCTCAGGGAAATCGATCCTTGGTATTGCCAAGGGAAAACTTCCGCTACACTGCATCTCAAACCTTCCACTTGGGGTAACCAACGAGGGGCGAGAAGCCATCAGTCGCTGGGCCTCTGAGCCAGAAGGCAACTTCCGCCCTTCTTCCCTGTGCGCCGGCGGTCCCCTCCCAACTGCTCCTTATCTTCGGCGTCGTCCGGCAGCTTTATGACGAGGTGTGGCACTTCGGGTCAAGCGGAGAACTAAGTCAGTCGACCGTCGCCCGCGAAAGAGAAGAAGGATAAGACAAGTCTCATAGAGCCCACACCTGCACGAGATGTCGCGGCATCCGCTGTCTCCTCATCGCCTCGACCCCGGTCGATGTCCATCGAGGTCTTGGAAGCGGCGGCTCTGAAAGATTCAGTCAAGAGATGAGTCGACTGAAATTGCAGTCGACCTCCAAGAAACAGAAAGAAACAAGTCCAAGTGGCACTTACGTGGAGGCGATGGGTACCTCCACCTTAATCCTAGGCAGGTCCTTCCGGGGCTTGTTGGTGGCGACCTTGGGCTGCTTGGGCGTCTTCTAGGCTGGCTCGGGAGTGGTCGTTCGAGTGCGTTTGGGCGTCCGAGACCCCGAGGGACCCACCTGGGGGCGTGCGGCCCCTGGGTCGTTCTTCTCCTTGGATCGGCGCTCGACACGGGGAGGTGACTCGACCTCCTCCCCGCTGCTGTAATCCTCGCTCTCCTCGGTCTCCTCCTCCGACTTCCATTCGGCGGCATCACCCATGCCCTCCTCGCCCTCCTGGCCCAAGTCCCCGTTGGGCAGCGAGTACATCTCTGTATAGATCTGCAAAGAAAAGAAGTTTGACCAAATACCAGTCAGAACCATCAATATAAACCACAAACCAGTCGACAGATACATCACTCGGAAGCAGAAGACTAACCTTGTCTGGCAGGTGGTCAGCGTCGAACGGGATGATCCTCCTAGACCCCCTGGGGTTGTCCTTGTTCCCGGTGATGCTCTTCAAGCACTGCACCACGTACTTCGGGTCGGCCACCTCCGGGTGGACTCGCGACGAGTCGTCGGTGCCAGAGTACAGCCACATCTGGTGGTCCCGGGCTTGGAGCGGCTGGATCCTCCGCGCGAGATACACCTCAAACAGGTCCATCCCCGTGACCCCCTCGTGGACTAGCTGGACGACCCTCTCCATCAACATGTCTACCTCGGCCCTGTCGGCCTTACTCACTACCATCGAAGGAGGTGGGCTGGCTTGACCTAGAGTAAATGGAGGAAGGCCGGTCGACTGACCCGGAGTCGGACCGTCCTTGAAATAAAACCAGGTCGACTGCCAGCCCCGAATCGACTCCGGAAGGTTCATGGGAGGAAAGGCGCTCCTATTCCTAAGATGAATCCCGAGCCCGCCGCACGCTTGGAGGACGTGCGTCTTGCCGTGACTCGGGTTCACCCTCTTGACGGTTTGCGAGCGATAGGTGAAGATGTGCTTGAACAAACCCTAGTGCGGTCGGCAACCGAGGAAGTTCTCGCACATAGAAACGAAAGCAGAGAGGAAGGCGATGGAGTTGGGCGTAAAGTAATGCAACTGGGCACCAAAGAAGATCAGGAGCACGCGGAAGAAAGGATGCGGGGGCGTAGAAAAACCTTGGTCGACGTGGGTGGCGTGGAGTACACACTCGCCCTCCTGCGGCCGGGGCTCGAGCTCTCCCCCCGGCACCCGCCAGGAGCCGCGGACGATCAGCACCTCGTCCTCCAGCTCCTCCAGATCCTCCACCACGATGGTGGACCGGATCCAATCCCCCTGGATCCATCCGGCGGGGAGCCCGGACCTCGACGATGAACCTCTCCGGCCAGCTCGCCTCCCCTTCCCCGACGCCGCCTTCTTGGAGCGCTCCATGGCCGCAGTCTTGTCTTTGCCCATGGCTCGCGAGACGGCGGTCACTGCGGAGAGAAGCAGGAAGGAACGAGGGCGCGGCGAAGAAACAGGAACGCTGCAGAGAAGTTGAGGCGAACGGGAGAAGATTGGGCGCACAGTGTCCCCCGTTGCGGGCTCGGCGCGCCTTTATAATGGCTCGATCGTGTGGCTGACCGGTGGCCCCGAGCAATCCTATCCGATCCCGTAACAGACGCTGACGCGATATGTGGTGAAAAAGGAGGCGCGAGAATCGAGGTGTTCGAACCGCACCTCTCCGATTGATGCGGCACGTCCCGCCCCACTCGCTTCCCCAAATTTCGAAAGCCCCCCGAATCCGGCGGCCAGAGGGCAAACGATCCCGTCGAAAATGGCACGCGCTCACGGCGCCCGACGCCTAGCGCAAATCCAATCGACGCAAGGAGTCCAATCGACGCAAGACATCCAGTCGACGCGAGTAACAACTGATTCACTGATGGCTTCAGAATCGATCGAGGCGACCAAGACACAACTGAGGGAGCCTACTCAAGTCACGAGCTCCGAAACAATATACCCCAAGGACGTCGGACCAAAACCAGAGCTTCCCTCAGCATCCCCTTGCTTAAGCCTCAATCCATTCGGGGGCTACTGACGAGGTTACAGACCTAGGGTAGGGTCACACGCCTGACCGACGTACCCCACCCAAGGTCACTACCCTAGAAGATCAAAAGACAAGACCCATGACAGTAGAGACAGTCGACTGAGACGGTCCAAGGAGACACTCCACTCGACTGACTCATGTATGCAGGACGACTCAACTCCACTCGACCGGATCAGGCACTCGACCTCCGAAGGCCAAGCGCCTCTGGGAACAGCAACGGTCCTATATTTACTCACGGCAGTAAATACCTTAATTATCCTTTACTGCAGGCGTTATCAGTAACGCCTGCCTTAATGTACCTTTAAACCCTTGGTAATGTGGAGCATGGCTAGGGTCCTGGCACACTATATAAGCCACCCCCCTCCTCTAGAACAAGGGTTCGCACCTCTGTAACACACGTATACACATATCAGTCGACCAAGCCTCTGGGCACCGAGACGTAGGGCTATTACTTCCTCCGAGAAGGGCCTGAACTCGCTAACACCCTGTGTACAACCTCGCCATAGCTAGAACCTTGCCTCTCCATTCGTACCCCCTATCCTTACTGTCAGACTTAGGACCACGACATATATATGTCAGGATCTTTCCAACACAATGTGCTTGCCAAAGGATAAAATGTAAAAAGGAAAGGTGAAAATCACTTTCACTCTTATAAGGTAAGAATAATAGATAGGCCCTTCGTAGAGGGAAGCAGAGGTTGCCATGTGCTTTTATGGTTGGATGTACAAAATCTTAGTGCAAAAGAACGTCACTTTGTATTGCCACTTGTGATAGGGACCTTTATTATGCAGTCCGTTGCTTTTATTGCTTCCATATCACAAGATCGTATAAAGCTTATTTTCTCCACACTAATAGATCATACATATTTTAGAGAGTTGCAACAATGACAACTTACTTGAAGGATCTTACTCAATCCATAGGTAGGTATGGTGGACTCTCATGGGAAAACTGGGTTTGAGGATGTATGGAAGCACAAGTAGTATCTCTACTTGGTGCAAGGAGTTTTGGCTTGCATGAGGGGGAAAGGCAAGCTCAACATGTTGGATGATCCATGACAATATACTTTATTTCAGATATAAGAAAACATAACTCATTATGTTGTCTTCCTTGTCCAACATCAACTCTTTAGCATGTCATATTTTAATGAGTGCTCACAATCATAAAATATGTCCAAGATAGTATATTTGTATGTGAAAACCTCTTTTTTTATTACTTCCTATTAATTGCAATGATGACCAAAACTAGGTTTGTCAACTCTCAACAACTTTTATTCATCATACTCTTTATATGTGAAGTCATTACCTTCCATAAGATCAATATGATCTCTTTGATACTTCTTATATTTTCTTTTATTCTCTCATGACCATAGCGAGAGAATCAATCCCTTGACTCAACACTAATCTTTATTATATATAGCTCACGGACTTGATTACAAAGGTAAAGATCAAAAAGAAAAAGCTCACAACTAGATCATACTAAACTTTATTCCACTAGATCAAGATATTACCAAAAGGATCGAACTAAAAAAATGGTAAAGATAGGAGTGTGATGGTGATACGATACTGGGGCACCTCCTCCAAGCTTGGCAGTTGCCAAGGGGAGTGCCCATACCCATATGATTATGTCTCCTTTTTCGGAGGTGGTTATATGGAGTTGTCGATGATGTAGGCTTCTTCCTTAACTTGCGCTTAAGGATAGAATTTTGCTCCCTTAGGTCATTGATCTCCTGCTCAAGGCTTAATATCTTCTTGCATAGTTCCTGCTTGTTTTCCTGCAAGAGGCGAAAAGGGATAAACTCATCTTAGGTTTCTTCGCTCTATCAGGGAGGCTTGACTTTTTGAACTCCACATGCATGTCCCCAGGTTGAGGCAATGGGACTTTCATCTTCATCTGAGCTGGTCCAATCCTTTCCCTTGGGATCATGGTCTTCTTCTTCCTCCGTGGTCCAACCATAATGCTCCCAGTCCCCGTAGACCTTAGGGTCAGCAAGGAGATCAGCCACATAGATTTCTCCCTCTGAATCCTGGGAAGACATATTGCTCTACTCTGTGGCAGAAACAACTCGAAACAAAAACAGAGGATTTTGACGTGATACGATGGTCAAAACCTTCGAGAGAATATATAATGAATTTTTACCGACCGAAAGAAGTAACATGCAAGAAAATGGAGTCCGGGAAGCACAGGAGGTGCCAACGAGGCAGGGGGCGCACACAGGGGGAGGACGCACCCTCCACCCTTGTGGACGCCTCCTGTCCTTTCAGGACTACCTCTTATTTTTGTATTTTTCTAAATATTCCAAAACGGTGAAAAATTGCCATTAGAACTATTTTGGAGTCGGTTTACTTATCGTACCACATACCTCTTCCTTTTCGGGGTCTGAACCGTTCTGGAAAGTGTCCCTTATGTATTCCTCTGGGGTGACGGTTTCAATAACATTGGTTTCAACATTTATAGGATTACCTAAGATATAATGTTTGATTCTCTGGCCGTTCACCACCTTCGGATTTGTGCCTTCAAAGTTGTTGGTTTTTATGGCACCGGAACGATAGACCTCCTCGCTAACATAAGGACCTTCCCATCTAGAGAGAAGTTTTCCTGCAAAAAATCTTAAATGAGAGTTGTATAGCAAGACATAATCACCTACGTTAAACTCACGCTTTTGTATCCTTTTGTCATGCCATCTTTTAACCTTTTCTTTAAACAGCTTGTCATTCTCATAGGCTTGGGTTCTCCATTCATCCAGGGAGATCATGTCAAATAACCTCTTCTCACCGGCAAGTTTGAAGTTGTAAGTGAGCTCTTTAATAGCCCAATATGCCTTATGTTCTAGCTCAAGAGGTAAGTGACATGCTTTTGCATAAACCATTTTATACGGAGACATAGCCATAGGATTTTTGTGTGCAGTTCTATATGCCCATAATGCATCGTCAAGTTTCTTGGACCAATTCTTTCTAGACCTATTAACAGTCTTTTGTAAAATTAATTTCATCTCTCTGTTACTTAGTTCTACTTGACCACTAGACTGGGGGTGGTAAGGGGATGCAATTCTATGATTAACACCATACTTAGCAAGCATTTTACGGAAAGCACCATTAATAAAGTGTGAATCACCATCAGTCATTAAGTATATAGGGACTCTAAATCTCAGAAAAGTAACTTCCTTAAGCATCTTAATAGAGGTGTTGTGATCAGCACTACTAGTTGGAATAGCTTCTACCCACTTAGTAACGTAATCAACAACAACTAAAATATGTGTATACCCATTAGAGGAAGGAAACGGTCCCATATAATCAAAGCCCCGCACATCAAATGGTTCAATAACAAGTGAATAATTCATAGGCATTTCTTGACGTCTACTAATATTACCGATTCTTTGACATTCATCACAAGATAGGACAAACTTACGAGCATCCTTGAAGAGAGTAGGCCAATAAAAACCAGATTGCAATACCTTGTGTGTAGTTCTATCTCCAGCATGGTGTCCTCCATAAGCTTCGGAGTGACACTTCCGTAGGATCTGTTCCAGTTCATGCTCAGGTACACAACGTCTTATAATACCATCTACTCCTTCTTTATAAAGGTGTGGGTCATCCCAGATGTAATATCTTAAATCATAGAAGAACTTTTTCTTTTGCTAGTATGTGAAACTAGGTGGTATAAACTTAGCAACAATGTAATTAGCCTAATCAGCATACTAAGGAGCAGTATGAGAAGCATTTATGACAGCTAATTGTTCATTAGGAAAGCTATCATAAATAGGTAGTGCGTCATCAAGAATATTCTCTAGCCTAGACAAGTTGTCTACAACGGGGTTCTCAGCCCTCTTTCTATCAGTAATATGCAAATCAAATTCCTGTAGCAGGAGAACCCATCTAATAAGTCTAGGTTTAGCATCCTTCTTTTCCGTAAGGTATTTGATAGCAGCATGATCAGTGTGAATAGTTACTTTATAATCAACAATACACGGTCTAAACTTATCACAAGAAAATACGACTGCTAAAAACTCCTTCTCAGTAGTAGCATAATTTCTCTGGGCACTCTGTAGAGTCTTACTAGCATATTGGATAACATTTAATTTCTTATCAACTCTTTGTCCTAGAACAGCACCTACAACATAATCACTAGCATCACACATAACCTCGAAGGGTAAATTCCAGTCAGGAGGCTGGACAATAGGTGCAGAGATCAATGCTTTTTTAAGTATTTCAAATGCTTCTACACAATCATCATCAAAGACAAAAGGAACATATTTTTGCAAGAGATTAGTCAGAGGCCTAGAGATTTTGGAGAAGTCCTTAATGAACCTCCTATGAAACCCAGCATGACCAGGAAAACTTCTTATACATTTGATGTCCTTGGGACACGGCATCTTTTCAATAGCGTCAACTTTAGCTTTGTCAACTTCAATACCTCTTTCAGAAATTTTATGCCCCAAGACAATGCCTTCATTAACCATAAAGTGGCACTTTTCCCAATTCAAGACAAGATTAGTTTCTTCACATCCCTGCAAAACTCGATCAAGGTTGCTCAAGCAATCATCAAAAGAAGTTCCGTAAATGGAAAAATCATCCATGAAAACCTCAACAATATTTTCACAAAAATCAGATAATATAGCCATCATGCATCTTTGAAAGGTAGCAGGTGCATTACATAAACCAAAAGGCATACGTCAATAAGCAAAGGTACCGAAAGGACAAGTGAAAGTGGTCTTTTCTTGATACCCTTTTGACACAGGTATTTGAGAGAAACCAGAATAACCATCTAGAAAGCAAAAATGGGTGTGTTTGGATAAACTTTCTAGCATTTGAACAATAAAAGGCAAATGGTAATGATCTTTCTTAGTGGCTTTATTTAATTTGCGGAAATCAATTACCATCCTATAACCTGTAACAATTCTTTGCGGGATCAATTCATCTTTATCATTAGGAACTACAGTCATACCTCCCTTCTTAGGGACACAATGGACATGACTTACCCACTGGCTATCAGCAACTGGATAAATTATACCTGCCTCTAGAAGCTTTAGTACTTCCTTCCTTATCACTTCTTTCATCTTAGGATTTAACCATCATTGATGATCGATAATAGGTTTCGCATCCTCTTCCAACTTGTGTTGGCATAGAGTGGGACTAATGCCCTTAAGATCATCCAGAGTATATCCGATAGCAGCATCGTGCTTCTTCAGAGTTTTTAATATTTTTTCTTCTTCCTACTCTGAAAGGTTAGCACTAATAATAACATGATATATCTTCTTTTCATTGAGATAAACATACTTAAGTGTATCAGGTAATGGTTTGAGTTCAAACACGGGATCACCCTTGGGTGGAGGAGGATCCTCTAGGCTTTCAACATGCAAGTTGTTTTTCAATAAGGGTCCCTGTTTAAAGAATATTTCATCTATTTCCGTTCTCTCATTCATATACATATCATTTTCATAGTCTAGCAGATATTGTTCTAAGGGATCGTTAGGAGGAACAACAATAGAAGCAAGACCAATAATTTCATCCTTACTAGGCAATTCTTTATCATGGGGTTGTCTACGAAATTTAGCAAAGTTAAAGTCATGAGACATATCCCCTAATCGAACAGTAACAATATCCTTTTCGCTGTCTATCTTAGCATTAACAATGTTCAAGAAGGGTCTACCAAATATAATGGGGCAAAACCATCTTGTGGGGAACCAAGAACAAGAAAATCAGCAGGGTATTTAACCTTCCCACACAAGACTTCACATCTCTAACAATCCCAATTGGTGAAATAGTGTCTCTATTAGCAAGCTTAATGGTGACATCAATACCTTCTAGCTCAGCAGGTGCAATATCATGCATAATTTCATCATATAAGGAAATGTGTATTACACTCGCACTAGCACATATGTTACATAAACCATGATAGCAATGATCTCCTATTTTAACAGAAATAACAGGCATGCCTACAACTGGTCTATGTTTATTCCTAGTATCGGGTTTGGCGATTCTAGCAGCTTCCTCTTGGAGGTAAATAACATGCCCATCTAAATTTTCGACCAAGAGATCCTTAACCATAGCAACACTAGGTTCAACTTTAATTTGCTCAGAGGGTGTAGGTGTTCTAGTATTACTCTTACGAACCACATTCGAAGATTTAGCACGATCCTTTATCCTAACGGGGAAAGGCGGTTTCTCAATATAAGCAATAGGAACAATAGGATCAATATTATAAGTGATAGTATTTTCTTCAACTTTAACAGGTTCAACTACGTTTACTTCAATGGGAGGATGATATTTAAACCACTTCTCCTTAGGGAGATCAACATGAGTAGCAAATGATTCACAGAAAGAAGCTACTATCTCAGAGTCAAGTCCATATTTAGTGCTAAATTCACGGAAAACATCGGTATCCATAAGAGATTTAACACAGTCAAACTTAGGGGTTATACCTAACTCCTTACCTTCGTCGAGGTCCCAATCTTCAGAGTTGCGTCTAATTCTTTCCAATAAATCCCATTTGAATTCAATAGTCTTTATCATAAAAGAACCAGTACAAGAAGTATCGAGCATGGAGCGATTATTTAGAGAAAGCCGAGCATAAATTTTTTGAATGATCATTTCTCTTGAGAGCTCATTATTGGGGCATGAATATAACATTGAGTTAAGCCTCCCCCAAGCTTGAGCGATACTTTCTCCTTCGCGAGGCAAAAAATTATATATATAATTACGATCATGATGAACCTGATGCATAAGATAGAACTTCTGATGAAAATCCAACTTCAATTAATTGTAGTTCCATGTTCCAATATCATCGCATAGCCTAAACCATGTCAATGCATCTCCCTTCAAAGATAAAGGGAAGACCTTCTTATTGATAACATCCTCGGGCATACCTGCAAGCTTAAATAATTCACAAACTTCATCGACATAGATTAGGTGCAAATCGGGATGCAGTGTTCCATCTCCTGTAAAGGGATTAGCTAGCAGTTTCTCTATCATAACCAAAGGAATTTCAAAGAAAACATTTTCAGTAGGTTCAGTAGGTTGAGGAGCAACTCTTTTCTCTACTGGTCGGGGTGAAGATACCCCGAACAAGCCCCTCAAAGGATTATAAGCCATAGTAACAAGTAACAGTAAATTTCAGCACACTATATAAAAGTTTCCTTACCAAATTCCACTTACCAAAGGCGCTTCACTCCCCGGCAACGACGCCAGAAAAGAGTCTTGATGACCCACAAGTGTAGGGGATCTATTATAGTCCTTCAATAAGAAAGAGTGTCGAACCCAACGAGGAGCAAAAGGAAATGATAGGCCATTTTCAGTAAGGTATTTTCTGCAAGCACTGAAATTATCGGTAACAGATAGTTTTTGTTGGGGAACGTAGTATTTTCAAAATTTTCCTACGATCACGCAAGATCTATCTACTAGATGCATAGCAACGAGGGGGAGAGTGTGTCTACGTACCCTCGTAGACCGGGAGCGGAAGCGTCTAGTGACACGGTTGATGTAGTCGAACTTCTTCGCGATCCAACCGATCAAGTACCGAACGTACGGCACCTCCGCGTTCAGCACACGTTCAGCTTGATGACGTCCCACGAGCTCTTGATCCAGTTGAGCTTCACGGGAGAGTTTCGTCAGCACGACGGCGTGGTGACGGATATGATGAAGTTACCGGCGCAGGGCTTCGCCTAAGCACTGCAACGGTATAACCGAGGTGTGTTTCTGTGGAGGGGAGCACCGCACGCGGTTGGGAGAGATCAACTGATCAACTTGTGTGTCCTAGGGTGCCCCCTGCCCCCGTATATAAAGGAGCAAGGGAGAGGCCAGCCCTAGAGGGGGCGCGCCAAGTGTGGGGAGTCCTACTAGGACTCCCAAGTCCTAGTAGGATTCCCCTTTCCTTTCCGGAGTAGGAGAGAAGGAAAGAGGGGGAGAGGGAGAAGGAAAAGGGGGCTGCACCCCTTGTCCAATTCGGACCAGAAGGGGGCGCGCGCCTCCTTCCTTTTGACCTCTCTCCTCTATTCCCGTAACTCCCCGGTACTCCGAAAATACCCGAATCACTCGGAACCTTTCCGATGTCCAAATATAGTCGTCCAATATATCGATTTTTACGTCTCGACCATTTCGAGACTCCTTGTCATGTCCCCGATCTCATCCGGAACTCCGAACTTGTTCGGTACATCAAAACTCATAAACTCATAATAAAACTGTCATCAAAACCTTAAGCGTGCGGACCCTACGGGTTCGAGAACTATGTAGACATGACCGAGACACGTCTCCGGTCAATAACCAATAGCGGAACCTGGATGCTCATATTGGCTCCCACATATTCTACGAAGATCTTTATCGGTCAAACCGCATAACAACATACGTTGTTCCCTTTGTCATCGGTATGTTACTTGCCCGAGATTCGATCGTCGGTATCTCTATACCTAGTTCAATCTCGTTACCGGCAAGTCTCTTTACTCGTTCCGTAATACATCATCTCGTGACTAACTCATTAGTATTTTGCTTGCAAGGCTTATTATGATGTGCATTATCGACAGGGCCCAGAGATACCTCTCCAACACTCGGAGTGACAAATCCTAGTCTTGATCTATGCCAACACCACGAACACTTTCGGAGACACCTGTAGAGCATCTTTATGATCACCCAGTTACGTTGTGACGTTTGATAGCACACAAGGTGTTCCTACGGTATTCGGGAGTTGCATAATCTCATAGTCATAGGAACATGTATAAGTCATGAAGAAAGCAATAGCAGTAAAACTAAACGATCATAGTGCTATGCTAACGGATGGGTCTAGTCCATCACATCATTCTCCTAATGATTTGATCCCGTTGATCAAATGACACCTCATGTCTATGGCTAGGAAACATAGCCATCTTTGATCAATGAGCTAGTCTAGTAGAGGCATACTAGGGACACTCTGTTTTGTCTATGTATTCACACATGTACTAAGTTTCCGGTTAATACAATTATAGCATGAATAATAAACATTTATCATGATATAAGGAAATAAAAATAACAACTTTATTATTGCCTCTAGGGCTTATTTCCTTCAGTCTCCCACTTGCACTAGAGTCAATAATCTAGCTCACATCGCCATGTGATTTAATACCTATAGTTCACATCGTTATGTGAATAACACCCAGAGTTCACATCGCCATGTGACCAACACCCAAAGGGTTTACTAGAGTCAATAATCTAGTTCACATCGCTATGTGATTAATACCCAAGAGTAATAAGGTTTGATCATGTTTTGCTTGTGAGAGAAGTTTAGTCAACGGTTCTGTCACATTCAGATCCGTATGTATTTCGAAAATTTCTATGTCTACAATGCTCTGCATGGAGCTACTCTAGCTAATTGCTCCCACTTTCAATACACATCCAGATTGATACTCAGAGTCATCTGGATTTAGTGTCAAAGCTTGCATCGGCGTAACCCTTTACGATGAACTCTTTATCACCCCCATAATCGAGAAACATTTCCTTAGTCATCCAGTTACTAAGGATAATTTTGACCGCTGTACAGTGATCTACTCCTGGATCACTATTGTACCCCCTTGACAAACTCATGGCAAGGTACACAACATGTTTGGTACACAACATGGCATACTTTATAGAACCTATGGCTGAGGCATAGGGAATGACTTTCATTCTCTCTATATTTTTCTGCCGTGGTCTGGCTTTGAGTCTTACTCAACTTCACACCTTACAAGTCAGGCAAGAACTCCTTCTTTGACTGATCCATTTTGAACTACTTCAAAATCTTATCAAGGTATGTACTCATCGAAAGTCTTATCAAGCATCTTGATCTATCTCTATAGATCTTGATGCCCAATATGTAAGCAGCTTCACCGAGGTCTTTCTTTGAAAAACTCCTTTCAAACACTCATTTATGCTTTCTAGAAAATTCTACATCATTTCCGATCGACAATATGTCATTCACATACACTCATCAGAAAGGTTGTAGTGATCCCACTCACTTTCTTGTAAATACAGGCTTCACCGCAAGTCTGTATAAAACTATATGCATTGATCAACTTATCAAAGCGTATATTCCAACTCCGAGATGCTTGCACCAGTCCATAGATGGATCACCGGAGCTTGCACAATTTGCTAGCACCTTTAGGATTGACAAAACCTTCTGGTTGCATCATATACAACTCTTCTTTAATAAATCCATTAAAGAACGCAGTTTCGTTATCCATTTGCCAGATTTCATAAAATGTGGCAATTGCTAACATGATTCGGACAGACTTAAGCATTGCTACGGGTGAGAAAATCTCATCGTAGTCAACACCTTGAACTTGTCGAAAATCTTTCGCAACAAGTCAAGCTTTGTAGACAGTAACATTACCATCAGCGTCAGTCTTCCTCTTAAAGATCCATTTATTTTCAATGGCTTGCCGACCATCAGGCAAGTCAACCAAAGTCCATACTTTGTTCTCATACATGGATCCCATCTCAGATTTCATGGCCTCAAGCCATTTTGCGGAATCTGGGCTCATCATCGCTTCCTCATAGTTCGTAGGTTCATCATGGTCTAGTAACATGACTTCCAGAACTGGGTTATCGTACCACTCTGGCGCGGAATGCACTCTGGTTAACCTACGAGGTTCAGCAGTAACTTGATCTGAAGTTTCATGATCATCATCATTAGCTTCCTCACTAATTGGTGTAGGAATCACTAGAACTAGTTTCTGTGATGTACTACTATCCAATTCGGGAGAAGGTGCAATTACCTCATCAAGTTCCACTTTCCTCCCACTCACTTCTTTCGAGAGAAACTCCTTCTCTAGAAAGGATCCATTTTTAGCAACGAATATCTTGCCTTCGGATCTGTGATAGAAGGTGTACCCAACAGTCTCCTTTGGGTATCCTATGAAGACACATTTCTCCGACTTGGGTTCGAGCTTATCAGGTTGAAGCTTTTTCACATAAGCATCGCAGCCCCAAACTTTAAGAAACGACAATTTTGGTTTCTTACCAAACCATAGTTCATAAGGCGTCGTCTCAACGGATTTTGATGGTGCCCTATTTAATGTGAATGCAGCTGTCTTTAATGCATAACCCAAAACTATAGTGGTAAATCGGTAAGAGACATCATAGATCGCACCATATCTAATAAAGTACGGTTACGACGTTCGGACACACTAATACGTTGTGGTGTTCCGGGTATCGTGAGTTGTGAAACTATTCCACATTGTTTCAAATGAAGACCAAACTCGTAACTCAAATATTAACCTCCACGATCAGATCGTAGAAACTTTATTTTCTTGTTACGATGATTCTCTACTTCACTCTGAAATTCTTTGAACTTTTCAAATGTTTCAGACTTGTGCTTCATCAAGTAGATATACCCATATCTGCTCAAATCATCAGTGAAGGTCAGAAAATAACGATACTCGCCACGAACTTCAACACTCATCGGTCCACATACATCAGTATGTATGATTTCCAACAAATCTGTTGCTCGCTCCATTGTTCCGGAGAATGGAGTTTTAGTCATCTTGCCCATGAGGCATGGTTCGCAAGCACCAAGTGATTCATAATCAACTGATTCCAAAAGTCCATCACTATGGAGTTTCTTTATGCGCTTTACACCAATATGACCTAAACGGCAGTGCCACAAATAAGTTGTACTATCATTATTAACCTTGCATCTTTTGGCTTCAATATTATGAATATGTGTATCACTACGATCGAGATCCAACAAACTATTTTCATTGGGTGTATGACCATCGAAGGTTTTATATTCATGTAAACAGAATAACAATTATTCTATGACTTTAAATGAATATCTGTATTGCAACAAACATGATCAAATCATATTCATGCTTAACGCAAATGCCAAATAACATTTATTAAGGTTCTACACTAATCCCGAAATTATAGGGAGTGTGCGATGATGATCATATCAATCTTGGAACCATTTCCAACACACATCGTCACTTCACCTTTAACTAGTCTCTGTTCATTCTGCAACTCTTGTTTCGAGTTACTAATTTTATTAACTGAACAGGTATCAAATACCCAGGGGTTGCTATGAACACTAGTAAAGTACACATCAATAATCTTTATATCAAATATACCTTTGTTCACTTTGCCATCCTTCTTAGCCGCCAAGTATCTAGGGCAGTTCCACTTCCAGTGACCATTTCCTTTGCAGTAGAAGCACTTAGTTTCAGGCTTGAGTTTTAGCTTTGGGTTTCTTCATGGGAGTGACAACTTGCTTGTCATTCTTATTGAAGTTCCCCTTCTATCCCTTTGCCGTTTACTTGAAACAAGTGGTCTTGTTAACTATCAACACTTGATGCTTTTTCATGATTTCTACCTTCGCCGACTTCAGCATCGCGAAGAGCTCGGGAATTCCTTTCGTCATCCCTTGCATATTATAGTTCATCACGAAGTTCTACTAACTTGGTGATAGTGACTAGAGAACTTTGTCAATTACTATCTTATCTGGAAGATTAACTCCCACTTGATTCAAGTAATTGTAGTAGCCAGACAATCTGGGCACATGCTCACTGGTTGAGCTATTCTCCTCCATCTTGTAGGCAAAGTACTGTCAAAAGTCTTATACCTCTCGACACGGGCATGAGTATGAAATACTAATTTCAACTCTTGGAACATCTCATATGCTCCGTGGCGTTTCAAAACGTTTTTGAAGTCCCGGTTCTAAGCCGTAAAGCATGGTGCACTTAAACTATCAAGTAGTCATCATACCGAGCTTTTGTCAAAACGTTCATAACGTCTACATCTTCTCCTGCAATAGGTTTATCACCTAGCGGTGCATCAAGGACATAATTCTTTGTGCAGCAATGAGGATAATCCTCAGATCACGGAACAATTCCGCATCATTGCTACTAACATCTTTCAACTTAGTTTTCTCTAGGAACATATAAAAAATAAACGGGGAGCAACATCGCGAGCTATTGATCTACAACATAGATATGCTAATACTACCAGGACTAAGTTCATGATAAATTAAAGTTCAATTTAATCATATTACTTAAGAACTCCCACTTAGATAGACATCCCTCTAGTCATCTAAATGATCACGTGATCCAAATTAACTAAACCATGTCCGATCATCACGTGAGATGGAGTAGTTTCAATGGTGAACATCTTATGTTGATCATATCTACTATATGATTCACGCTCGACCTTTCGGTCTCCAGTGTTCCGAGGCCATATCTGTATATGCTAGGCTCGTCAAGTTTAACCCGAGTATTCTGCGTGTGCAAAACTGGCTTACACCCGTTGTATTTGAACGTAGAGCTTATCACACCCGATCATCACGTGGTGTCTCAGCACGAAGAACTTTCGCAACGGTGCATACTCAGGGAGAACACTTGTACCTTGAAATTTTGTAAGGGATCATCTTATAATGCTACCGTCGTTCTAAGCAAAATAAGAAGCATAATAAGATAAACATCACATGCAAATCAAAATATGTGACATGATATGACCATCATCATCTTGTGCTTTTGATCTCCATCTCCAAAGCACCGTCATGATCACCTTCGTCACCGGCGCGACACCTTGATCTCCATCGTAGCATCGTTGTCGTCTCACCAACTATTGCTTCTACGACTATCGCTACCGCTTAGTGATAAAGTAAAGCAATTACATGGCGATTGCATTTCATACAATAAAGCGACAACCATATGGCTCCTGCCAGTTGCCGATAACTTTACAAAACATGATAATCTCATACAAAACCGTATATCTCATCATGTCTTGACCATATCACATCACAACATGCCCTGCAAAAACAAGTTAGACGTCCTCTACTTTGTTGTTGCAAGTTTTACGTGGCTGCTACGGGCTTAGCAAGAACCGTTCTTACCTACGCATACAAAACCACAACGATGTTTCGTCAAGTATGTGCTGTTTTAACCTTCACAAGGACCGGGCGTAGCCACACTTGATTCAGCTAAAGTGAGAGAGACAGACACCCGCCAGTCACCTTTAAGCAACGAGTGCTCATAACGGTGAAACCAGTCTCGCGTAAGCGTACGTGTAATGTCGGTCCGGGCCGCTTCATCTCACAATACCGCCGAAGCAAAGTATGGCATGCTGGTAAGCAGTATGACTAGTATCGCCCACAACTCATTGTGTTCTACTCGTGCATATCATCTACGCATAGACCTGGCTCATGATGCCACTGTTGGGGAACGTAGTATTTTCAAAATTTTCCTACGATCACGCAAGATCTATCTACTAGATGCATAGCAACGAGGGGGAGAGTGTGTCTACGTACCCTCGTAGACCGGGAGCGGAAGCGTCTAGTGACGCGGTTGATGTAGTCGAACTTCTCCGCGATCCAACCGATCAAGTACCGAACGTACGGCACCTCCGCGTTCAGCACACGTTCAGCTTGATGACGTCCCACGAGCTCTTGATCCAGTTGAGCTTCACGGGAGAGTTTCGTCAGCACGACGGCGTGGTGACGGATATGATGAAGTTACCGGCGCAGGGCTTCGCCTAAGCACTGCAACAGTATAACCGAGGTGTGTTTCTGTGGAGGGGAGCACCGCACACGGTTGGGAGATATCAACTGATCAACTTGTGTGTCCTATGGTGCCCCCTGCCCCCGTATATAAAGGAGCAAGGGAGAGGCCAGCCCTAGAGGGGGCGCGCCAAGTGTGGGGAGTCCTACTAGGACTCCCAAGTCCTAGTAGGATTCCCCTTTCCTTTCCGGAGTAGGAGAGAAGGAAAGAGGGGGAGAGGGAGAAGGAAAAGGGGGCTGCACCCCTTGTCCAATTCGGACCAGAAGGGGGCGCGCGCCTCCTTCCTTTTGGCCTCTCTCCTCTATTCCCGTAACTCCCCGGTACTCCGAAAATACCCGAATCACTCGGAACCTTTCCGATGTCCGAATATAGTCATCCAATATATCGATTTTTACGTCTCGACCATTTCGAGACTCCTCGTCATGTCCCCGATCTTATCCGGGACTCCGAACTCCTTCGGTACATCAAAACTCATAAACTCATAATAAAACTGTCATCGAAACCTTAAGCGTGCGGACCCTACGGGTTCGAGAACTATGTAGACATGACCGAGACACGTCTCCAGTCAATAACCAATAGCGGAACCTGGATGCTCATATTGGCTCCCACATATTCTACGAAGATCTTTATCGGTCAAACCGCATAACAACATACGTTGTTCCCTTTGTCATCGGTATGTTACTTGCCCGAGATTCGATCATCGGTATCTCTATACCTAGTTCAATCTCGTTACCGGCAAGTCTCTTTACTCGTTCCGTAATACATCATATCGTGACTAACTCATTAGTATTTTGCTTGCAAGGCTTATTATGATGTGCATTACCGAGAGGGCCCAGAGATACCTCTCCAACACTCGGAGTGACAAATCCTAGTCTTGATCTATGCCAACACCACGAACACTTTCGGAGACACCTGTAGAGCATCTTTATGATCACCCAGTTACGTTGTGACGTTTGATAGCACACAAGGTGTTCCTACGGTATTCGGGAGTTGCATAATCTCATAGTCATAGGAACATGTATAAGTCATGAAGAAAGCAATAGCAGTAAAACTAAACGATCATAGTGCTATGCTAACGGATGGATCTAGTCCATCACATCATTCTTCTAATGATTTGATCCCGTTGATCAAATGACAACTCATGTCTATGGCTAGGAAACATAGCCATCTTTTATCAATGAGCTAGTCTAGTAGAGGCATACTAGGGACACTCTGTTTTGTCTATGTATTCACACATGTACTAAGTTTCCGGTTAATACAATTCTAGCATGAATAATAAACTTTTATCATGATATAAGGAAATAAAATAACAACTTTATTATTGCCTCTAGGGCATATTTCCTTCAGTTTTGTGATAAGGTAATTGGTAACAAGTGACAAATAGTAAAAGTAAATAAGGTGCAGCAAGATGGCCCAATACTTTTTGTAGCAAAGGACAAGCCTGGACAAACTCTTATATGAAGGAAAGCGCTCCCGAGGACACATGGGAATTATCGTCAAGCTAGTTTTCATCGCGTTCATATGATTCGCGTTCGTTACTTTGATAATTTGGTATGTGGGTGGACCGGTGCTTGGGTGCTGTACTTACTTGGACAAGCATCCCACTTATGATTAACCTCTATTGCAAGCATCTGCAACTACAAAAGAAGTATTAAGGTAAACCTAACCATAGCATGAAACATATGGATCCAAATCAGCCCCTTACGAAGCAACACATAAACTAGGGTTTAAGCTTCTGTCACTCTAGCAACCCATCATCTACTTACTACTTCCCAATGCCTTCCTCTAGGCCCAAACAATGGTGAAGTGTCATGTAGTCGACGTTCACATGACACCACTAGAGGAAAGACAACATACATCTCATCAAGATATCGAACGAATACCAAATTCACATGACTACTTATAGCAAGACTTATCCCGTGTCCTCAAGAACAAACGTAACTACTCACAAAGCATATTCATGTTCATAATCAGAGGGGTATTAATATGCATAATGGATCTGAACATATGATCTTCCACCAAGTAAATCAACTAGCATCAACTACAAGGAGTAATCAACGCTACTAGCAACCTACAGGTACCAATCTGAGGTTTTGATACAAAGATTGGATACAAGAGATGAACTAAGGTTTGAGAGTAGATGGTGCTGGTGAAGATGTTGATGAAGATAACCCTCCCTAAGATGGGAGAGTTGTTGGTGATGATGGCGGTGACGATTTCCCCCTCTCGGAGGGAAGTATCCCCGGCAGAACAGCTTCGCCGGAGCCCTAGATTGGTTCCGCCAAGGTTCCGCCTCGAGACGGTGGCGTTTTGTCCCGAAAGCCTCCTTATGATTTTTTCCAGGTCAAAACGCCTCATATAGGAGAAGATGGGCATTGGGGAGTCACCAGGTGACCCACGAGGAAGGGGGTGCGCCCAGGGGGGCACCCCCCACCCTCGTGGACAGGTGGTGGCCCCCGTGACGTATCTCTTTCGCCAGATATTTTTTATATTATCTGAAACGGTGTTTCATGGAGTTTCGGGGCTTTTTGAGTTGTGCAGAATAGGTCTTCCAATGTTTGCTCCTTTTCCAGCCCAGAATTCCAGCTGCCGGCATTCTCCCTCTTCATGTAAACCTTGTAAAATAAGAGAGAAAAGGCATAAGTATTATGACGTAACGTGCAATAACAGCCCATAGTGCAATAAATATCAACATAAAAGCATGAGTCAAAATGGACGTATCACTGAGGCCGTTGCAGCCCTGTGAATGGGGAGAGGCGCGCCGGGGACGTCCGGCCTCCCCGGCCATGCTTTCATTCGGCGGAGGTGATGCTGGAGTTTGTCGTGTGGTCGGAGAGCTCGGCCGGTACCCGGCTCCAGCTCCCATGCTCCCTAGCCGGCGAACTTCCGACCACGGGCTCCGGCGGTCTTTGGCTGCAGGCGGATGGCTGCTGCAGCAGGGCCTTGTGGGCTATGGTGGAGATCTCCATCGCGGGCACCGTGACCCTGGCCCCGCGGCTAGCAGACGTTTGCCCGCGCGCGCGGCCTTGGTAGGCGGTGCACCCTTCACTTCAAGTATGATGGCGACTCGACCCTCTTTGTGAGGGTGTTCGGGGAAGACGGCTGCCCTGCCGGGTGCTTCCCCGAGGACAACGACGGCGGCGAGGTGCCAGACCTTGGTGATTGTCGCAGTTCCTCCAGCTACGACGGCTCCTCCTCTAGCGGCAGCTCCAGCAGCGGTGGCAACGACCAGCCGCCGTGCCCGCCTTGAGGGCGGCACTGGGTCGTCTCGTCGTCACGCCCCGGTGAAGCATGAGGAGGGCTCCGGCTGAGCTCAAGGAGCCGCTCCTCGTGAGAAGCCGCACCTCGGGAGCCGTCTTCGCCTGTTCTCGCCCTTCCTTTCTTCCTGCATTACCTAAACAAATGAATATGGGGCCCTGGAAGGGCATGTAATGAACTGTGGTTTTTATGCTGCTTGGCGCCATGCTTAGTGTCCCCGACCAGCGTGGCGGGTGATAACCCACAAGTGTAGGGGATCACAACAGTTCTCAAGGGGAAAGTATGCAACCCAAATTTATTGATTTGACACAAGGGGAGCCAAAGAATACTCTTAAGTATTAGCAGCTGAGTTACCAATTCAACCACACCTGGAAACTTAGTATCTGCAGCAAGGTAGTTTAGTAGCAAAGTAATATGGAGATACCGGTAATAGCAATAAAAGTAACGGTAGTCTTTTTGTAGTTTTCGTAATAGTAGCAGCGGAAAAGTAAATAAGCAACAAACAATATGTGAAAAGCTCGTAGGCATTGGATCGGTGATGGGGAATTATGTCAGATGCAACTCATCATGTAAAAGTTATAACCTAGGGTGACACAAAACTAGCTCTAGTTCATCAATGTAATGTAGGCATGTATTCCGAATATAGTCATACATGCTTATGGAAAAGAACTTGCATGACATCTTTTGTCCTACCCTCCCGTGGCAGCGGGGTCCTAGTGGAAACTAAGGGATATTAAGGCCTCCTTTTAGTAGACTACCGGACCAAAGCATTAGCACATAGTGAATACATGAACTCCTCAAACTACGTTCATCACGGGAGTGGTCCCGATTATTGTCAATTCGGGGTTGCCGGATCATAACACATAGTAGGTGACTGTGATGCCCCCAATTAGACCGTACACTAATCATGCACGCAAATGTGTACGACCAAGATCAGGGACTCACTGGAAGATATCACAACACAACTCTAGACACAAATTAAAAATAATACAAACCTTATATTACAAGCCAGGGGCCTCGAGGGCTCGAATACATAAGCTTGAAAACACAAGAGTCGGCGGAAAGGAATAATATCTATGTACAGACATAAGTTAAACAAGTTTGCCTTAAGAAGGCTAGCACACAAACAACACGACCGAAAAGGCAAGGCCTGCTGCCTGGGACCTCCTAACTACTCCTCCTCGTCAGTTGTCTCCATGTAGTAGTAGGCTTTGTTGGGGTAGTAGCACTCGTCAAGGGTGGCTTCTGGCTTCTGGACTCCACCATCTGGTTGCATCAACCAGAAAGAAGAAAGAAGGGGGGAAAGGGAGAGCAAAGCAACCATGAGTACTCATCCAAAGTACTCGCAAGCAAGGATCTACACTAAATATGCATCGGTATCAATGAAAATGGTAGAATCTGTGGACTAAGCTGCAGAATGACAGAATAAGAGGGGGAGAAGCTAGTCCTATTGAAGACTAGCATCTTCTGGAAACCACCGTCTTGCAGCAACAGGGGGGAGTAGAGTAATATAACATAAGTCATATTTATGTTGTTGTTTCAATGCTCCGGGATCCTTTCTCGACTCCCGAAGCAACATATCCAAATCATGCCTCAGCATCCAGTTCTAGTTGTAGCGATCGGGATACAACTCCAAGTGTCCGTTACCGTAGGACAGGCTATTGGTAGATGTTTTCTTCCCTGCAGGGGTGCACCAACTTACCCATCACGCTTGCTTAACTCCGGCCGGACACACCATCAGGTCATGCCCGCCCGCGGCCAAACAATACGCCGCAACCCGACCTAGGCTTAATAGAGAGGTCATGCACGTCGGACTAAACCCTATGCCCCCAGGGGTCATGGGCCAATCGCCCCGGGAACTCCTGCACGTTGCATACGCGGCCGGTGAGCAGACCTGGGCTACCTCCTTAAAAAGGCAGGTGCTTACGCAGTCCAACCCGGCGCGCGCCGCTCAGTCGCAATGATATCAGTTAAGGTTCGGCTGATGCATACAACGCAGAACGCCCATACTATGCCCACATGATGGTTATCATTATCAGGCCAGAGGACCCTTGGATTAAATATCCAAACCGTTTAGTGTCTTGGGAACGCGCGGTAACGAGCAGGGACTCACGATCATGTGACCCCATCGCCCCGTCTCAAGGACTTGCGGCAAGGGCGAGTGCCCGTCCATGCCTCGTATTTATCTCGCGGGCACCTTCCAGGTCAACCCGACTACACACCACTCACAACTAAGCTCGCGTGGGTACCCCTCAGGGTCAATCCGTCTTTAGTAACCAGGTTCAGTGTAAAGTCATAGCAACCATAGTAACTGTGTGTCTGACACCAAAGGAAAACCTGAGGAAATCACCCTCGATGGAATTCCACCAGATGTTTATCGTCAAGGTGAACGAAAGAGGAGTCACCCTCGAGGTCCACTCTTGAGGAGTTGCATGACAGTGTCGTTATCGGGACTGGAGAAAGAGGAATCACCCTCGATAACCACAACTGATGAACTAACCTATAAGGTTAACATCAGAAGTGCTGATGAGGTCTCACCCTCGGCACTCGATAGTAACCCAGTAGTGTCGAGCAACTAAGGGGAAAGTGATGTGCGGTGCCGGGTCCTGGTCTTCGATCCCGTTGATCGGGTCTTCTGATAATCCAGCGGGGCAGTCGGGACAAGGTAGGGGGTCACTGGTGGATCTCTAACCAGCCTATACTAAGCAGTTTAGTATAAACATGTAAGGTATGAAAGCAGTAACAACAAAAGGCTATGCATCAGAATAGGATCATACAAAAAGCAGTAGCAGTTCTAATGCAAGCATAAGAGAGAAGAGAATGGGCGATATCGGAATGATCAAAGAGGGTTGGCTTGCCTGGTTGCTCTGGCAAGAAGGAGGGGTCGTCAACACTGTAGTCGATCACCGGGTCATCTTCGGTCTCGGGGTCTACCGGAGAGAAGAGGGGGAGAAACAATAAATACAAAGCATACATATGCAATAAAGAAGCACGGCAAGTTAACACACAGCGCTAGGGTGCTCTAACGCGATGGTACACGGTACCGGCCGAGGGGAATAACATCCAGGAAAGCATTCCCGGTGTTAGGCATTTTCGGACAAGCGAACCGGAGGGGGATTGTTCCATGTTTGGTATGATAGAGATGTGTGGCGGATGAACGGACCGCTTATTCGGATTCGTCTCGTCGTTCTGAGCAACTTTCATATATAAAACATTTTCATCCGAGTTACGGTTTATTTTATATGATTTTCTAAAGTTTTAACCATTTTCTGAATTTATTTATTTATTTAAATCTAACATTATCCAGAATAGACTCTTCTGATGTCATGATGCAGTGCTGAGGTCATCAGTCAACAGTGCGGTTGACTGGGTCAAATCTGACCTGTGGGTCCCGGTTGTCATTGACTGTGAACTAATTAATAGTTTAATTAGTTAATAATTAATTAGGTTAATTAACAGGATTTAACTAAGTTAATTAATTATTTAACTAATTAACTTATTTATTATTATATAAAAAAATCTTTTTTTTTACTTTTCTCCAGGGGCGGGCCCCACGTGCCATAGGCACAAGGGCCTAGCGGGCTAAAGGGTGCAGTGGGTGCAGGCGTTCTCCCGAACGGGCACGACCCGATCTAGCGACACAGCCAGCACCGGGGGCTAGACACCGGCGCTCGGCAGCGACCGGGGCGGGGAGCAGGGGAGGCCCTGGGCGGCGGCAGCCCTCGCGGGGCGGCCAGTCGGCGGGCGAGGACCTGCTCCAGCGGGCGCGGCGAGAGCGGCTAAGGCGGCGGGGGGGGAGTTGGCGGCGGCCCGGCCTGGGTCGTGGAGCGCGGCGAGGAGCAGGGGCACCGGTAGCAGCAGCGGCGCGCGGGCAGGCTAGCGGGACGCCGTAGCGGGCACGGCGGACCAGGGCGGCGACGACGCGGCAGTCGTGCTGGGGCGATGGGGAAGCAGGCGCAGGGCACGGACGACGACGGGCGCTTGCGGGTGCAGGCCACGGGCGGAGCACGGCGAGCACGGGGCCTGGGCGCGGTGAGCGCGCCCACGGGGTGCGGTGAGCGCGCCCACGGGGTGCGGTCATGTGTGCAAGGTAGAAGGAGAGGGGAGGGCGCGGCCCTCACCAGCGTTGGAGAGCAGAGGGGCATTGAGGCTCAAGGGAGGCCCTTGGGGAGGAAGACGGAGAGGCAGCAGGCGATCCGAGGCGGCTCCGACGAGGCGACGGCGTGACATCGAGGACGCCCAGCTCGTCGGGATCGGGCCCTCTCGATCCAATCTAGTGAGAGAGGGGGAAGTGGATCGTCCGGGGTTAGGGTTTGGCTGTCCATGGGGATAAGGGAGTGAGGGGGCAGCTGGGCCTTGGCCCAGTTGGGCCAGCAGGAGGGTGGTGCAAATTGGGCCGAAGGGCCGAGCTAGTTAGGGAGGTTCTCCCCTTTTCTTTGCTTTACTTTTATCTATTCCTTTTTATTATTTTTCCAGCAGCTTTTGCACTTTCTTTTAGCCACTAATGGCTTTTTGTAATTATGCCACTAGCCAAAACAATTTCAAGAATTATTATGCACTCCCACAAGAGATTGTGAGTCTTTTGAAAAGTTTGCAATTCTTATAAATTAAAAGGCATTTAATTTAATTGTTTTAGCCATAGTTTAACTAGTTAGGGCACTTAGACATTTTGAAAAAATATTAGTTCACCACCAATATTAACAAGTGATTATTTGCTACAAGATGAACATTTTAGTTTTGACATTTGAAAACTTTTGATTTTGACTCTAATTTAAATTTTGAATTTGAACCAGTTTCGAACCGAAGTGAGTTTAGTAACAGTAATCGTGGTGACGTGGCATCATTACCAGGGGTTACTGTAGCTTGATTACCCGGGCGTTACAAATCTCCTCCACTACAAGAAATCTCATCCTGAGATTAGGAGGTAGATTAAGGGGAGAAGACTCGGCAAGGACGGAGGTCAACACAAGATAGGTTCCTGTGGACTATCTCAGTGAACGTCGCATAGAGGAATCTCTCGAGTTGAAAATCAAGAAAGCCATCGAGAGCAAAGTAATGAGGTGCAATTAGAAGCTTCAACCGGGTAAGCAATCATTTGTTTCCTGAAACAGAGGTTGAAATGGGTCTAGAGCAATGGGAATAAGTATTGCGTCTGATGCCAAAATAGATCACTAGGAATGTGGCTCGTGATTTACATACGAAACCAAGTGCGAGGAACATCATTTGCAACAAATGTATACAAGAGAGTCAATTTTCGATCATGTGGAACTGTGGGTTATGGGCCCACCATGTGGGTTAAAAGTAGGAAGGGCGATGATAGCAAGGCATGTCAGAGTATAGACTGTCAGTTATGTTGGCAACAACATTGGTACTAAGGGCAAGGGACGAAGAGAACCATTTTCCTGCTCGTTGAATGAGGCGGACCAATAGGCAAAGTTCTCGTCCATCGGTGGTTACCGGAATGTTATCAACAAAAGTAACAGGGTCTTACTGGCCGAGTTGTACACCAAGGTGTCCACTTAAGCAGAAAATTATTACTGCTTAGATTATATGTAGATCAAAGAAAGGTTAAACAAACAAATGGAAAGGAAAATGTGTTTAAACACAATGAAAAGGAGTATATCATTCCCAAGATTAAGCAGGGCATGATATACGTGTCAGGAGATCAAAGTCCTGACCATATAGATAAAAGGTGTAAGAAGAATAATGATATGTACCTACACAATGATGTTGGATAGTTAATCAAGAAACATTTAGCATTGCGCTTACAACGTTCTTGTGGATCTTCGGAGTACCACAGACTTGCTTCAAGATAGCACCGACATGGTCATTGGGTAAAGATCAGACTTTGAATACACAAAGGATCCATCAGGAACAACTTATAGAATAAGTTTTACATTTTCAGCAAGGAAAAGATGAGGATGTGGCCAGTGGGCTCGGCAACAATTCATCGAGATTTCCATAAGCATGGATTTCTACATTTAAGTGAACAAGATGAAAACATTGGACATACCACAATATGTTAGAGGAGAACATCCATAAGTAATCATTGAATGGAACATGCACCTGGAAAATGGACTAAGTAGCACGATCAATGTTATAATGGTGATTCAATAACCAAAAGACCAAGAATGAGACTATCGACCATTCACTTCAAAGCAATAGGGTTGCTAGAAGTTTTGAATTCGCACGTCACACTTCAGTTGTTGGGTTTCTGGTTAGAAACAGCACATGGACCAAGGAATGAACGGATATGGCAAGAAGTATCACCTGTATCAAGAATTCTTAAGAGATGGTGAAATCCTCACGACCTTCTTGACATAATAGATGGTAATACTGCAAGGTAAAGAACAAATGCTGGATAGCAAGGATCTCAAGGTATAACACGAAACCTGAACAAGTTTGTGTTGCAGAGGAGGCAATAATGTTGTCTATGATACTCAAATCATCGAGGGGGGTAACAATGGTATTTCTCATCATGGATTCAATAGATATCCTAAAGGAGTCAAAATGTTGATGATGATCATGACACATTTGTCGAGAGATTTTATTAAGATGTAATCAATCGGCGATGACATCAAGTCAATTAAATGATGGAGCGAAAGCTTATTGAAACCACGAGTACAATACAAACTTGAAATCAAGCTAGTTGTTCAAGGAGAAATGATATGCGGAGGAAGATCGGCGTAAGCTTAGCTCATTGCCGAAATTGTGCTCCGGAATGAAGGACCAGGTAGCACAGTTAAAACGATGCACGATAATGATAAAGCCGGTCAGGCTAGATATGACTTGAAGAATTAATAAACTCGTAAGCAATGGAGATTACTTAGAGCTATTGAATCGGAGTGCGGAATTGATTTATTTATCGATGTCCTTGAGTGTCTAACAACTCAGAACCCGGGGAAAACTGGAATCGGTGAGAAGTGATAGTTTGAAGAACTCATAAGAAGTAATATGGTTCTATGACATTATCGAGACACCACATGGTAATACTCGATGGTAGATCATAATAAAGGTTGGACAAGTGCATTGACTACAGAGGACAAGTGGTTTAACTTGTCCGAGAAATGGTATTTGAAGGAGAGCATGGCGGGAACCACGATTGTCAAAGGCCAGATCCCTGATATAAGATGAACTTATATCAAGGGGATAATTATTTTTTAAGAGAAGCCTTAATGATAAGATCTACACCGTGTCCATGGGCATGAACAGAAAGTTCAAGGTTGACTCCCACTTCTTCAATGCATAAGATTTCATTCACTGCTCTATTAAAAATGAATTGATTGCGAAAACTTGCCTGGTGAATTACCAGAGGAGTATGAACCTTGGAAAACTTTCTGGTTTGCACAGATTAAGGAATGCATAAGTACAACCCATCGGGGCATCTTAGACTCATACTACGCAAACTTCAGGAGCAAATTATACAAGCTCGAAAGCAGAGCATGGTTGAGAAAGTAGATGATATATTTTACCCATGGCATTATATATCATGGCAGAACTCACAAGGTGTTTGAATATGAAGGACGTTGTCGGATAAAATCCAACAAAGGATCCGGTGGTCTACAAGGGATCTGATGTGAGCATCGGTACTCAACCAGAAGAAGATGGAATGCAAGGGTATCAGTTTATATAAACAACTGACTATTTCAAAACTCAAATGCAAAAGGAATTATGATTTCCAAATCAAGGGATCAGAATCAAACGCTCTAATTAAGGATGGTTAAGTTGAAATGACTTAGGGGTGCAATCAACGACAATTTGCTTGGTCAAGAACCAGCTCATATTCGGAATGACGTCTGAGCTGGAAGAACGAATTCTAGTTTTACTAATGATTGTGAGTATTTGCAACCTATTGAATCAATAAGATCAGAAAGTCAATCACAAAGGATTTTAACGAAGATTGATATACATATGGAATTAACCATAATGCAAGCAGGTAAAACTTTCTAGAGCAATAGGTTGCTGAGGATTTCGGAAGATTGAATAGCGTCTTGAAGACCTTTGTGAAACGCATGAACAACTGGAGATGAATGAATCCCCAGTAAGTGTGAGGAATTATTCATACATGTATTCATGCGGAAAAGGAACTGCAAGGCAGCAGGCACAAAGGATTCTCGGAATATCTGAAGTATTTCAGGGTATCTTGTAATAACAAGAACAATTGAAATGAAGCTATGGAGGACAAGTGTATGCAGCTATCCTTAGGGATTTATCGGTGATATGGAATTGTAACGGTGAAGGGCACAAAGTCTCGAGAGAACATCGTAGAGTATCTTCAGAATCTTCTGGTGGAGGAGGCCATTATCTTGAATGAAGGGCTCCCCGAGAAAAGTATTTACGAGAACCTAGAGATTAGAGTCAGCAAAACCATTTAACCCGAATAGAAGAGAGATCAGAATCCCAGAGTATATACGAGGAGTAAAAGATCCTAATACCACCAAATGGCGACGTGGACCCATAAGCCACACAGCCATGTTAGTAAATGTTTTGCAATGACTAGACTCAACTTCGACCAAGGAGTTGGAAAGGGGGGTTCCTACAAGCAGTTGGCTCTGATACCAACTTGTGACGCCCCCAATTTGACTATATACTAATCATGCACGCAAATGTGTACGACCAAGATCATGAACTCACTGGAAGATATCACAACACAACTCTAGACACAAATTAAAAATAATACAAACCTTATATTACAAGCTAGGGGCCTCGAGGGCTCGAATACATAAGCTTGAAAACACAAGAGTCAGCGGAAGCAATAATATCTGAGTACAGACATAAGTTAAACAAGTTTGCCTTAAGAAGGCTAGCACACAAACAACATGATCGAAAAGGCAAGGCCTCCTGCCTGGGACCTCCTAACTACTCCTGGTCGTCAGCTGTCTCCATGTAGTAGTAGGCTTTGTCGGGGTAGTAGCAGTCATTAAGGGTGGCTTCTGGCTTCTGGACTCCACCATCTGGTTGCATCAACCAGAAAGAAGAAAGAAGGGGGGAAAGGGGGAGCAAAGCAACCTTGAGTACTCATCCAAAGTACTCGCAAGCAAGGATCTACACTACATATGCATCAGTATCAATGAAAAGGGTAGAATCTGCGGACTAAGCTGCAGAATGCCAGAATAAGAGGGGGAGAAGCTAGTCCTATCGAAGACTAGCATCTTCTGGAAACCATCGTCTTGCAGCAACAGGGGGAATAGAGTAATATAACATAAGTCATATTTATGTTGTTGTTTCAATGCTCCGGGATCCTTTCTCGACTCCCGAAGCAACATATCCAAATCATGCCTCAGCATCCAGTTCTAGTTGTAGCGATCGGGATACAACTCCAAGTGTCCGTTACCGTAGGACAGGCTATCGATAGATGTTTTCTTCCCTGCAGTGGTGCACCAACTTACCCATCATGCTTGCTTAACTCCGGCCGAACACACCATCAGGTCATGCCCGCCCTCGGCCAAACAATACGCCGCAACCCGACCTAGGCTTAATAGAGAGGTCATGCACGCCGGACTAAACCCTATGCCCCTAGGGGTCATGGGCCAATCGCCCCGGGAACTCCTGCACGTTGTGTACGCGGCCGGTGAGCAGACCTGGGCTACCTCCTTAAAAAGGCAGGTGCTTATGCAGTCCAACCCGGCGCGCGCCGCTTAGTCGTAATGACGTCAGTTAAGCTTCGGTTGATGCATACGACGCAGAACGCCCATACTATGCCCACATGATGGTTAGCGCTATCAGGCCAGAGGCCCCTTGGATTAAATATCCAAACCGTTTGGTGTCTTGGGAACGCGCGGTAACGAGCGGAGACTCACGATCATGTGACCCCATCGCCCCGTCCCGAGGACTTGCGGCAAGGGCGAGTGCTCGGCCACGCCTCGTATTTATCTCGCGGGCACCTTCCAGGTCAACCCGACTACACATCGCTCGCAATTAAGCTCATGTGGGTACCCCTCAGGGTCGACCCATCTTTAGTAACCAGGTTCAGTGTAAAGTCATAGTAACCATAGTAACTGTGTGTCTGACACCAAAGGAAAACTTGAGGAAATCACCCTCGGTGGAATTCCACCAGATGTTTATCGTCAAGGTGAACGAAAGAGGAATCACCCTCGAGGTCCATTCTTGAGGAGTTGCATGACAATGTCGTTATCGGGAGTGGAGAAAGAGGAATCACCCTTGATGACCACAACTGATGAACTAACCTACAAGGTTAACATCAGAAGTGCTGATGAGGTCTCACCCTCGGCACTCAATAGTAACCCAGTAGTGTCGAGCAACTTAGGGGAAAGTGATGTGCGGTGCCGGGTCCTGGTCTTCAATTCCGTTGATCGGGTCTTCTGATAATCCAGTGGGGCAGTCAGGACAAGGTAGGGGGTCACTGGTGGATCTCTAACCAGCCTATACTAAGCAGTTTAGTATAAACATGTAAGGTATGAAAGCAGTAACAACAACAGGCTATGCATCATAATAGGATCATACATAAAGCAGTAGCAGTTCTAATGCAAGCATAAGAGAGAAGAGAATGGGCGATATCGGAATGATCAAAGGGGGTTGGCTTGCCTGGTTGCTCTGGCAAGAAGGAGGGGTCGTCAACACTGTAGTCGATCACTGGGGCATCTTCGGTCTCGGGGTCTACCGGAGAGAAGAGGGGGGAGAAACAATAAATACAAAGCATACAGATGCAATAAAGAAGCACGGCAAGTTAACACGCAGCGCTAGGGTGCACTAACGCGATGGTACACGGTACCGGCGGAGGGGAATAACATCCACGAAAGCATTCCCGGTGTTAGGCATTTTCGGAAAAGCGAACCAGAGGGGGATTGTTCCATGTTCGGTATGATAGAGATGTGCGGCGGACGAACGGACCGCGCATTCGGATTCGTCTCGTCGTTCTGAGCAACTTCCATATATAAAACATTTTCATCCGAGTTACGGTTTATTTTATATGATTTTTTAAAGTTTTAACCATTTTTCGAATTCATTTATTTATTTAAATCTTACATTATCCAGAATAGTCTCTGCTGATGTCAGCATGATGCAATGCTGAGGTCATCAGTCAACAGTGCGGTTGACTCGGTCAAATCTGACCTGTGGGTCCCAATTGTCATTGACTGTGAACTAATTAACAGTTTAATTAGTTAATAATTAATGAGGTTAATTAACAGGATTTAACTAAGTTAATTAATTATTTAATTAATTAATTAATTAATTAATTTTATTATTATATTTCTAAAAAAAATCTTTTTTTATTTTTCTCCACGGGCGGGCCCCATGTGCCATAGGCACAAGGGCTTAGTGGGCTAAAGGGTGCAGGGGGTGCGGGCGTTGCCCCGAATGGGCACGACCCGATGTAGCGACGCATCCAGCACCGGGGGCTGGACACCGGCGCTCGGCTGCGACCGGGGCGGGGAGCAGGGGAGGCCCCGGGCGGCGGCAGCCCTGGCGGGGCGGCCAATCGGGTGGCGCGTCCAGATCGGCTAAGGTGGCGGGGGGTTCAGTTGGCGGCGGCCCGGCCTGGGGCCTGGAGCGCAGCTAGGAGCAGGGGCACCGGTAGCAGCAGCGGCGCGCGGGCAGGCTAGCGGGACGCCGTAGCGGGCGCGGCGGACCAGGGCAGCGGCGACGCGGCGGTCGTGCAGGGGCGATGGGGAAGCAGGCGCAGGGTACGGACGACGATGGGCGCTTGTGGGTGCAGGCCACGGGCGGAGCACGGCGAGCACGGGGCCTGGGTGCGGTGAGCGCGCCCACGGGGTGCGGCCGTGTGTGCAATGTAGAAGGAGAGGGGATGGCGCGGCCCTCACCGGCATTGGAGAGCAGAGGGGCGTCGAGGCTCGAGGGAGGTCCTTGGGGAGGAAGACGGAGAGGCGGCAGGCGATCTGAGGCGGCAAGCGATCCGAGGCGGCTCCGACGAGGCGACGGCGTGGCGTCGAGGATGCCCAGGTCGTCGGGATCGGGCCCTCCCAATCCAATCCAGTGAGAGAGGGGGAAGTGGATCATGCAGGGTTAGGGTTTGGCTGTCCAGGGGGATAAGGGAGTGAGAAGGGGGGGCAGCTGGGCCTTGGCCCAGTTGGGCCAGCAGGAGGGTGGTGCAAATTGGGCTGGAGGGCCCAACTAGTCAGGGAGGTTCTCCCCTTTTCTTTGCTTTACTTTTATCTCTTCCTTTTTATTATTTTTCTAGCAGCTTTTGCACTTTCTTTTAGCCACTAATGGCTTTGCAAAATTATGCCACTAGCCAAAACAATTTCAAGAATTATTATGCACTCCCACAAGAGATTGTGAGACTTTTGAAAAGTCTGCAATTCTTATAAATTAAAAGGCATTTAATTTAATTGTTTTAGCCATAGTTTAACTAGTTAGGGCACTTAGACATTTTGAAAAAATGTTAGTTCACCACCAATATTAACAAGTGATTATTTGCTACAAAATGAACATTTTAGTTTTGACATTTGAAAACTTTTGATTTTGACTCTGCTTTAAATTTTGAATTTGAACCGGTTTCGAACCAAAGCGAGTTTAGTAACAGTAATCGTGGTGACGTGGCATCATTACCAGGGGGTTACTGTAGCTTGATTACCCAGGTGTTACAAATATAGACTTGCAACATAGGATCAAGAACACACACATATTCATGAAAACATAATAGGTTCAGATCTGAAATCATGGCACTCGGGCCCAAGTGACAAGAATTAAGCATAGCAAAGTCATAGCAACATCAATCTCAGAACATAATGGATACTAGGGATCAAACCCTAACAAAACTAACTCGATTACATGATAGATCTCATCCAACCCATCACCGTCCAGCAAGCCTACGATGGAATTACTCACGCACAGCGGTGAACATCATGAAATTGGTGATGGATGAAGGTTGATGATGACGACGGTGATGATCTCCACTCTCCGGAGCCCCGAACGGACTCCAGATCAGCCCTCTCGAGAGAGATTAGGGCTTGGCGGCGGCTCCGTATCGTAAAATGTGATAATTCTTTCTCTCTGATTTTTCTATCCTCGAAAGTGAATATCTAGGATCTGGGGATACGTCGGTGGAGCACCAGGGAGCCCACGAGGCAGGGGGGCACGCCCTACGGGAGGGGGCGCGCCCCCCACCCTCGTGGACAGGGTGTGGGCCCCCTAGTCTGGATCTTCTTGCATATTTTTTTTATATTTTACAAAATAATTCTCCGTAAATTTTCAGGTCATTCCGAGAACTTTTTATTTCTGCACAAAAACAACACCATGGCAATTCTACTAAAAACAGCGTCAGTCCGTCTTAGTTCCATTCAAATCATGCAAGTTAGAGTCCAAAACAAGGGCAAAAGTGTTTGGAAAACTAGATACGTTGGAGACGTATCAACCCCCCAAGCTTAAACCTTTGCTTGTCCTCAAGCAATTCAGTCGATAAACTGAAAGTGATAAAGAAAAACTTTGAAAAACTCTGTTTGCTCTTGTTGTTGTAAATATGTAAGCCAACATTTAGGTTTTCAGCAATGATCATGAACTAACCACATTCACAATAACTTTCAGGTCTCAAATCTACTCATATCAATGGCATAATAAACTAGCGAGCAATAATAATAAAACTCGGATGACAACACTTTTTCAAAACAATCATGATATGATATAACAATATGGTATCTCGCTAGCCCTTTCTGAGACCGCAAAACATAAATGCAGAGCACCTTTAAGGATCAAGGACCGACTAGACATTGCAATTCATGGTAAAAGAGATCCAGTCATGATCATACTCAATGCAAATTAATAGTAATACATGCAAATGACAGAGGTGCTCTCCTACTGGTGCTCTTTTATAAGAGGATGATGACCCTACATAAAAGTAAATAGATAGGCCCTTCGTAGAGGGAAGCAGGGATTTGTAGAGGTGCCAGAGCACAATTTTTAAATAGAGATGAATAACATTTTGAGCGGTATACTTTCATTGTCAACATAACAACCAATAATCTCAATATCTCCCATGCTACGCACATTATAGGTGGTTCCCAAATAGAATGGTAAAGTTTATACTCCCCCAACCACCAACAAGCACACTCCATGGCTAGCCCGAAACAACGGGTACCGTCCCAACCAGCAACATCCCTGGGGGAGTTTTGTTTAATTATTATGGTTTTGAGCATGGGACTGGGCATCCCGGTTACCAGCCATTTTCTCTTGAATGATGAGCGGAGTCCACTCATCGTGAGAATAACCCACCTATCATGGAAGATATAGACATCCCTAGTTGATACATGAGCTGTTCGAGCATACAAAACAGAATTTCATTTGAAGGTTTAGAGTTTGGCACATAAAAATTTACTTGGAACGGCAGGTAAATACCGCATATAGGAAGGTATAGTGGACTCATGTGGAATAACTTTGGGGTTTATGGAAGTGGATGCACAAGCAGTATTCCCGCTTAGTACAGGTGAAGGCTAGAAAGAGACTGGGAAGCGACCAGCTAGAGAGCAACAATGGTCATGAACATGCATTAAAATTAATCAACAATAAATGCAAGCATGAGTAGGATATAAATCACCATGAACATAAATATCATGGAGGATATGTTGATTTGTTTCAACTACATGCGTGAACATGTGCCAAGTCAGACCACTTGAATCGTTCAAAGGAGGATACAACCCTATCATACTACATCACAACCATTTTAATATCATGTTGGCACGCAAGATAGACCATTATAAACTCTCAGCCAATTAAGCATGGCATAAGCAGCTATGATCTCTAATTGTCATTGCAAGCATGTTTCATTCATAACAAGTTGAATCAGGAACGATGAACTATCATATTTACAAAAACAAGAGAGGTCGAGTTCATGCCAGCTTTTCTCATCTCAATTAGTTCATCATATATCATCCTTATTGCCTTTCACTCGCACGACCGAATGGTGTGGATAATAATAATAGTGCACGTGCATTGGACTAAGCTGGAATCTACGAGCATTTAATACAAGAGAGAAGACAAGGTAATATGGCTCAAGGTTAAATCAACATTAAAGCATATGAGAGCCACTAAGCATTTTAAATCATGGTCCTCTACTCTTAACCCCCCCCCCCAAAGAAAAGAAACTATTTACATGGGAAAGCTCCCAACAAGAAAAAGAAGAACGGGAAATCTTTTTGGGTTTTATTTTTAATTACTACTACTACAAGCAAGGAAAGTAAACTAGCTAGAAGCTACAACTAATATTTTTTGTTTTTCTTAAGGTTTTTCTAACACACGAGAAAAAGACTAAGAAAATAATTGAAACTAAACATGGATGGTACAATGAAAGAGTGTGAGCACCGACAACTAGAATAAGTGTGTGAACATGAATGTAAAGTCAGTGAGAAACACGTACTCCCCCAAGCTTAGGCTTTTGGCCTAAGTTGGTCTATGGCCACGGATCGAAGCCACTCCCTCCAGTGTACTGAGATGTGTCCTCTGGTGCCACTGGTTGGCAAGCTCATCCAGTTCCCACCCATAAGCAGACTGACGGTAAGGATCGAGTGGTGGCTTCGGCTCAGGCTCTAAAACTCGTGCCTGGCCCTGGTACTTGTAGAAGGCATCTGACGTAATAAGATATATGCCTGTAGACAGATCAAACAGAGATGGTGCAGGCAAGGTAACATTCTCACAATATTTTTCATCAAACCTTAATTTATAATTAAGCAACCTATCCTTGTCTTTGACAATAAAATCATGTGCTATCATGCTCTTGTAGTCTAGATAAACAGGGGCAAGCAATTTTTCTTCCTTCTCATGATGCCTAATAGGTATTCTAAAATGTTTAGCTAGGGGAGAAGCAAAGATGCCTCCAAAGACGGCCCCCTTTGAGCGGTTCAGACTCAGTCGTTTAGCAACGACGGCACCCAAGCTAAAAGTTGTGTCTTGAAACCAAGCATGGCGTAAAATGACAATATCAGGGGCACTAAGATTCCCACTGTTCCCGCGACCAATTAAACATCTACTAGCAAAAAAAGCAAAGTAGCGCAGAACAGGGAAGTGTATACTAGTAATTCTTGCCCCTGAGACTTGTCTTGTTTCCCCTACAACTATCATGTCAATAAACCCTTCAACGTCTTCACAATGTGGTTCATAAAGTCTACCTTCAAAGGGTATCTTGCATATTTCACAAAACTCAAAGAATGATATTTCCTTAACCTCATCATATAATCGAAACTCCACTGTAGGTGGTGTTTTCTTAGCATGGAAATGAAAATTTTGCGTGAAAAATATTAGTGAGTAAGAGATACTGTTCACGCTGGTCGTGAAGGAAGTCGGTGAGGCCTGCATTATTTGCCAACCAATAAAAGTCTTTGTAAATCCCGACGGCCATCATGAAATCATCACAAGGCCATTCACACGGCCGAAGTTCCGCCATGCGAGGAAGATTATATTTGGGCTTCTTGTTTTCTTCCTTCTTCTTCTCCTCTGAACTCTTACTGGAGGAGCCCCTCAATAATTTCTTTATCAGTTTTCCCTTCTGAAATTTTCTGAATTTTTTAGTAACTCAAAATAAAAGTTAACCAAACTCAACAAGATTGATAACAACAACTCCTACTAGTGCCTAGAGACTGTATCATGCATTAGAACTACTTGGGACCAAGAAAATTTGACATGCAAGCTCAAGAACAAGGTCACCACAGCAGCAAAAATTTGCAATAAATAAAGCACTGGAACAAAAACTAATTGGACCAATGGAGGAGTCACATACCAAGTAAGAATCTCCCCAAACAGCTTGGTGAATGGTGCTTTGAGCAAGGAGATCGAAAATGGCAGCAAGATGAGCTAGACCTCGTGCTTGAGCTGGTTGGTGATTTTTTGGGAGGAAATAGAAGAGTATGGGTGTAGGAATGAGTGGAGGGGGCCACGTGGGGCCCACGAGGCAGGCGGTGCGCCCTGTGAGGGTGGGCACGCCCTGGACCCTCGTGGCTAGGTGCTGGCTCCCCTCGCTGTGTGTTATGTGCCATATATCCTCAAATATTATAGAAAAAATCATGTTAAATTTTCAGGGCATTTGTAGAACTTTTATTTTCGGGGTATTTTTTATTGCACGGATAAGTCTGGAAACAGACAGAAAATACTATTTTTGCTTTATTTATTCTAACTAACAGAAAGTAAAAGGAGGGTATAGAAGGTTGTGCTATCTAGATTCACCTATCCCATGCTCATCAAAAGGAATCCATTAACAAGGTTGATCAGGTCTTGTTAATAAACTCTTTCCGAATAACATGAAACCAGAGAATTTTCGAATAACACTAAGTTACCTCAATGGGGATATGTATGTCCCCAACAATAAGAATGTCATATGTCTTCTTAACAGTAGGGAGAGGAAATTCAAAACCTCCAATAGTAATAGTTGAAAATTTTCCAATATAATTGATACTGTGGACCTGAGGTTGTTTCCTCGAAAAGTGTACCGTATGCTCATTACCATTGACATGAAAAGTGACATTGCCTTTGTTGCAATCAATAACAACCCCTGCGGTATTCAAAAAGGGTCTACCAAGGATAATAGACATACTATCGTCCTCGGGAATATCAAGGATAACAAAGTCTGTTAGCATAGTAACATTTGCAACTACAACATGCACGTCCTCACAAATACCGAAAGGTATAGCAGTTGATTTATTGGCCATTTGCAAAGATATTTCAGTAGGTTCAACTTACTCAAGTCAAGTCTACGATATAAACAGAGAGGCATAACACTAACACCGGCTCCAAGATCACATAAAGCAGTTTTAACATAGTTTCGTTTAATGGAGCAAGGTATAGTGGGTACTCCGGGATCTCCTAATTTCTTAGGTATTCCACCCTTAAAAGTGTAGTTGGCAACCATGGTGGAAATCTCTACTTCAGGTATCTTTCTTTTATTGGTAATAATCTCTTTCATATACTTAGCATAAGGATTTGTTTTAAGCACATTAGTCAAACGAATACGCAAAAAGATAGGTCTAATCATTTCAGCAAAACGCTCAAAATCCTCATCATGCTTTTTCTTGGATGGGTTCAGAGGAAAAGGCATGGGTTTCTGAACCCATGGTTCTCTTTCCCTACCATGCTTCCTAGCAACAAAGTATGTCTTATCATAGCGTTGATTCTTTGATTGTGGGTTATCAAGATCAACAACAAGTTCAATATCTACATCATTATCATTGCTAGGTTGAGCATCATCATGAACATCATCATTTATATTATCACTAGGTTCAGGTTCATTACCAGATTGTGTCTCAGCATCAGAAACAGATATATCATTGTGATTCTCAGGTGTGTCAGCTACAGGTTCACTAGAAGTGCAAAGTTCTATCATTTTTCTTTTTCCCCTTCTTAGAAGAACTAGATGCATCTAAATTAGCTCTCTGAGAATCTTGCTCAATTCTCTTAGGGTGGCCTTTAGGATACAGAGGTTCCTGAGTCATTCTGCCACCTCTAGTCACAACTCTAATGGCATTATCATTATTTTTACTATTTTATTCATTGAGCAAATCATTCTGAGCTTTAAGTACTTGTTCTACTTGAGTGGTAACCATAGAAGCATGTATACTAATGAGTTTCAGTTCACCTTTAACTCTAGACAGATAATCACTCAAGCGTTCAATCATATAAGCATTGTGTTGTAGTTGTCTACCAACATAAGCATTGAGGTTTTCTTGTTTCACAATGAAATTGTCAAACTCATCTAAGCATTGGCTAGCAGACTTATAACGAGGAATATCACCTTCATCAAATCTATAAAGAGAATTTACCTTTACTACCTGTGTGGGGTTATCAAGACCATGTATTTCTTCAATAGGTGGTAAATTCTTAACATCTTCAGCTTTAATACCTTTTTCTTTCATAGATTGCTTTGCCTCTTGCATATCTTCAGGACTAGGAAATAGAACACCTCTTTTCTTCGGAGTTGGCTTAGGGGCTGATTTATGAAGTGTCCAATTATTTTCATTGGCCATCATAATATTCAATAGTAATTCAGCTTGATCAACTGTTCTTTCCCTGAAAACACAACCAACACAACTATCCAGGTGGTCTCTGGAAGCATAGGTTAGTCCATTACAAAAGACATCAAGTATATCATTCCTCTCAAGAGGATGATCAGGCGAAGCATTAAGTAATTGGAGAAGCCTCCCCCAAGCTTGTGGGAGACTCTCTTCTTCAATTTGCACAAAGTTATATATTTCCCGTAAGGCAGCTTGCTTCTTATGAGCGGGAAAATATTTAGCAGAGAAGTAATAAATCATATCCTGGGGATTACGCACACAACCAGGATCAAAAGAATTAAACCATGTCTTAGCATCACCCTTTAACGAGAACGGAAATAACTTAAGGATATAGTAATAATGAATCTTTTCATCATTGGTAAACATGGTGGCTATATCATTCAACTTAGTAAGATGTGCCACAACAGTTTCAGACTCATAGCCATGGAAAGGATCAGATTCAACTAAAGTAATTAACTCAAGATCAATAGAGAAATCATAATCCTTATCAATAACACAGATTGGTGAAGTGGCGAAAGCAGGGTCATGTTTCATTCTAGCATTCAAGGACTTTTCTTTCAGCTTAGCTAATAATTTCTTAAGATCATATCTATCGTTGCAAGCAAGAAAGTCTCTAGCAGTTTCTTCATCCATAACATAACCCTCAGGAACAACAGGCAATTCATATCTATTGGGAGAAGCTTCATCATCACTTTCATAAATATTATCAGTTTCAATATTTGCATTCTCCCTAACCTTAGCAATTTGTTCATCTAGAAATTCACCTAGTGGCACAGTATTATCAGGCATAGAAGTAGTTTCATCATACATAGCAGAAGTGGCATCATCAAGAACATACGACATATCAGATTCAATAGCATGAGTAGGTGTCGCAAATTTACCCATAACAGATGGTGAATCAAGTGCAGAGCTAGATGGTAGTTCCTTACCTCCCCTCGTAGTTGAGGGTAAGATCTTGGTTTTTGAGTCCTTCAAATTCTACATAGTGATCAACAGATATAAATCCCAAGTGACTTAAAGAATAGAGCTATGCTCCCCGGCAACGGCGCCAGAAAATAGTCTTGATAACCCACAAGTGTAGGGGATCGCAATAGTTTTCGAGGGTAAAGTATTCAACCCAAATTTATTGATTCGACACAAGGGGAGCCAAATAATACTCTTAAGTATTAGCAGCTGAGTTGTCAATTCAACCACACCTGGAAACTTAGTATCTGTAGCAAGGTAGTTTAGTAGCAAAGTAATATGGAGATAGCGGTAACAGCAATAAAAGTAACGGTAGTGTTTTTGTAGTTTTTGTAATAGTAGCAGCGGAAAAGAAAATAAGCAACAAGCAATATGTGGAAAGCTCATAGGCATTGGATCGGTGAGGGGGAATTATGTCGGATGCAATCCATCATGTAGAAGTTATAACCTAGGGTGACACAGAATTAGCTCCAGTTGATCAATATAATGTAGGCATGTATTCCGAATATAGTCATACGTGCTTATGGAAAAGAACTTGCATGACATCTTTTGTCCTACCCTCCCGTGGTAGCGGGGTCCTAGTGGAAACTAAGGGATATTAAGGCATCCTTTTAATAGAGTACCAGACCAAAGCATTAACACATAGTGAATACATGAACTCCTCAAACTACGGTCATCACCGGGAGTGGTCCCGATTATTGTCACTTCGGGGTTGTCGGATCATAACACATAGTAGGTGACTATTGACTTGCAAGATAGGATCAAGAACACACATATATTCATGAAAACATAATAGGTTCAGATCTGAAATCATGGCACTCGGGCCCTAGTGACAAGCATTAAGCATAGCAAAGTCATAGCAACATCAATCTCAGAACATAATGGATACTAGGGATCAAACCCTAACAAAACTAACTCGATTACCTGATATATCTCATCCAACCCATCACCATCCAGCAAGCCTACGATGGAATAACTCACGCACGGCGGTGAGCATCATGAAGTTAGTAATGGAGGAAGGTTGGTGATGATGACGGCAACGATCTCCACTCTCCGGATCCCCGAACGGACTCTAGATAAGCCCTCCTGAGAGAGATTAGGGCTTGGCGACGGCTCCGTATCGTAAAACGTGATAATTCTCTCTCTCTGATTTTTTTTCTCCCCGAAAGTGAATATATAGGATCTTGGGATACGTCGGTGGAGCACCAGGGAGCCCACGAGGCAGGGGGCGCTCCCTAGGGGAGGGGGCGCGCCCCCCGCCCTCATGGACAGGGTGTGGGCCCCCTGGTTTGGATCTTCTCTTAGATATTTTTTATATTTTCCAAAATACTTCTCCGTAAATTTTCAGGTCATTCCGAGAACTTTTTATTTCTGCACAAAAACAACACAATGGCAATGCTGCTGAAAACAGCGTCAGTCCGAGTTAGTTCCATTCAAATCATGCAAGTTAGAGTCCAAAACAAGGGCAAAAGTGTTTGGAAAAGTAGATACGTTGGAGACGTATCAGCGGGGTCTGTCTATTATGCACCCATAGGGTGAGGAGACTTATCTTGACGTACTCGGAATAGCCCTCATCTCGTGACGTGCGGCCCTTCGGGAAGCTGCAGAAACTCGTTAGGAGATCATTATCCTTAACCACATGAGGTCCCCGGTGTCGGCTGAACATGGTCAAACACACCCCGTCGGTACCCGTGGGGCACAAACCTAAGGAGAGGGGTGCGTCGATCATGAGCCCAAACATGGACGCCTCGCAGAGGCTAAGGGAGGCGCATGAAGGAGAGCGTCGGGCAACTGCCGCTCCCTCCGATGCAAGGACAAAAATCGAGGGATTTAACCAATTTATTCGAGAAACGCTAGAACTTTCAAAATCCATTAAAAGAAAGAAGGCGCAAGCCAACTCCAGAAAGCAAATGAACAGCCGCGTCCAGCACCTAGTCTAGTCTTCTCACCAGCGCGGAGCTAATTGCTGCCACTAGGACGTGGGAGGGAGCCCCCGAGGCCCGAGGGCGGCACTCCGTAGACTCCGAGGCGTGTACAGCCCCACTCATTATTACGTGAGAGTTTCACGAGCGGAGACTTTCGCAGGCATGAGCCTTGCTTCATGGGCACTGGGCCTTGGCTTCTCAGGCACAGGGCCTTGTCTTCACAGGCACTGGGCCTTGTCTTCACATGCACGGGGCCTTGCTTCACAGGAACAGGGCCTTGGCTTCACAGGCATAGGGCCTTGTCTTCACAAGCACGGGGCCTTGGTTTATGGGTAGAACTTCCGGAGGTGCCGGATGTTCCACGCGTTCTGGATAGGGGTGCCATCCCCGTCTCTAGGCGCACGGTGCCAGGCCTGGAGACATGGGTGATCTTGAACGGGCCCTCCCACATGGGTGAAAGCTTGTGCAGCCCTTCCCTGGAGAGGACTCACCTTAGGACGAGGTCGCCTACCTCGAGCGTCCTGGAGCGAATGTTGCGACAATGGTACCACCGCAATGCCTGCTGGTACCTTGCTGCTCGGAGCGAAGCGTCCCGACGGCGTTCCTCTCCCAGCACGAGGTCCGTCCCCTGCATGGCATCCTGCTGCGTTTCATCGAACGCTAGGACCCGTGCAGACTGGTGCCTGGCCTCGTGAGTGAGAAACGCTTCGGCTCTGTAGATGAGGAAGAATGGGGTCTCGCATGTAGGCTTGGTGGCGGTGGTGCGGATTGACCACAGCACGGACTGGAGCTCGTCATGCCAGCCCCTCCCGCAAGCTTCGAGCCTCTTCTTGAAGGTCCTGGTCTTCAGTCCTCTTAAAACCTCTGCGTTGGCACGCTCGGCCTGGCCGTTGCTCCTGGGGTGTGCTACCGAAGAATAGCAAATCCGCGTTCCAAGGTTAGCACAATATGTCTTGAAAAGGTTGCTAGTGAACTATGAGCCGTTGTCGGTGATGATGCAGTTGGGGACCCCGAACCGGTTACGAGACCTTTAATGAACTTGACTGCGGACCGGGCCGGGATGGTCCGGACGGCTTCCACCTCCGCCCATTTGGTGAACTTGTCGATGGCGGCGTAGAGGTAGCGGTAGCCTCCAGGCGCCCGAGGGAAGGGGCCCAGGATGTCCAGCCTCCAGACCGCGAACGGCCAGGAGAGCGGGATGGTTTGGAGGCCCTGAACCGGTTGGTGGATCTTCTTGGTATGGAATTGACAAACCTCGCAGGACTTCACCAGCTCGGCAACATCATTGAGCACCATGGGCCAGTAGAAACCGCTGCGGAACACCTTGCCAACCAGGGTGCATGACAATGAGTGATGGCCGCAGTCTCCGGCGTGGATGTCAGCTAGTGCTACTTTTCGAGCTTGCGTTGTATTCCCTCGAAGAGGAAAGGGTGATGCAACACAGTAGCATAAGCATTTCCCTCAGTTTTTGAGAACCAAGGTATCAATCCAGTAGGAGAGCACGCGCGAGTCCCTCGCACCTGCACAAACAAATAAGAACCTCGTAGCCAACGCGATAAAAGGGGTTGTCAATCCCTTCTTAGTCGCTTACGAGAGTGAGATCTGATAGATATGGTAAGATAATATTTTTGGTATTTTTGGTATAGAGATTGAAAGTAGATAAAGCAAAGTAAATTAAATAGTTAGTGGAAGATTAATATGATGATTATAGACCCGGGGGCCATAGGTTTCACTAGTGGCTTCTCTCATGATAACAGAATTCTACGATGGGTGAACAAATTACGGTCGAGCAATTGATAGAAAAGCGCATGGTTATGAGAATATCTAGGCATGATCATTGTATATAGGCATCATGTCTGTGACAAGTAGAACATAGTAACGCCTTAAACAAGATGACATGATGTAGAGGGATAAACTCAAGCAATATGATATAAACCCCATCTTTTTATCCTCGATGGCAACAATACTATACACGCCTTGTTGCTCCTGCTGTCACTGGTAAAGGACACCGCAAGATTGAACCCAAAGCCAAGCACTTCTCCCATTACAAGAACTATAGATCTAGTAGGCCAAACCAAACCAATAATTCTAATAGACTTGCAAGGATATTATAATCATGCATAAAAGATTTCAGAAAAGAATCCAATATTGTTCAAAGATAATCTTGATCATAAACCCACAATTCATCGGATCTCAACAAACACACCGCAAAAAGATTACATCGAATAGATCTCCTCAAAGATCGAGGAGAACTTTGTATTGAGATCCAAAGAGAGAGAAGAAGCCATATAGCTAATAACTATGGACCCTAAGGTCTATTGTAAACTACTCACAACTCATCGGAGAGGCTATGGGGTTGATGTAGAAGCCCTTCGTGATCGACGCCCCCTCCGGCGGAGCTCCGGAACAGGCCCCAAGATGGGATCTCACGGGAACAGAAGGTTGCGGCGGTGGAATTAGGGTTTCGTCTATTGCCTCGATGTTTTCAGGGTATGAGAGTATATATAGGCTGAAGAGGTACGTCAGGGGGTCAACATGTGGCCCACGAGGGTGGGGGCGCGCCCTGCCCTCGTGGCCACCACTTCGCTTCCTGGCGTGTACTCCAAGTCTTTCATGTTGATATTGTTCCAAAAATTACTCTCCCGGAGGTTTCATTCCGTTTGGACTCCGTTCGATATTCCTTTTCTGCGAAAAACTGAAATAGGCAAAAAGAACAACAATTTGCACTGGGCCTTGGGTTAGTAGGTTAGTCCCAAAAATAATATAAAAGTGTATAATAAAGCCCATTAAGCAGCCAAAACAGAATATATAATAGCATGGAACAATAAAAAATTATAGATACGTTGGAGACGTATCAAGCATCCCCAAGCTTAATGCTCGTCCTCGAGTAGGTAAATGATAAAAACAGAATTTTTGATGTGGAATGCTAACCAACATAATTCTCAATGTAATTTTCTTTATTGTGGCATGAATATTTAGATCCGAAAGATTCAAGACAAAAGTCAATATTGACATAAGAATAATAATACTTCAAGCATACTATCAAAGCAATCATGTCTTCTCAAAATAGCATGGCCAAAGAAAGTTCATCCCTACAATATCATATAGTTTGGCTATGCTCCATCTTCGTCACACAAAATACTCAAATCATACACAACCCCAGTTTCAGCCAAGCAATTGTTTCATACTTAATTTTTTTCAAACTTTTTCAACTTTCACGCAATACATGAGCGTGAGCCATGGACATAGCACTATAGGTGGAATAGAGTGGTGGTTGTGGAGAAGACAAAAGAGGAGGATGGTCTCACATCAACTAGGCGTATCAATGGGCTATGGAGATGCCCATCAATAGATATCAATGTGAGTGAGTAGGGATTGCCATGCAACAGATGCACTAGAGCTCTAAATGTATGAAAGCTCAACAAAAGAAACTAAGTGGGTGTGCATCCAACTTGATTTCTCACGAAGACCTAGGGCATTTGAGGAAGCCCATCGTTGGAATATACAAGCCAAGTTCTATAATGAAAATTCCCACTAGTATATGAAAGTGAAAAAACAAGAGACTCTCTATCATGAAGATCATGGTGCTACTTTGAAGCACAAGTGTGGAAAAAGATAGTAGCATTGTCCCTTTTTCTTTTCTTTTCCTTTCTTTTCTTTTTTTCCTTTTTTGGGCCTTTCTTTTTTCTCTGGACTTTCTTTTTTTTTCTTTTTTTTTCTTTGGGACAATGCTCTAATAATGATAATCATCGCACTTCTATTGATTTACAACTCGATATTACAACTCGATACTAGAACAAAGTATGACTCTATATGGATGCCTCAGGCAGTGTATTGGGATGTGCAATGAATCAAGAGTGACATGTATGAAAAATTATGCACGGTGGCCTAGCCACGAATACGATGTCAACTACATGATCATGCATGGCAATATGGCAATGATGAAGCGTGTCATTTGAACGAAACGGTGGAAAGTTGCATGGCAATATATCTCGGAATGGCTATGTAAATGCCATGATAGGTAGGTATGGTGGCGGTTTTGAGGAAGATATATGGTGGGTGTATGGTACCAGCGAGAGTTGCGCGGTACAAGAGAGGCTGGAAATGGTGGAAGGGTGAGAGTGCGTATAATCCATGGACTCAACATTAGTCATAAAGAACTCACATACTTATTGCAAAAGTCTACAAGTCATCAAAACAAAGTACTACACGCATGCTCCTAGGGGAAGGGTTCGTAGGATTTAACCATCGCGCGATCCCGACCTCCACACAAAGGATGACACTCAATGAAATACCTCACGCTTCAAATTTGTCACACAACGGTTACCATACGTGCATGCTACGGGACTTGCAAACCTCAACACAAGTATTTCTCAAATTCACAATTAATCTACTAGCATGAATCTAATATCACCATCCTCATATCTCAAAATAATCATCAAGTATCAAACTTCTCATAATATTCAATGCACTTTATATGAAAGTTTTTACTATACCCATCTTGGATGCCTATCATATTAGGACTAGTTTTATAACCAAAGCACATTACCATGCTGTTCTAAGAGACTCTCAAAAATATATAAGTGAAGCATGAGAGATCAAATAATTCTACAAAATAAAACCACCACCGCGCTCTAAAAGATATAAGTGAAGCACTAGAGCAAAACTATCTAGCTCAAAAGATATAAGTGAAGCACATAAAGTATTCTAATAAATTCTGATTCATTTGTATCTCTCTCAAAAGGTGTGTCCAGCAAGGATGATTGTGGTAGACTAAAAATCAAAGACTCAAATCATACATGACGCTCCAAGCAAAACACATATCATGCGGTGAATAAAAATATAGTCTCAAGTAAAGTTACCGATAGATGAGGACGAAATAGGGGATGCCTTCCTGGGGCATCTCCAAGCTTAGGCTTTTGGTTGTCCTTGAATTTTACCTTGGGGTGCCTTGGGCATCCCCAAGCTTAGGATCTTGCCACTCTTTGTTCCATAGTCCATCAAATCCTTACTCAAAACTTGAAAACTTCACAACAGAAAACTTAGCCAAAAATCTCGTGAGCTCCGTTAGTATAAGAAAACAAACCACTACTCAAAGGTACTGTAATGAACTCATTCTTTGTTTATATTGGTGTTAAACCTACTGTATTCCAACTTCTCTATGATTCATACCCCCCGATGCTACTCATAGATGTTGGGGAACGTAGTATTTTAAAATTTTCATACGATCACGCAAGATCTATCTACCAGATGTATAGCAACGAGAGGGAAGAGTGTGTCTACGTACCCTCGTAGACCGGGAGCGGAAGCGTCAAGTGACGCGGTTGATGTTGTCGAACTTCTTCGCGATCCAACCGATCAAGCACCGAACGTACGGCACCTCCGCGTTCAGCACACGTTCAGCTTGATGACGTCCCACGAGCTCTTGATCCAGTTGAGCTTCACGGGAGAGTTTCGTCAGCACGACGGCGTGGTGACGGATATGATGTGTTCACCGGCGCAGGGCTTCGCCTAAGCTCCGCGACGTTATGACCGAGGTGTGATTCTGTGGAGGGGGGCACCGCACACGGCTAAAACAATTCAACTTGTGTGTCTTTGGGTGCCCCCTGCCCCCGTATATAAAGGAGCAAGGGAGGGAGGCCGGCCGGCCCTTCCTGGTGCGGCTAGGGAGTGGACTCCTACTAGGAATAGGATTGCAATCCTATTCCTGGTAGGATTCACCAAAAGAAGGAAGAGGGAAAGGAATAGGAGAGGTGGCGCCCCCCCCCCCCCC
>LR738709.1:122911918-122997185 GCA_902687465.1 Secale cereale | reverse complement strand
GGGGGCGCCGGCCAGCCCTATGGGCTGCCTCTCTCTTTCCCTTTAGGCCCACTATGGACCATCCCCTCTCGTAGGGGGTTCCGGTAACCCCCTCCGGCAATCCCGATAAATCCGAAACTTTTCCGGAACACTTCCGGTGTCCGAATATAGTCGTCCAATATATCAATCTTTATGTCTCGGACATTCCGAGACTCCTCGTCATGTCCGTGATCTCATCCGAGACTCCGAACTACCTTCGGTACATCAATACTCATAAACTCATAATACCGATCGTCATCAAACGTTAAGCGTGCGGACCCTACGGGTTCGAGAACTATGTAGACATGACCGAGACTCATCTCCGGTCAATAACCAATAGCGGAACCTGGATGTTCATATTGGCTCCTACATATTCTACGAAGATCTTTTATCGGTCAGAACCGCATAACAACATACGTTGTTCCTTTTGTCAAACGGTATGTTACTTGCCCGAGATTCGATCGTCGGTATCTCTATACCTAGTTCAATCTCGTTACCGGCAAGTCTCTTTACTCGTTCCGTAACACATCATCTCGCGACTAACTCATTAGTCTTTGCTTGCAAGGCTTATTGTGATGTGTGTTACCGAGAGGGCCCAGAGATACCTCTCCGACACTCGGAGTGACAAATCCTAATCTTGATCTATGCCAACACCACGAATACTTTCGGAGACACCTGTAGAGCATCTTTATGATCACCCAGTTACGTTGTGACGTTTGATAGCACACAAGGTGTTCCTACGGTATTCGGGAGTTGTATAATCTCATAGTCATAGGAACATGTATAAGTCATGAAGAAAGCAATAGCAGTTAAACTAAACGATCATAGTGCTATGCTAACGGATGGGTCTTGTCCATCACATCATTCTCCTAATGATGTGATCCCGTTGATCAAATGACAACTCATGTCTATGGCTAGGAAACATAACCATCTTTGATCAATGAGCTAGTCTAGTAGAGGCATACTAGGGACATACTGTTTTGTCTATGTATTCACACATGTACTAAGTTTCCGGTTAATACAATTCTAGCATGAATAAAAGACATTTATCATGATATAAGGAAATACAAATAACATCTTTATTATTGCCTCTAGGGCATATTTCCTTCAGTCTCCCACTTGAACTAGAGTCAATAATCTAGATTGCAAAGTGATGATCCTCACACCCATGGAGTCCTGGTGCTGATCATGTTTTGCCCGTGGAAGAGGCTTAGTGAACGGGTCTGCAACATTCAGATCCGTATGTATTTTGCAAATCTCTATATCTCCCTCCTTGACTAGATCGCGGATGGAATTGAAGCGTCTTTTGATGTGCTTTGTTCTGTTGTGAAACCTGGATTCCTTCGCCAAGGCTATGGCTCCAGTGTTGTCACAAAAGATTTTCATTGGACCCGATGCACTAGGTATTACACCTAGATCGGATATGAACTCCTTCATCCAGACTCCTTCATTTGCTGCTTCTGAAGCAGCTATGTATTCCGCTTCACACGTAGATCCCGCCACGACGCTCTGCTTGGAACTGCACCAACTGACAGCTCCACCGTTCAATAAAAATACATATCCGGTTTGTGACTTTGAGTCATCCGGATCAGTGTCAAAGCTAGAATCGACGTAACCGTTTACGACGAGCTCTTTGTCACCTCCATATACGAGAAACATATCCTTTGTTCTTTTCAGATACTTTAGGATGTTTTTGACCGCTGTCCAGTGATCCACTCCTGGATTACTTTGGTACCTCCCTGCTAGACTTATAGCAAGGCACACATCAGGTCTGGTACACAGCATTGCATACATGATAGATCCTATGGCTGAGGCATAGGGAATGACTTTCATTTTCTCTCTATCTTCTGCAGTCGTCGGGCATTGAGTCTTACTCAACTTCATACCTTGTAAAACATGCAAGAACCCTTTCTTTGACTGATCCATTTTGAACTTCTTCAAAATCTTATCAAGGTATGTGCTTTGTGAAAGTCCAATTAAGCGTCTTGATCTATCTCTATAGATTTTGATGCCTAATATGTAAGCAGCTTATCCGAGGTCTTTCATCGAAAAACTTTTATTCAAGTATCCTTTTATGCTATCCAGAAATTCTATATCATTTCCAATCAACAATATGTCATCTACATATAATATTAGAAATGCTACAGAGCTCCCACTCACTTTCTTGTAAATACAGGCTTCTCCAAAAGTCTGTATAAAACCATTTGCTTTGATCACCTCATCAAAGCGTATATTCTAACTCCGAGATGCTTGTACCAGTCCATAGATGGATCGCTGGAGTTTGCATACTTTGTTAGCACCTTTTGGATCGACAAAACCTTCTGGTTGCATCATATACAACTCTTCTTTGAGATATCCATTCAGGAATGCAGTTTTGACATCCATTTGCCAGATTTCATAATCATAAAATGCGGCAATTGCTAACATGATTCGGACAGACTTAAGCATCGCTACAGGTGAGAAAGTCTCATCGTAGTCAACTCCTTGAACTTTGTTGAAAACCTTTCGCAACAAGTCGAGCTTTGTAAACAGTAATATTACCGTCTGCGTCAGTCTTCCTCTTGAAGATCCATTTGTTTTCGATGGCTTGCCGATCATCGGGCAAGTCAACCAAAGTCCACACTTTTGTTCTCATACATGGATCCCATCTCAGATTTCATGGCTTCAAGCCATTTTGCGGAATCTGGGCTCATCATCGCTTCCTCATAGTTCGTAGGTTCATCATGGTCTAGTAACATGATTTCCAGAACTGGGTTGCCGTACCACTCTGGTGCGGAACGTACTCTGGTTGATCTACGACGTTTTGTAGAAACTTGATCCGAAGTTTCATGATCATTATCATTAACTTCCTCACTAATTGGTGTAGGAATCACTGGAACAATTTCCTGTGATGTACTATTTTCCAATCCGGGAGAAGTTACAATTACCTCATCAAGTTCTACTTTCCTCCCACTCACTTCTTTCGAGAGAAACTCTTTTTCTAGAAAGGATCCGTTTTTAGCAACGAATATTTTGCCTTCGGATCTGTGATAGAAGGTGTACCCAACAGTCTCTTTTGGGTATCCTATGAAGACACATTTTTACGACTTGGGTTCGAGCTTATCAGGTTGAAGTGTTTTCACATAAGCATCGCAGCCCCAAACTTTAAGAAACGACAACTTTGGTTTCTTGCCAAACCATAGTTCATAAGGTGTCGTATCAACGGATTTAGATGGTGCCCTATTTAACGTGAATGCAGCTGTCTCTAAAGCATAACCCCAAAAGGATAGTGGTAAATCGGTAAGAGACATCATAGATCGCACCATATCTAATAAAGTACGGTTACGACGTTCGGACACACCATTACGCTGTGGTGTTCCAGGTGGCGTGAGTTGTGAAACTATTCCACATTGTTTCAAATGAAGACCAAACTCGTAACTCAAATATTCTCCTCCACGATCAGATCGTAGGAACTTTATTTTCTTGTTACGATGATTCTCTACTTCACTCTGAAATTCTTTGAACTTTTCAAATGTTTCAGACTTGTGTTTCATTAAGTAGATATACCCATATCTGCTCAAATCATCAGTGAAGGTCAGAAAATAACGATACCTGCCGCGAGCATCAACACTCATTGGTCCACATACATCAGTATGTATGATTTCCAACAAATCTGTTGCTCGCTCCATAGTTCTAGAGAACGGAGTTTTAGTCATCTTGCCCATGAGGCATGGTTCGCAAGCACCAAGTGATTCATAATCAAGTGATTCCAAAAGTCCATCATTATGGAGTTTCTTCATGCGTTTTACACCAATATGACCTAAACGGCAGTGCCAAAAATAAGTTGCACTATCATTATTAACCTTGCATCTTTTGGTTTCAATATTATGAATATGTGTATCACTACTATCGAGATCCAATAAGAATAGACCACTCTTTAAGGGTGCATGACCATAAAAGATATTATTCATTAAAATAGAACAACCATTATTCTCTGATTTAAATGAATAACCGTCTCGCAATAAACAAGATCCAGATATAATGTTCATGCTCAACGCTGGCACCAAATAACAATTATTTAGGTCTAAAACTAATCCCGAAGGTAGATGTAGAGGTAGCGTGCCGACGGCGATCACATCGACTTTGGAACCGTTTCCCACGCGCATCGTCACCTTGTCCTTAGCTAATCTTCGTTTAATCCGTAGTTGCTGTTTCGAGTTACAAATATTAGCAACCGAACCGGTATCAAATACCCAGGTACTACTACAAGCATTAGTAAGGTACACATCAATAACATGTATATCACATATACCTTTGTTCATCTTGCCATCCTTCTTATCCGCCAAATACTTGGGGCAGTTCCGCTTCCAGTGTCCAGTCCCCTTGCAGTAGAAGCACTCAGTTTCAGGCTTGGCTCCAGATTTGGGTTTCTTCGTGGAAGTAGCAACTGACTTCTATTCTTTTTGAAGTTCCCTTTCTTTCCCTTGCCCTTTTTCTTGAAAGTAGTGGTCTTGCTAACCATCAACACTTGATGCTCCTTTTTGATTTCTACCTCCGCAGCTTTGAGCATAGCGAAGAGCTCGGGAATTGTCTTTTGCATCCCTTGCATGTTATAGTTCATCACGAAGCCTTTATAGCTTGGTGGCAGTGATTGAAGAACTCTATCAATAACACTATCCTCGTCAACTTTGCAACCAAGTTGAGTCATATGATTGTAGTACCCAGACATTCTGAGCAAGTGTTCACTGATAGAACTATTCTCCTCCATCTTGCAGCTGTAGAACTTATTGGAAATCTCATATTTCTCAATTCGGGCATTTGCTTGAAATATTAACTTCAACTCCTGGAACATCTCATATGGTCCATGACGTTCAAAACGTCGTTGAAGTCCCGGTTCTAAGCCGTAAAGCATGGCACACTGAACTATCGTGTAGTCATCAGACCGCGACTGCCAGACGTTCAAAGCGTCTACATTAGTGGGAGGGGGCTTGTCACCTAGCGGTGCTTCAAGGACATAATTCTTCTGTGCAGCAATGAGGATAATCCTCAGGTTACGGACCCAGTCCGTGTAATTGCTACCATCATCTTTCAACTTAGCTTTCTCTAGGAATGCATTAAAATTCAAAGGAACGGTAGCACGGGCCATTGATCTACAACGACATAGATATGCAAAACTATCAGGACTAAGTTCATGATAAATTAAAGTTCAATTTAATCATATTAATTTAAAGAACTCCCACTTAGATAGACATCCCTCTGGTCATCTAAATGATCATGTGATCCAAATCAACTAAACCATGTGCGATCATCACGTGATATGGAGTAGTTTCAATGGTGAACATCTTATGTTGATCATATCTACTATATGATTCACGCTCGACCTTTCGGTCTCCAGTGTTCCGAGGCCATATTTGTATATGCTAGGCTCGTCAAGTTTAACCCGAGTATTCTGCGTGTGCAAAACTAGCTTACACCCGTTGTATTTGAACGTAGAGCTTATCACACCCGATTATCACGTGGTGTCTCGGCACGACGAACTTTCGCAACGTGCATACTCAGGGAGAACACTTATACCTTGAAATTTAGTAAGGGATCATCTTATAATGCTACCGTCGTTCTAAGCAAAATAAGAAGCATAATAAGATAAACATCACATGCAATCAAAATATGTGACATGATATGGCCATCATCATCTTGTGCTTTTGATCTCCATCTTCAAAGCACCATCATGATCACCTTCGTCACTGGCTTGACACCTTGATCTTCATCGTAGCATCGTTGTCGTCTCGCCAACTATTGCTTCTACGACTATCGCTACCGCTTAGTGATAAAGTAAAGCAATTACATGGCGATTGCATTTCATACAATAAAGCGACAACCATATGGCTCCTGCCAGTTGCCGATAACTTTACAAAACATGATCATCTCATACAAAAACGTATAACTCATCATGTCTTGACCATATCACATCACAACATGCCCTGCAAAAACAAGTTAGACGTCCTCTACTTTGTTGTTGCAAGTTTTACGTGGCTGCTACGGGCTTAGCAAGAACCGTTCTTACCTACGCATATAAAACCACAACGATGTTTCGTCAAGTATGTGATGTTTTAACCTTCACAAGGACCGGGCGTAGCCACACTTGTTTCAGCTAAAGTGAGAGAGACAGACACCCGCCAGTCACCTTTAAGCAACGAGTGCTCGTAACGGTGAAACCAGTCTCGCGTAAGCGTACGCGTAATGTCGGTCCGGGCCGCTTCATCTCACAATACCGCTGAAGCAAAGTATGACATGCTGGTAAGCAGTATGACTAGTATCGCCCACAACTCATTGTGTTCTACTCGTGCATATCATCTACGCATAGACCTGGCTCTGATGCCACTGTTGGGGAACGTAGTATTTGAAAATTTTCCTACGATCACGCAAGATCTATCTACCAGATGTATAGCAACGAGAGAGAAGAATGTGTCTACGTACCCTCGTAGACCGGGAGCGGAAGCGTCAAGTGACGCGGTTGATGTTGTCGAACTTCTTCGCGATCCAACCGATCAAGCACCGAACGTACGGCACCTCCGCGTTCAGCACACGTTCAGCTTGATGACGTCCCACGAGCTCTTGATCCAGTTGAGCTTCACGGGAGAGTTTCGTCAGCACGACGGCGTGGTGACGGATATGATGTGTTCACCGGCGCAGGGCTTCGCCTAAGCTCCGCGACGTTATGACCGAGGTGTGATTCTGTGGAGGGGCGCACCGCACACGGCTAAAACAATTCAACTTGTGTGTCTTTGGGTGCCCCCCTGCCCCCGTATATAAAGGAGCAAGGGAGGGAGGCCGGCCGGCCCTTCCTGGTGCGGCTAGGGAGTGGACTCCTACTAGGAATAGGATTGCAATCCTATTCCTAGTAGGATTCACCAAAAGAAGGAAGAGGGAAAGGAATAGGAGAGGTGGCGCCCCCCCAATCCTAGTCCAACTAGGAACCCTAGGTGGGGGCGCCGGCCAGCCCTATGGGCTGCCTCTCTCTTTCCCTTTAGGCCCACTATGGACCATCCCCTCTCGTAGGGGGTTCCGGTAACCCCCTCCGGCAATCCCGATAAATCCGAAACTTTTCCGGAACACTTCCGGTGTCCGAATATAGTCGTCCAATATATCAATCTTTATGTCTCGGACATTCCGAGACTCCTCGTCATGTCCGTGATCTCATCCGGGACTCCGAACTACCTTCGGTACATCAATACTCATAAACTCATAATACCGATCGTCATCAAACGTTAAGCGTGCGGACCCTACGTGTTCGAGAACTATGTGGACATGACCGAGACTCATCTCCGGTCAATAACCAATAGCGGAACCTGGATGTTCATATTGGCTCCTACATATTCTACGAAGATCTTTTATCGGTCAGAACCGCATAACAACATACGTTGTTCCTTTTGTCAAACGGTATGTTACTTGCCCGAGATTCGATCGTCGGTATCTCTATACCTAGTTCAATCTCGTTACCGGCAAGTCTCCTTACTCGTTCCGTAACACATCATCTCGCGACTAACTCATTAGTCTTTTGCTTGCAAGGCTTATTGTGATGTGTGTTACCGAGAGGGCCCAGAGATACCTCTCCGACACTCGGAGTGACAAATCCTAATCTTGATCTATGCCAACACCACGAATACTTTCGGAGACACCTGTAGAGCATCTTTATGATCACCCAGTTACGTTGTGACGTTTGATAGCACACAAGGTGTTCCTACGGTATTCGGGAGTTGTATAATCTCATAGTCATAGGAACATGTATAAGTCATGAAGAAAGCAATAGCAGTTAAACTAAACGATCATAGTGCTATGCTAACGGATGGGTCTTGTCCATCACATCATTCTCCTAATGATGTGAACCCGTTGATCAAATGACAACTCATGTCTATGGCTAGGAAACATAACCATCTTTGATCAATGAGCTAGTCTAGTAGAGGCATACTAGGGACATACTGTTTTGTCTATGTATTCACACATGTACTAAGTTTCCGGTTAATACAATTCTAGCATGAATAAAAGACATTTATCATGATATAAGGAAATACAAATAACATCTTTATTATTGCCTCTAGGGCATATTTCCTTCAATAGATTCATCAAAATAAGCAAACAACACACGAAAAACAGAATTTGTCAAAAACAGAACAGTCTGTAGCAATCTGTAACTTTCGAATACTTCTGTAACTCTAAAAAGATTGAAATAAATTGGTGGTCGTGAGGAATTTGTCTATTAATCATCTGAAAAACCAATAACAAATGGTAGCTAATCTCATGAGCGCTAAAGTTTCTGTTTTTTACAGCATGATCACATAAACTTCACCCAAGTCTTCCCAAATGTTCTACTTGGCACAAACACTAATTGAAACACAAAACCACATCTAAACAGAATCTAGATGCAATATTTATTCCTAAATAGAAGCAAAATCAAAGAAAATAAAATTGGGTTGCCTCCCAACAAGTTCTTTCTTTATAGCGATTAAGATAGGCTTGAGATTTCAATGACGCTCAAATGCAAGATAAGAATTGAAGCACAAAGAGAGCATCATAAAACACGTGAAAATCACATCTAAGTCTAACATACTTCCTATGCATAGGCATTTTATAGGAAAACAAATTACCAATACAAGCAAGATCTAACATATGCAAGGAAGAAGAAAGAAACAAGATCAATCTCAACATGAAGAGAGGTAATTTAGTAACATGATGATTTCTACAACCATATTTTCCTCTCTCATAATAATTGCATGTAGGATCATAAACAAATTCAACAATATAGCCATCACAAAACATATTCTCAACACGATCCACATGCATACAAAGTTGACACTCTTCCAAAATAGTGGGATCAATATTAACTAAAGTGATGACCTCTCCAAACCCACTTTTATCAAAAAAATCATAAGATAGAACATTCCCCAAATACGTGGGATATAAAGTTGACAATCTTCCAAACCCACTTTTAATATTATTGCAAACATTATTATCAATCTTACATTCATCATGGGGATTAAATAAATTTTCAAGATCATAAGAAGCATCACCCCAATCATGATCATTGCAACAAGTAGTAGACATAGCAAAACTAGCATCCCCAAGGTTAGGGGTTTGCATATTATTAACACAATTGACATCAATAGAATTTATAATAACATCATTGCAATCATGCTTTTCATTCAAGGAGCTATCGTGAATCACTTTAAAATCTTCTTCTTTCAACACTTCATCATAATTTTCGGACTCACGAATTTCAAGCAAAACCTCATAAAGATAATCTAGTGCTCGCAGCTCACTAGCAATTGGTTCATCATAATTGGATCTCTTAAAGAGATTAGAAAGTGGATGAGGATCCATAATTTAGCAAGCGAAGATGCAAGCTGATAGAGGGCACATGGCAACACAAGCAAACAGAAAGGCGGACGAAAAAGGGTGAATAAAAGGGCAAAGGTGAAGTGGGGGAGTGGAAAACGAGAGGCAAATAATGTAATGCGAGGGATAAGGGTTTGTGATAGGTACTTGGTATATGACTTTTGCGAAGATCTCCCAGGCAACGGCACCAAAAATTCTTCTTGCAACTTCTCGAGCTTGCGTTGTATTCCCTCGAAGAGGAAAGGGTGATGCAGAATAGTAGCGTAAGTATTTCCCTCCGTTTCTGAGGACCAAGGTATCAATCCAGTAGAAGACCATGCGCGAGTCCCTCGCACCTGCACAAACAAATAAGAACCTCGCAGCCAACGCGATAAAAGGGCTTGCCAATCCCTTCTTGGTCACTTACGAGAGTGAGATCTGATAGATATGATAAGATAATATTTTTGGTATAGAGATTGAAAGTAAATAAAGCAAAGTAAAGTAAATAGTTGAGGGAAGATTAATATGATGAGAATAGACCCGGGGGCCATAGGTTTCACTAGTGGCTTCTCTCATGATAGCAAAATTCTACGATGGGTGAACAAATTATTGTCGAGCAATTGATGGAAAAGCGCATAGTTATGAGAATATATAGGCATGATCATTGTATATAGGCATCACGTCCGTGACAAGTAGACCGGAACGATTCTGCATCTACTACTATTACTCCACACATTGACCGCTATCCAGCATGCATCTAGAGTATTAAGTTCATAAGAACAGAGTAACCCCTTAAGCAAGATGACATGATGTAGAGGGATAAACTCAAGCAATATGATATAAACCCCATCTTTTTATCCTCAATGGCAACAATACTATACGTGCCTTGCTGCCCCTGCTATCACTGGGAAAGGACACCGCAAGATTGAACCCAAATCCAAGCACTTCTCCCATTACAAGAACTATAGATCTAGTAGGCCAAACCAAACAAATAATTCAAAGAGACTTGCAAGGATATTATAATCATACATAAAAGATTTCAGAAAAGAATCCAATATTGTTCAAAGATAATCTTGATCATAAACCCACAATTCATCGGATCTCGACAAACACAGCGCAAAAAGAGTACATCGAATAGATCTCCTCGAAGATCGAGGAGAACTTTGTATTGAGATCCAAAGAGAGAGAAGAAGCCATCTAGCTAATAACTATGGACCCAAAGGTCTGTGGTAAACTACTCACAACTCACGGGAGAGGCTATGGGGTTGATGTAGAAGCCCTCCATGATCGATGCCCCCTCCAGCGAAGCTCCAAAACGGGCTCCAAGATGGGATCTCACGGGAATAGAAGGTTGCGGCGGTGGAATTAGGGTTTCGTCTGTTGCCTCGATGTTTTCAGGGTATGCGAGTATATATAGGCTGAAGTGGCACGTCGGGGGGTCAATAGGTGGCCCACGAGGGTGGGGGACATGCCTACCCCCTGGGCGCGCCCCTGCCCTCGTGGCCACCTCCTTCGCTTCCTGGCGTGTACTCCAAGTCTTTCGTGTTGATATTGTTCCAAAAATAACTCTCCCGAAGGTTTCATTTCGTTTGGACTCCGTTTGATATTCCTTTTCTGCGGAAAACTGAAATAGGCAAAAAACAACAATTTGCATTGGGCCTTGGGTTAGTAGGTTAGTCCCACAAATAATATAAAAGTGCATAATAAAGCCCATTAAACATCTAAAACAGAATATATAATAGCATGGAACAATAAAAGATTATAGATACGTTAGAGACGTATCAGGTATCTCTTGAGGTCTTCAAACGCCGCATCAGCCTCGGGGGTCCACTCGAGCGGGCCCTTCCTTTTCATCACTTTGAAGAAGGGGAGGGCTCGCTCCCCCAGCTTGGAGATGAAACACCCGAGTAACGTTACACAATCGGCCAGCTTTTGCATCTCTTTGAGTGTCTTTGGCGGACTCATCTTTTCTATGGCCTTGACCTTCTCGGGGTTGGCCTCGATCCCTTTGTGCGACACCAGGAAGTCCAAAAGCTTACCTGACGGGACGCCAAACACACACTTTTCCGGGTTGAGCCGCAGGTCCACCTTACGCAGGCTGGCGCAGGTTTCTTCCAAATCTTTGATGAGGGTCGTGGCCTCCTGAGACTTCACCACGATGTCATCAACGTAGGCCTCAGCGTTCCTCCCGTGCTGCTCTCCTAGAGCGATATGCATCAACCGCTGGAAGGTTGCTCCTGCATTCCTCAACCCGAACGGCATACAAGTGTAGCAGTATACTCCGCACGGGGTGAGGAAGGCAGTCTTCTCGACATCTTGTACTGCCATCTTGATTTGGTGGTAGCCTGAGAAGGCATCCAGGAAGCACAGTAGGTCACACTCGGCGGTGGATTCGACAATCTGGTCGATGCGGGGCAGAGGAAACGGGTCTTGTGGGTAGGCCTTGTTGAGGTTGGTGAAATCGACACACATGCGCTCTTTACTGCCTTTCTTGGGTACAACGACGGGGTTTGCCAGCCACTCCGGGTACCGAACCTCATGGTTGACACCTGCCACTTCTAGCTTGCGAGTCTCTTGTATGGTGAAGGGCTGCTTCTCTGTAAATTGGCACCGGGCCTTCTGCTTCACAGGGCTCACGTTGGGGCATACGTTCAGGTAATGTTCAATCACCCCCTCGGGACTCCCGCTAGGTCCTTGGGTTCCCACGCGAACACCTCCTTGTTAGCGCGCAGGGATCCGACCAGCGCCTTTTCTTGAGCTGGGGGAAGGCCAGCACCTATGGTGAAGGTGGTGCCTGACGTCCCGTCTTCATCCACTAGTACCTGCTTTGTCTCGGCTCGGTCTTGGGAGAAAAGTTGCTTCTTCTTCGCTGGTGCAGCCCCCTTGCCTCCTGGGGCAGCCCCCATTAGCCAGATGTGCTGCCGCAGCGGCCCGGAAGGCGAGCTTGAGGGCCACCAGAGCTTCCTTGGTGTCCCCCGCCACGATGAGCACGCTGCTACTCCTGACATCTTCAGGAAGTTGTAGGCCGGATGGGTCGCGGCCATGAACTGAGCCAGGGCAGGATACCCGAGGATGGCGTTGTATGGGAGGCCAATAAGGGCGATGTTGAAGTCGATCAGCTCGGTGCGGTAGTTGTCGCGGGTGCCGAAGGTGACTAGGAGGCGGATCTGCCCTAGAGGGCTGGCGTAACCGCTGCCGACTCTGGAGAAGGGCTTGGTGGGGCGTATCCACTCGAGCGGCATGTGGAGCAGGCTAAAAGCTTCTACCGAGAGCACGTTGAGGCCAGCCCCACCGTCGATGAGGGTCTTGGTTACTGCCACATTGCAGATGGTGGGTCTGCAAAGCATCGGGAGAGCGCCTGAGCCTGCAGCGGAAGCGGGGTGGTCACCTGAGTTGAAGGTGAGGTCAGTCTTGGGCGCTGCCCATCCGGGAGGGGCCCCAGGCGTACGGAGGTGATGTCGATCTGGCGGAAGAACTGCTTGGTGTGGCGGTCCGAGGGCGGCGCTTGGGAGCCGCCGAGGAGGGCCGCGACGACATGGTGCGCCGGCGCCCCAAAGCGCGCGGTGAAGAGGCCGCGCAACTCCTCCCAGGATGCCACAGATGACTCTAGCAAGCTGAGAAACCAGGCACGCGGAACACCGGTGAGTGCCATGGGGAGCTAGTTGGCCATGACCTTGCTGTCGCCGCCAGCCACCGAGACGGCCTCCTCATAGGCCTGGAGGAAGACGATCGGATATGCCGCCCCATCGTAACGGGGCGGTAGATCTGGCCTAAAACTGGATGGCCACTGCACGTGTCGCAAGGCGGGGGTGAAGGCTCGGTGGCCCGCTATGCCGCCGCGCGCGCCCACCAAGCTGGTCGAAGAAGAGGCGTCCGTCATTAGAATCTGGCGGATGGAGAGCAGGGTCGGCGGAGAGGCGAAACTTCAGAGCACCCCTACCTGGCGCGCCAAATGTCAGATCTAGGGTTTCGGCAAAACCCTTAAGGTTCGAACACTAGGGCGCGCACAGAGATCTCCCCTTTCCGCTCTAGCTCGTTCTTGCGCCGATTCCTAGGCCTAACTCATCTAACTCGAAGAACAAGGGACGCAAGAGTTTATACTGGTTCGGGCCACCGTTGTGGTGTAATATCCTAATCCAGTGTAGTGTGGTGGATTGCCTTATGGTCTGAGGAAGAGCTAGTACATGGGAAGAACAACCTCCTGAGGAGAAGTGTTCTTGTGCTCGGATAAGCTTGCTGGTGTGTGTCCGGTTTCTCTCCCCCTCTACGGTGGTGGCTAGTCCTATTTATAGTGGCTCGGGTCCTCCTCCAAAATATTGTGCGGGAAGGGATCAAACAACGGCAAAGTTTGAAGGGGGACAACTAGTACAAGCTATCCTGATAAAAGGTGGTCTTCGCCTGCCAAAGGCTCTAGTGGTGACGCCGCCGTGGGCTCTGCGATGACCTCCGCTCTGCCATCCTGCTGGTCCTGGTCTTGTTGCACCGATATGGAAATCTTTGTCTGATGCCTCGAGACTCGTCGCCTGCACCTGCCCCTTTAGCACCAAAGAGGAAACTGGCATCCTACGCCCACTGGCGCCCGCCTGGCCTTGGTCGTCATGGCTTATGTCACGAGGACCTTGCGAGGTGCCCCTTGCCTTGATATCTCCGCTCCTCGGGAGCTAGCCTAGTGAGGCCGCCCCAGGGGAGGTCTTGCGTCATCCGCCTCGCGAGGATCTTGAGTGGTCGCTGATGAGGTTGGGCCATGCCAGGCCGCTTGGACGAGCCACACTCTGGGTCGCAGGAAGGAAAGTCTGGGTACCCCCGTTCCCAGAGCATTGTCACTGTTGGTGTGTGATAAGTCTCCAATGTATCTAAATTTTTTGATTGTTCCATGCTGTTATGTTATCATTCTTGGATGTTTTACAATCATTGATAGTCATTTTATATCATTTTTTGGTACTAACCTATTGACATAGTGCCAAGTGCAAGTTGCTGTTTTCTGCATGTTTTTTTTACATCGCAGGAAATCAATAACAAACCGATTCCAAACACCGCGAAACCATTTGGAGATTTTTTTGGGCTAGACGACATCCATAGGGCCAGAGCTGCACTTGGGGGTGCCTTGAGGGGCGCACAACCCACCAGGGCGCGCCAGCCCCCCCTCGCGTGCCCAGGTGGGTTATGCCCACCTCAGTGGCCTCCGGCACCACCTCTTTGCTCTATAAATACTCAGATATTCTAGAAACCCTAGAGGAGTCGACGAAATTCTATTCCAGCCGCCACAAAGTCCAAAACCACCAGATCCAATCTAGACACCATCACGGAGGGGTTCAAAATCTCCATTGGTGCCTCTCCGATGATGCGTGAGTAGTTCCTTGTAGACCTACGGGTCCGTAGTTAGTAGCTAGATGGCTTCCTCTCTCTCTTTTGATTATCAATACAATGGTCTCTTGGTGATTGATACGTCCAAAATGTATCTATAATTTCTGCTTGCTCCATGCTTCTTTTGTGTGATATTGCTATGATATTGATGCACTTCCATACACTTTTGATCATATTTGGACTAACCTATTAACTCAGTGCACCACAGTGCCAGTTCCTGTTTTTTGCTGTTTTTCTATTCCAGGTTTCCCCCATATTAAAAGTGCTCCAAAAATTCCAGGAAAAATACAAGAAAAATCAGCGTACAGGAAGCTTCGCGAAGAACAAAAGATGGGCCAGAGGGGAGCCAGGGGAGGCCCAGGCGGCCACCTGGCGCGGCCCCACCCCTGGCCGCGCCAAGGGGGCGCCTGGGGCCCCTGCTCCGCCTCTGGCTGCCCCCCTTCGCATATATATCCCTCTCGTCCCGAAACCCTCGAGGACAGAACCCTTTTTCGCGATCTCGCCTCTGTTCCGCCGCTGCAGCGCTTCCAAGATCGGGAGCATCAGGAGAACTCTTCCCGGCACCCTGCCGGAGGGGAGAACCACCACCGGGAGCTTCTCCACCACCATGGATGCTTCCCGGATGAGTCGTGAGTAGTCCACCTTGGACCATGGGTCCATGATCAGTAGCTATGTGATGTTCTCCTCCCCTCTTTGCTCTTCATGGTTTAGACCTCGTGAGCTGCCCTACATGATCGAGGCACATATGTAATCTTTCTGCTGTTGCTTTGCTGAGTTTGCTGGGATATGATGGATTATGAGACTATGTTCAGATTGTGTTTGAGTAATATATTTGATTCACCTCTTTTATATCTTTGTTCTTGAGTAATTCTTGCATGTTCTCCGTTGCTGTTTATTGCTTTGGCCAAGTAGTAGGTAGTAACTCCAAGAGGGAGCGTTATGCTTGATTGTGGGTTCATGCCCCCTGATGACTAGCTTGAGTGACAGAAACATGAGTCTAGGGGATGTGTTGTTGCCACAAGGGAGAAAACAATGGTGCTTGTACTTGCGGGTACAAGGATTGTTTACTTTACGCAAAGTTCTTTTAATGCAGTTGTCTGTTGCTTTGAGTTTACACTTTGGGTGGGATTCACAACTTAATACCAGCGAGATGTTCTGGATAGAAATCTCAAGGTGGATGATTAGTAGTAGATGCAGATGGATTTCGGTCTACTTGCCTTGGCGTACCGCCCATGCTTTTGAGCCTCTACCTTTCTTTGCAGCATAGTTAGCATTGGTTTGCGCACATAATCCTGTCAATTGCCCAGCTGTAATTTGTTTACCTCGCTTTGCTGTTTTATCGTCTTTTGGGAGAGAGACATCACTAGTGAACTCATGGGACCCCGGTCCATATTACCACCGCTGATCACACCTTCTATTTACTTCCTGTTTTTATTTCCTAGTTGCAGTCATAGCTATCATTATTATCTCTTGTGTTTGATCCTTTGTAGACAACAAGGTCGGAGGGATTGACAACCTCTCTGTACTCGTTGGGAGCAAAGTTATCTATATCTGTGTGCAGGTCCCGTCAACCGCTAAGTTTCTGGCGCCGTTGACACCTACTTGTCGACCCTCGGAGTCTCACGGGATTCGATCCTTGGTATCTTTGCCAAGGGAAATTTGCCGCTACGCTACATCTCAACCTTGCACTTGGGGTAACCAACGAGGGGCGAGAAGCCATCAAGCAAGTTTCTGGTGCCGTTGCCGGGGACTCCACTCTTCAAGATAGGGGAGTTGCACGCTATCTTTTATCTTTGCTTTTTAGTCTTGTTAGTTTACCTTTCAGTTTTTGCTTTAGTGTCCCTTACCAAAAATCACAAAAATAGTTATCTTGCTTGCTGCTGCTATGGGTTCCACCGAGAACACCAAGTTGTGTGACTTCACTAGTCATAACAACAGTGACTTTATCTGCACGCCTATTGCTACACCTGCCACTTCAGCACCTTCTTATGAGATTAAACCTGCTTTACTGAACCTAGTTATGAAAGATCAATTCTCCGGTGCTGGAGATGATGCTGCTTTGCACTTAAATAATTTTGTTGAGCTCTGTGATATGCAAAAGTACAAAGAAGTAGATGGTGATATTGTTAAGCTTAAGCTTTTTCCTTTCTCCTTGAGAGGAGGAGCTAAAATCTGGTTTCAATCCTTGCCTAGGAACAGTATAGATTCTTGGGACAAGTGCAAGGATGCCTTTATTGGGAAGTACTATCCCCCTGCTAAAATTATCCAATTAAGGAGTAACATAATGAATTTTAAACAATTGGATAATGAACACGTTGCCCAAGCTTGGGAACGCACGAAATCTCTTGTCAAGAACTGCCCTACTCATGGTTTGACTACTTGGATGGTTATCCAAACTTTTTATGCATGCTTGAACTTTACTTCCCGGAACTTGTTAGATTCGGCCGCGGGAGGAACCTTTATGTCAACTACACTTGGTGCTGCCACGAAGCTTCTCGACGAGATGATGACCAATTATTCCCAATGGCACACCGAACGCGCTCCAACAGGTAGGAAGGTAAACTCTGTCGAGGAGATTTCCTCCCTAAATGAAAAAGTTGACTTGATCATGTCTCTACTTTCCAAGCAATCTTCTATTGATCCTCATGATGTTCCTTTAAATTCTTTGATTGCTCAAGATCAAGTAGATGTGAACTTTATCTCTAGAAACAATTTCAATAACAATGCTTATAGGAGTAATTTTGGTAGCAACCCTAGACCGGTCCCCTCTAATTCCTATGGGAACAACAATACTTATCATATCACCAAGAACTCCACTTATGAACTAGAGATTATACTTAAAGACTTCATCACTACCCAAAAGGCCTTCAATAAGAGTGTAGAAGAAAAACTAGATAATCTCCCTTCGAAGGTAGACAATTTTGCCCATGAGGTAGAGTTGTTTAAAATTAGAACTTCTCCTCTTGAGGAGAGGAAGACCACTCCTATGAATGCTATTCAAGTGCAAATTAATGAAAACATTAGGATGATGGCTAAACTTAAAAAGAGATGGGCTAGAGAAAAGGAGGAAGAAGATAGAATTAAGAGCCTTCCTACCCACCACACTGTTGCTACTGTTCAAGTTGTTGAGGATATCCAAACTCTTAGCACCCAATGCACTCCTAGTCCCATTGGACCTATTAATGGTGATGCTATGACCTCAACCGTAGAAGAAGAAACTCCTATGACCATAGAAGCTACCAAACAAGTGAGCCTAAAGGACACCACTACCACTTTACTTGATAGTAGTGACCTTGATTTTGATAATTGCACCCTTTCTGAAGTTATTGGTTTTCTTCACAGAATGGCTAAAGACCCCCGCACTAGCACACTTAACCTTGCCTTCACAGAGCATATCACCAATGCTCTTACCAAAGCTAGGGAAGAAAAGCTCAAGCTTGAGACTTCCATCCCTAGGAAGCTAGAAGATGGTTGGGATCCCATAGTCAAAATTAAATTGAACAACTTCTCTTGCTATGCTTTATGTGATGTTGGAGCTAGTACCTCCGTTATGCCCAAAAGAATGTATGATATGTTTGAATTGAAACCTTTTGATCCTTGTTCTTTTGGTGTTCGTCTTGTTGATTCTTCCGTAAAGAAACCTTTGGGGAAGATCGACGATGTTCTTATCATTGTCAATGACAATTATGTTCCCGTTGATTTTACTATTATGGATATTGAATGTGAACCTTCATGTCCAATTATTTTGGGACGTCCTTTTCTTCGCACCGTTGGTGCTATCATTGACATGAAAGAGGGGAATATAAAATTCCAATTCCCTCTCAAGAAAGGGATGGAACACTTCCCTAGAAAGAAGATTAAGTTGCCTTTTGAGTCCGTTACAGGGGCTAGCTATTCTCTTACTCTTGATAAAACTTGATCTTCTCTTTTTGCATCATGCCTAGCTTAAAGGCATAAAAGAAAGCGCTTTTGGGAGGCAGCCCACAACGAATTAGGTCTTATTTTGCTTTTGTTGTGTCTTGATGTTTGTTACTACAGTAGCATCATCATTGTATCTTTTATTTTCAAGCTTTGTGCCAAGTTTAGCCTCCGATTGCAAGAAAGTTCAAAAGTTGTGACGTGCTATCCAGAAAACAGATTATGTCCTTGGACAGAAAAATTTGAATAAAATCACCAGGTCATCTTTTTTATCTGATTTTTTTTGACAGCGTGCTCTATACAATTGGCTTTCGAGCGTCTGTTCTGAGTTTTTTGATTTGAGTTGCAGAAGTGCCCCGAAAAAATTATTTACTACCTACTGGTCTGTTTTTCACAGATTCTGTCATGTTTTGCCTATTCTTCGTTTTGCAAACCATGAGCTTGCTTTTTCTTTGCAAAAACCTTTTGGCAATCTTGAGAAACAGTAGCTCTTCAAGATTATCTTTATTTCCAGTAGGGAAAAATTATTTTATTGTGGGTACTAACCTCGCTAATCAGATTATGATGAGTTATGTATGAAGGGAGTTTTCAAGTGTGCGAGGGAAGATGATAAAAGAAGATTCAGGAGGGTCAAACGCTCAAGCTTGGGGATGCCGCCGTGCACCCCCAAGAAATATTCAAGAAGACTCAAGCGTCTAAGCTTGGGGATGCCCCCATTTATCCTGTCGGGGGAAAACTGTCCTCCCACGAACACCTATGGGACCGGAGCCCCTTCTACGTTGCGGTAAGGGAGCGGAGGGAGCACGGAGAGCAGATCGAGGAGCACACGCGGGCAGTTTTACCCAGGTTCGGGCCGCGCGGACGCGTAAAACCCTACTCCTGCTTAGGTTGTATTGAGTTCTTGTGCTCGGGAGCTTGAAGATCTACAGTAATAGCTACACCGGGCAAGCGAGTTGTCTAGGTTTCGAAAACCCCCTTCTACGTCGTGCATGGGCCTCCTTTTATAGCTCAAAGGGGTCACCGACAGGTGTCAACGTAGATAAGGGCAAAAGTGTAAATTTGGTGGTAGTTGTAACAGTGCATGAACAGTGCGTGAACAGTGGTCTTCACCTAACTTTGACAGTGGGGGACAAGGGCATTAAATGCCCGTCGCCGTCGCCCCCAAAAGCGTCCGTCCATGCTTCTCCGTTCGCCACGGCGGTAGCGTCGTCACCGTGGTTTGCCACCGTGTGCCCCAGGCTGCACAGCCGTCGGCCACGCATCCCTGGAAGGGCCCCAGGGCGACGCGTGGGCAGATGAGCTGGAGCGCGGGCACACAGCGTGAGTTTCCCCTGCAAGCACCTTGCCGGGGTCGTGGTCTCGCCGGGCCCGGAGGCTTGTCGCTCTCCGGGTCCTGCCGGGGCGCATGATGCACTGGGACATCTCTTTGAGATATGTGTTCCTTGGCCTCCCTGGCAAGCTCCTCTTGCCAGGGTCTTGTGCTAAAGTGATAACCTTGAGCCTGGTGCGGCCTTCCCGGCAAGCTCCTCTTGCCGGGGCCTTGATCTTCTGACTTGTATACTTTGTTCTTGAATGGCTTCATAGGGACCAGAAAGGTTCTTGGCGAGCACCTGGTAAGCCCTGCCACGGGAAGCTGCTACCGCCCGTGCACAAGTTGGGGTACTAAGGTACCCCTATCTTGTTACACCGAAAGGAGCCCCCGGGCCTGGGCCACACACGGTGCCGAGCGCTGTTGGGCCAGGCCCAAGACAGTGCACGGGCACACGCGCGGCCCACGGCAAGCCGTATCCCCTTCCGTATCCGCCGCATCCCTCCCTAACGGCACGCGTCGATTGCGGCGTCGTGGGAGAGATCATGGCCTGTTCTTTAATGGGAAATGCGGAACGTCCCCCACTTCCCCCTTAAAAGCAAAGGAAGCAGGGGCAGTTCCCCTCCATCGTCTTCATTGCGCCTTGATTCTCCAGAAACCCCCGTCGCCCTCCGCCTCCCAAAGGTCGACAGAGAGCCAAGCCCCTTTCTTCCTCCGCCGTCTCCCGCATCCGCGACAGCGTCGACCCCCTCGCCTCTTTCCTCGCCGCCCCCGCCATGGCTCCGAAGAGCGACAAGGTGAAGAGCGACAAGGCCAAGAAGGAGAAGTCCGAGCAGGCGGCGAAGCTGGCAGCCCTGCGGAAGAAGTGCGTGGTCTTCGCGTCGAGGCTTGGCGCGAGGGAGCTGTGGGACAAATACTATTTGTTCTGGGCGAGGGAGACCAAAGCTCATCCTCGCACCCAAGTCTTCCCCGCCGTCGCCAAAGATATGTTCCCCGGCGGGTACTTTTTCTTTGCTGCATTCTTCCATTGTGGTCTGTGCCCTCCATTCTCGGAGTTCTTTTGTGATGTCATGAATACATATGGCCTCCACCTCCTAGATTTCACCCCCAACGCCATCCTTACGACGGCCGTTTTCGTACATCTGTGCGAAAACTATGTTGGGGTTCATCCAAATGTGGCTCTTTTCCGCCACTTCTTCATGCCTAGAGTAGAGTCAGGTGCCCCCCTCTCTGGCGGCATCTCAAGGATCTTTAGGCTGAAAAGAAGGACTCGTACTTGAAAGGAGAGCTTCACAACAAGTGGGAGGAGTGGAGAGCCGATTGGTGCTGGGTGCTGGAAGATAAGCCAGAGCCCTTTACCTCGCCGCGCCAGACTGCCATAGTGCGCGGCAGGGATTGGAGTGAATTGGCCCCGGAGGACAGCAAGCTTCAGATCGCCCTCATTAGGATCATCCGTCTCCGGGTCGCCAATCTGACTATCGGAGAAGTTGGAGCAGATTTCCTCCGCCACCGCATCGCCCCTTTACAAGAAAGGAAGAGGCCCGCCTGGGAATTCGGCAATGCGGCAGACATCATGAGGCTGCGCCCTGGATTGAACTACAACTTCACTGCCTTGGAGTTGAAGGGGATGGTCCGGGAGCTCTTCAAGCATGACCCGGCCCACCCGGAGTGGTTCAGACCTTCCCGGGGAGTGGTGCCGCTGTGCAACAGCACTGCCCGTGATTCCCTACGCGCGATGATGCCCGAGTGCGACTCCCACGGCGTCGTCCCCACTTGGCTGGAGCCTCCACCGGAGACCGTGCTGACCTTCTTCGACAACTTGGTCGAGAAGCCCCGCAACACCGAGGAGAACAAGGGCCTTACCCGGGCTACTACTGAGCGGGATATAGCTTACATCGCCTCCAGGATGGAGGAGGCCGCCGCAGCTACAGCTGCGTGCGACTTTGGATACACTGTGGAAGAGGCACAGGCCGCGGACGCAGTGAGTCAAGCAGAGGAGGCGGAAATCCTCAAGCTGCTGAAGATTGCGCCCGAGGAGTTTGCCGGGGAGCCTTCCGTGAAGTTTGCCGGGACGAGCGAGGTTGCCGGGGGGAGTGAGGCCGCCGGGCATGGCGCTGAGTCCAGCGGGCCTGCCGAGGAGGAGGAGGGCGCCGAGGCTGGAGAATCCGACGAAGATTCTGGTGGATCTCTGAATCTTGACGACGATGCCTCCTCGTCCTCGGAGAATTCTCCGCCCCCGCCAAGCCCTCCGCAGCAACCGAAGACGCGCCTCCGCAAGGCAACTGAGACGGCGAGGCCGCAGGCGCCTCGACAGCAGCCGGCGCGCCGTGCGACGCGCACCACCAAGACGAGCAAAGTCGTCCAGGAGGCGCCCCGTGCACAAGCGCCAAGCGGAGGGGGATCTTCCCGGAGCGGAACGGGTGCTCCTTCTGCCCCTCGGTCATCGGCGACGACGGGAGCCGGGTCTTCACAGCCCACAGCCCCGGAGACCGCCAAGCGCCCGAGGGAGCCTTCTCCTCCTGCTCCTCGCGCGGAAGCGCACCAGGCGGAGTTTGACTTCTCCGCCCTCAGCTCCGACGAAGATGAAGAGGAGTAAGTACTTGCAATTCTTTTAGTTCCTTTGATTTTGTCTTGATTTTCCTTGCTTGGTTCTGACCTTGATTTTGTTTTGCTTCGCAGGACCTTGACCCAGCGGATGGCGAAGAGGGCCAAGATCCCTGTGGTCACCATTGAGGACGACGAGCCCTTCGCGGCGACAAGCGACGTGCCGGCGACGAGCTTGCCGGATCAGCCTGCTGCTCCGAGGAGCAGCCCCTAGCGCAGCCCCCAGCGTAAGTCTGGTATTTATCTTTCTGCTTGATGGGCGCGCTCGAGGTTGTTGCTTGTACTGATATTTTGTTGTCTTGTGCAGAAGTGGAGCCGCTGCCGCAGGAGCACCCGGAGGTCGCCCCCGACGAGCCACTTGCTCCACCCTCCCCGCCAAGGATGAACTCCCCGGCAAGGGGGGACGCTCCGCCAAGGACGGGCACTCCGCCAAGGGCGAGTACCCCGCCAAGGGTGAGCAGCACGACAAGGGTGAGCAGCCCGCCAAGGGAGGGCGCAGGTGGCCCTCCGCCATCAGGGGCCACCGCTCCGCCGCCAAGGGAGAATTCCCCAACGAGGGACCCCGTCGTCGAAGAAGTCCGTGAAGGTAAACCTTACAACTTCTTCTTCTTGGATTCTTCTTTTTGGATATTTGCTTGATCTTTTCTTATCTTTTTCTTCCACTAGATCCTCCTGCCCCGGAGCTGATGGAGACGGAGGCCACCGCTGAGGAAGAGGTGCACGGCGACGGCGGCAACGCCACTGCCACTGAGGGAGTGGCTGGAGCCGACGAGCCGGCCGTCGAGGAGACCGTCCCAACCGCCGATGCCGCGGCTGGGGAAGGGACCGGCGACCATACCGCTGGCCCAGAGGCTGCGGGAGCGCCGGACGCTGCACCGGCCGCCGACCCCTCCGCCTCCGCGGACCGGTCGGGCGCCTACTTGGAGGCCCCCAACGGGGTCTTCATTCAAGTTCCGTGGGCGTCCTCGTCTCGAGCACCCGCGGAGGGAGAGACCTTTGATGGAGAGGTCCTCGCCTCCGCCGGATTGAAGATTGTCGAAACGCCCGGTGACAGCGACGAGCCCGAAGAGGAGAGACTCCTTCGTCGGCTCCTGGCTTTGTACCGGGCCAGGCAGGCGAAGTTGGAGTCTCGGGAGGCTCTCGCCACCAAGGCTGGAGCTGATCTGGAGAAGCGCGCCGCGGAGCTCCGCGCCGCCAACCAGGCGGCCCTCCGCAACTTGGCGGAGGAGCGTGAAGAGCTTGCCGGGGCGCAGCAAGCCTTCCTCTTTGAAAAAGCTGAGGCCGAGGAGCAGCAACGGTAGGCCGCCGAGGAGCTGTCTCAGTGGGAAGGGGCACTCAACCAGCGGAAGGTCGACCTCGACGCCCACGAGGATGACCTCACCGCCCGGGAGCAAGCCATCGGCGGGGCTCTGAAGGAGGCGAGGGACGCTGCCGCCGCCGCAGAGACCGCCAAGAAGGACCTGGAGGCCAAGGTGGAGCAGCTGGAGTTGTACTTGAAGGCGAGCGAGGAGAGGGTCACTGCGCTCAACGTGGAGCGGGAGAAAGATGCCCACACCAACTCTGAGCTGCAGGTATGCCTCTCCGAGAAGGGCAAAGAGCTTTCTGACGCCAAGAACTCCATCGCTGACTTAGAGCTGAAGGTCTCCACCCTGACTGGTTCGCTCGACGCCGCCCGGGACCGCGAGACGAAGCTGAAGGACGAACTCCGCAAGGAAAAGGCCTTGGTGGATAGCGCCGCCGTCTCGGCGAACAACTTCAGCCGAGCAGTGGAGCAGTGGACTGATGAGCTGGTCACCTCCGCTGCCAATATTGACATGGAGATGATGGCGCTTAGGGCGGAGCATCTCGTGTACTCCCCGGACGAGAGTCTCCCCCACAGCGCCAAGTTGAGTCTATTCTTCCGGGGAATTGCGCCGGCGCTTGCGCGGCTGCGGGAGAAGATCCCCGTCCAGCTGGCCAACGAGGCGCGTCGGCTCTGCATGGGCACCATGGAGCGGGTCTTGTCGAAGATCGTCTACCGCAACCCCGGCATCAACCTCGTCAACGTCCTCCACACCTTGCCGCCCGAAGCTGACCAGGAGGGGTTGAAGGCGCAGGTTGCCCACATCGTCGCCAAGGTGGGCAAGATCACGAGGCGTGAAGGCGACCGCGTAGATTAGATTTCTTTCTTTCTGCTTCCTTTGCCGCTGCAAAATATGCTACCGACAAGAATCTGTCAGTATTGCGGCAAGTTGCCTTTGTAATATACAATCTTATTTTTGAGAAACCAATGCAGTGTTATCTCCCTTGCTTTGGTCTCCCCACTTTGTATGCATTCCACCCTACGTTTTTAGGGAACTTGCTGGCTAAGGACCCTTGCCGCGAGCATTGAGTGCTGGACTCTTAGCAGCCTGCTGGCAATACCTTCGCCGGCAAGAAACCTTGCCGCAGCTAGTCGCAGCACACTTAGATTGCTGAGCGAACTCGAAAACGAAGCAAGGGCGCGACACTTGTCACAGCTCACTTAAGTCGTTGAGCTTGCTCGAAGCAAAGTAAGGGTGCGGTTAGTCGCGGGTAGGTTCCTCCGCGCACAGGTTTTCCATACAAAGTGTGGTTGTTCAAGGAAGACAACTAAAAAATTTGAAAAATTTGAATTACTCAAACTTTGGTAACTTAGCTTTCATAGATTGTTTGCTCCCCGACACGGCTTCTCTTTCTTGAACAGCACTTGGTTCATGCCTCCATCTTCTCCCCCCCCGGCAAACTTGTGCGCGAGGAATACTCCTTCTGCTTAAGAGGGAAAGAAGAAGAGGGGGAAAAACAAGCATAGGGCCTTATGGCCTGCTAGTGCTTACCGGGGATGTGCGTTGCACAAGGTGCCAAACGATGCATGCAAATAACAAAGAAAAGCATGGAAATGACAAAATAGTGCGAAGCACAAAAGCTTTACTGATGCACGGGATCCGCGCCCGGCTTTGTACAAAGGTTTACATGCAACAGCGGCAAGACTTGTACAAAAGGTGGTTGCCGGAGCGGATCACGGCAACCGCGCCTTATGGGTGAAACTTGCGAAGATGCTCTATGTTCCAGGAGTTGCTCACCGGTAAGCCTTCTTCGGTCTCAAGGCGGACAGCGCCGGGCCTTGTGACTTGTCTCACCCGATAAGGGCCTTCCCACTTCGGCGTCAACTTGTTGGAATTCTTGGCGGACTGAACACGCCGAAGAACAAGGTCGCCTTCCTCGAGACTCCTGGCCCTGACCTTGCGGCTATGATAGCGACGCAAGGCTTGCTGGTATCGAGCAGCTCGTACAGCAGCCTGGAGATGTTCCTCCTCAAGGAGCAATGCATCATCTTGTCGCAGTTGCTCTTGCTCGAGCTCATCATAAGCGAGCACTCGAGGAGATCCGTTTACGAGTTCCGTGGGGAGAACTGCCTCTGCTCCATAGACAAGAGCAAAGGGTGTCTGTCCGGTGGCTCGATTTGGTGTCGTTCTGATTGACCAAAGAGCCGCCGGCAACTCCTCTATCCAGTTTCTTCCGCACTTGTGCAGCCTGTCGAAGGTTCTTGTCTTGAGTCCGCGCAGCACTTCAGCATTGGCCCTCTCCGCTTGACCATTACTCCTCGGATGAGCAACAGAAGCGAAGCAGACCTTGGCGCCAAGGTCTTGGACGTACTGCATGAAGGTGCGACTTGTAAACTGTGTGCCGTTGTCGGTGATGATCCTGTTAGGGATCCCGAAACGGCAAACAATTGATCTGAAGAACCTGACTGCTGACTGTGCTGTCACCTTCCTCACTGGTTCCACTTCTGGCCACTTTGTGAACTTGTCGATTGCAACGTACAAATACTCAAAGCCCCCGACTGCGCGGGGAAAAGGGCCGAGAATATCGAGCCCCCAGACTGAGAAGGGCCAGGACAAAGGGATCGTCTGGAGAGCTTGAGCTGGCTGGTGAATTTGCTTGGCATGGAACTGGCACGCTTCACACTTGGTTACTTGTGCAGTTGCATCTTGGAGGGCTTCTGGCCAGAAGAACCCCTGCCGGAACGCTTTCCCGGCAAGTGCCCTTGCGCCAATGTGGTGGCCACATATGCCTCCATGTATTTCTGCCAACAGCTTCTGTCCATCTTCCCTGGAAATGCACTTCAACCTGACACCGTTGAGTCTTCTTCTGTACAGTTCATTGCCAACAAACTGGTACATACTTGACTGCCTGGTTATTTTCTCTATCTCTTCGGGCTCGTCGGGAAGTTCTCCAGTTTGCAGAAAGCGGACGATTTGCTGTGCCCATGCTGGAGCTTGAGGCTCAACAACAAGGACTAAAGGCATGAGGGCTGCTGCGGGAACCTCAGCTTCTACGGCAAGAACCTGCGGCTCTGCCGGAGCTGATGGTCCCCCGGCAAGCCTGCCGGGGCAAGGCTTGTCGGGAACGCCTGCTTCAACTGTACAGACCTTTGGATCTGCAGGAGCAAACTGTTCCTCAGCATCTTGGCTGTTGATCCTGGGGACCTTGGCGGCGGCTTCGGGAAGGTCCGCCGGCAAGTAGTCGCCGGAGACCAACTTCCTCTTCTTGTTTTGCCCAACTGATGGTGTAACGGATAGCTGAGTTAACTTGAGCACGAAGGTCCTTGGTTCCACAGGTAACTTCATTGCAGCACACTTTGACAGGCCATCTGCAATATCATTTTGAGCTCTTGGGACGTGCTCCATTTGCAGACCTTCAAAGCGCTCTTCAAGCTTCCTCACTTCATCAACATAAGCTTCCATCAAAGGGCTCTGGTAACTCTTATTCACTTGTCGGACCACCAATTGTGAATCTCCCCGCACAATCAACTTCTTGATCCCAAGTTCGGCCGCAATTCTGAGGCCGGCAAGCAAACCTTCATACTCAGCAGTATTGTTTGTCGCTTGTTCCTTGGGAAAGTGCATCTGGACGACATACTTGAGGTGCTCTCCGGTGGGCGCTATGAGTACCACGCCGGCACCGGCGCCTTGCAGCGAGAAAGCACCATCAAAGTAAATTATCCACTCGTTGCTCGCTTGTTGGACGGGGACGCTTGTCTCTGGGATTTCTTCATCTGGCGTTGGGGTCCATTCTGCTATGAATTTTGCCAAAGCTCTGCTCTGTATGGTTGAAGTACTCTCAAACTTGAGACCAAAACTTGACAGCTCCAGTGCCCACTCGACGATCCTACCTGTTGCTTCTAGGTTTTGCAATATCCTCTTTAATGGAAAGCGAGTGACCACTGTTATCTCGTGTGCTTGGAAGTAATGGCGCAACTTCCTTGAGGCCATGAGGAGGCCGAACAGCAACTTCTGCACCCCAGAGTATCTTGATCTAGCCCCCTGCAGAAGGGAGCTCACAAAATACACTGGGCGCTGCACCATCTTCCTTCGCACTTCTCCTTGTTCCTGCGCAGACTTGTCCTTGTCGGGGCCAGAGCTTGTCGGGGGAGCCCCCTGCTTGTCGCTGGATTCGCTTGCCGGGGACGTGGGTTCCTCATCGGCCTCCCTCTCCGCTACTAACACAGCACTAACCACTTGATTGGTTGCCGCTAGGTACAGCAGCAACTTCTCTTGTGGCCTAGGTGCGACAAGTATCGGAGTAGAGGACAGGTATCCTTTCAAGTCTTGCAGCGCTGCCTCCGCTTCCGGAGTCCATTTCATGGGACCTGCCTTTTTCAAAATTTTGAAGAAAGGCAGGGCGCGCTCTGCAGACTTTGAAATGAACCTGCTGAGGGCAGCCACACAACCAGCAAGTCTTCTTACGTCCTTGACGCGCTTCGGGGCTTCAATCTGCTCGATGGCTTTTATCTTGTCGGGATTGGCTTCAATCCCCCTCTGGGACACAAAGAACCCGAGAAGCTTGCCAGAGGGGACTCCGAAGACGCACTTGTCGGGGTTCAGCTTGAGTTGTATCTTGCGCAGATTCTTAAAGGTTTCCTCTAAGTCTTGGATCAGGGTATCTTTGCTCTTGCTCTTGACCACTATATCATCCATGTAGGCTTCTACATTTCTGTGTATCTGTGGCTCAAAAGCAGTGTGTACCACCCTTGCAAATGTTGAGCCTGCATTCTTCAATCCAAAGGGCATGTGTATAAAGCAATATGTGCCGCATGGAGTAATGAATGCAGTCTTCTCTTCATCTTCCTTGGCCATGAATATCTGGTGGTTACCTGAGTATGCATCAAGGAAGGAAAGCAGCTCACATCCGGCGGTGGAGTCAACAATCTGGTCAATACGCGGCAAGGGAAATGGATCCTTGGGACACGCTTTATTCACATCAGTGAAGTCTATACAAAGTCTCCACTTCCCATTGGCCTTGCGCACGACAACTGGATTGGCTAACCACGTAGGATGGATCACGCCTCTAACCAGGCCTGCTGCTTCCAACTTTATCTCTTCGGCAATGAATTCTTGGCGCTCCACGGCTTGCTTCCTGACCTTCTGCTTGACGGGCCGCGCATGAGGACAAACAGCAAGCTTGTGCTCAATTACCTTCCTGGGAACGCCGGGGATGTCAGATGGTTGCCATGCAAACACATCGACATTCGCCCGTAGGAAGGCAACGAGCGCGCTATCCTATTTGGGGTCGAGTGTAGCACTGATGGTGAAGGTACCACCAGTGCCGTCCTCCTTGGCGGACACCTTCTTGGTTGCCGGTGGAGCTGCCATTCCTTTCTTGTACTTGCCGGTGGAGCTCGATGGTGCGTCCTCGACGGCAGCGCAGCACTCCGAAGAGGTGCGTTTGCCGGAGTGTGCCCCAGAGCTCTTGCCGGACTTGGTCTTGGTCTTCCCCCCGGGAGCTTCAGCGGCAAGTGTGTTGCTTTCTGCTGCGGCTGCTGCATCCCGGTAGATCTTGTCGGCGCAGATAAGCGCGTCCTTCTTGTCGCCGGTGACAGAGATGACGCTTATCGGCCCCGGCATCTTGAGTACGTTGTATGCATAGTGGGAAGCTGCCATGAACTTGGCGAGGGCAGGACGACCAAGTATCCCATTGTATGGTAATGGGATATCGGCAACATCAAACGTAATCCTCTCCGTCCTGAAGTTGAGCTCCCCGCCAAAGGTCACTGGCAGCGTAATCTTCCCCTTTGGCTTACTCCTTCCCGGGTTGATCCCTTGGAACGACCCGGTTTCTTCGAGCTCGCCGTCCGGGATCTGTAGCTTCTTGATCACAGCTGAGGAGATCAAGTTCAGGCCGGCCCCGCCGTCAACCAACATCTTGGTGACCTTGAGGTTGCGGATAGTTGGTGAGACCAACATCGGCAAGCACCCGACCGCAGTTGTGCGGTCAGGGTGGTCCTCAAGGTCAAAGATGATGGGCGTGCCGGACCACTTCAGCAGCCTGCGTGACTCGACGGGCGGCTCAGCTGCATTCACTTCTCGCACCCACTGCTTGAGTTGGCGGTGGGAAGTGTGCAGAGAGGCACCTCCGTCGACACACAAAACCTCTGTGGCCTTCTGGAACTCCTGCTCGCTGTTTTCTCCTTCTTCCATGTCGTCGTCGTCGTCTTCTTCCTCATCCTTGTCACGGCCCCGGGGAGGTCTATCACCTTGCCACTGCTTGGCCTTGCTGCGGCGTCCTCCCCGGCCATTGAACGGCCGCTTCTTGCTGGGCTCTCCTCCGCCTCCCTGGGCCTTCTCCTTGTCACGTCGCTCGTATTCAGCCTTCTGCTGCTCTACGAGGTACTCCACTCTTTTGCAGTTCTGGAGATCGTGGCCCTTGGTGCGGTGGATCTTGCAGTATTGCTTGTCGGAGCCGTCCTGCTTGTCGGCTGCCGCTACAGGGGCGGGCTCCTTGCCGGAACGGCCAGCCTGTGCCTTCTTGGCGGGAGCCTCCTTGCCAGACTGCTCGACAACCAGCACCTCCTTGCTCTTCTTCTTTCTGTTGTTCCGCCGCCGGTTTTTCCTTGCCGGGGCGGCATCCTCGCTGTCGCTTCCTCCTGCGCCAGTATCCTCTCCGGGGAGTCTCCTCCCCTCTTCGGGGCGCGCACACTTGTCAGCCAGAGCGTAGAGCTCGCTGACATCCCGGATCTTGGTCATGGCCATATCCTCCCTCATCCGGCGGTTACGCACGTTCTGGTGAAACGCGCTGATAACCGCGGCAAGGTGGACGTCGGGAATGTTATGCTGGACGCGGCTGAATCTTTGGATGTATTTGCGCAGGGACTCTCCCTCCTTCTGGGCAAGGATGTGGAGATCGCTCTCCTGGCCGTGGGGTTTGTGACCGCCCGTGAAGGCGCCAACAAACTGGTGGCACAGATCCGCCCATGAAGAGATGGAGTTCGCCGGCAAGTGCATAAGCCAAGACCGGACGTTTGGCTTAAGCACTAGCGGGAAGTAGTTTGCTAGGATCTTCTCGTCGCGTCCCCCGGCAGCCTGCACCGCAATGGTGTAGATGCTGAGGAACTCCGAGGGGTGTGTCTTGCCGTCGTAATTCTCGGGTACGTCGGGCTTGAAATTCTTCATGCTGGGCCACTGGACTTGCCGCAGCTCACGGGTGAACGCAGGGCAACCTGCCGCGTATGGCAAGTCGCCTGGCTCACCGGGCGTGTGCGCGTCGACAGCGGTCCCAGCGCGCTGATCTGACTGTCTTCGGGCTTCTCGTCGACGCTCGATGCGAGTCCGAGCGTCCTCTTGCCGCCTGTCGTCTAGGACTTGGCGCTGATCGCGGCGAGCCCGCGGATCCGACGACGCCGTAGAGTCGTCGTCGACGTTGATCCGGCGGGGTGGCGATTTCTGCTTCCGCGGCGGGGAGTGCACGGTAGTTGCACCCCCGGCGGTCTTGTCCCCATCGGCCTTCGTCTGGTCGACTTGCCGCGGCCGCGATGTTGCCGGCTGCTGCGGTGTGTCGTTGTTGGCGAAGGTGATGAGGCTCTGGATCGTCGCCCTCCAGTCTTCGGCTTTATCTGCCGCTGGAGGGAAGTCGAGGAGCAGTTGTGCTCTTGCTAGAGCTTCTGCTGGAGAGGAGGGGAGCGGCGGCGAGCGGTGCGAGGAGCGAGATATGCTCGGACTTCTAACAGGGTTAGAAGGAGCAGTTTCTCGCCCCGGCGACCGTGCCTTGCTCGTACCAGCACGCTGGCCTTGAGCATCCCGCGATCCTCCGGCTTGGCCACGCCCCAGCAGGCGTATGGTACCTCCCGTACTACGCCGCTGCTGGTCTTGTACCTCCTGAGAGGGACGTGGTGCGTGCACGGACGCCGAGGCTTTGGAGTTCGCCCGATCGTCCTTCTTGTCCTTGGACTTGGTGGCGCCGTGAGTTTCCTCGCCGGCGACCACCCTTCCGCCGGCGTCTCCTCCACCAACCGTTGGTTCTGGTGGCGGTGGGATCGACGTAGACGGGCCTCCGACCTCCGAAGCCTTCTTCTTCGGAGGCACGTTGATGCTGTCGATGAAGTTGATGAAGCTAGAGAGGTTGATGAAGAATGCGCCCGCGTGAGCGCCGGATCTGGTTCGCAGAACCTCGACGCCCCCTACCTAGCACGCCAAAGATGTCGGGGGAAACTGTCCTCCCACGAGCACCTATGGGACCGGAGCCCCTTCTACGTTGCGGTAAGGGAGCAGAGGGAGCACGGAGAGCAGATCGAGGAGCGCACGCGGGCAGTTTTACCCAGGTTCGGGCCGCGCGGACGCGTAAAACCCTACTCCTGCTTAGGTTGTATTGAGTTCTTGTGCTCGGGAGCTTGAAGTTGTGGGAGGACCTATGGGACCGGAGCCCCTTCTACGTTGCGGTAAGGGAGCGGAGGGAGCACGGAGAGCAGATCGAGGAGCGCACGCGGGCAGTTTACCCAGGTTCGGGCCGCGCGGACGCGTAAAACCCTACTCCTGCTTAGGTTGTATTGAGTTCTTGTGCTCGGGAGCTTGAAGATCTACAGTACTAGCTACACCGAGCGAGAGAGTTGTCTAGGTTTCGAAAACCCCCTTCTACGTCGTGCATGGGCCTCCTTTTATAGCTCAAAGGGGTCACCGACAGGTGTCAACGTAGATAAGGGCAAAAGTGTAAATTTGGTGGTAGTTGTAACAGTGCATGAACAGTGCGTGAACAGTGGTCTTCACCTAACTTTGACAGTGGGGGCAAGGGCATTAAATGCCCGTCGCCGTCGCCCCCAAAAGCCTCCGTCCATGCTTCTCCGTTCGCCACGGCGGTAGCCTCGTCACCGTGGTTTGCCACCGTGTGCCCCAGGCTGCACAGCCGTCGGCCACGCGTCCCTGGAAGGGCCCCAGGGCGATGCGGGGGCAGATGAGCTGGAGCGCGGGCACACATCGTGAGTTTCCCCGGCAAGCACCTTGCCGGGGTCGTGGTCTCGCCGGGCCCGGAAGCTTGTCGCTCTCCGGGTCCTGCCGGGGCGCATGATGCGCTGGGACATCTCTTTGAGATATGTGTTCCTTGGCCTCCCTAGCAAGCTCCTCTTGCCAGGGTCTTGTGCTAAAGTGATAACATTGAGCCTGGTGCGGCCTTCCCGGCAAGCTCCTCTTGCCGGGGCCTTGATCTTCTGACTTGTATACTTTGTTCTTGAATGGCTTCATAGGGACCAGAAAGGTTCTTGGCGAGCACGTGGTAAGCCCTGCCACGGGAAGCTGCTACCGCCCGTGCACAAGTTGGGGTACTAAGGTACCCCTATCTTAGTACACCGACACATCCCCTTCTCCATCAACAATTATCAGTTCGTCTTTCGTTCCACTATATATCACTTCATGCGTTACGTGCTATGCTTGGAGCGTCTTGCTCTTAGTTTCCTTTTTTTAGTTTTCTTTAGCTTTGCTTGCTGTTCATAACAAGTTAGAACCTAGCTTTCTTTGTGTGGGAGAGAAACACGCTCCACTTCAACCTAGAACACAACATAGGATTTTCATGCTTATCTTTGCTGTGTGTGTTCTTTGTCTTTCCATAGCTGCTGTCATGTTTAGCTCTTAGTTTTCATGCTTTTCTTTTTAAAGAGCTTTTGTTTAGTTGGTTGCTGAAGTCTCTTGAGTTTTCATGTTTATCTTGTTAAGAGAGTTTGCCTGTTGCAGTGAGTTGTGTGTCTTAACTTAAAGTAGGTAATTGAGGTTGCTATTTAATTTTAGTAGTAACTTGCAATAGTTTTGAGGTATTGCCATGAGTAATGTCTGAACTTTTGGTGTCAAGAGCTTTAGCCTATTAGTGATAGATGTCGTATTTTGGGCAATCCGTGTTTATTTTCGAAAACCTACAAAATAGTTGAGAACTTTAGCTACTAGATGGATCACTAATCTTTGGAGGGATCGAATATTAGAGTACACTCACGTACCATGAGTCGAGGATGCGCAAGGATAACCAAACCCCCATACACTCCTCCTCGGGGTACTTGTCTCTTTGTGAACCTCCTAATTAGATTGAGAGTTACCGATAATAAGTGCATGAGTTCTTCGGACTAATGTGAGTATTCGAAAGTTGACACTTCCACATAGCCATATTTTTCTAGCCTCTTCGGTACCGTGCATTGCCCTTTCTCACCTCGAGAGTTGGCGCATACTTCGCCGGTGCATCCAAATCCTTGGCACGATACGCTCTGTCATCATAAGCCTCATTATATCCTTCCTCAAAACAGCCACCATACCTACCTATCAAGGCATTTCCATAGCCTTTCCGAGATACATTGCCATGCAACATCCATCTTCTCATGACTTGATCTTCATGTCATACATGCTTTTTGCTTGATCGATGAGCCGCATGCTAGTTGGGCCTTGCCCTAATCTTTGCTACATGACGCGCTAGTATCATTGCATATCCTGCTACACTGGCAGAGGCATATATTTGCATACATCATGATAGTTTCATCTTCTTTATGTTGAGTACTCTTGTAAAGTGTGAAAGATCTTCTATACTTCTTGTAATACATAGAGTGTTGCCCCTAAAGTGAGGAAAAGATCCCAAAGAGGACAAAATCAAAAGATCCCAAAGAGGACAAATGAGAGTTAAATAGAAAGAGTCATTGAGGCCACAAAAAAATAAAAAAAATATAGAAAAAAGAGAAAAAGAAATAAAAAGAGAGAAGGGGGCACACTACTATTCCTTTTGAGAGATCCACACTCGGACTCCATCTTATACCTTGTACTCCATAGAGATTATCATTCATGCATATAGCTATGTGGGGACCTTCACACTATAGAACTTGGCTTGTATATTCCAATGATGAGCCTCCTCAAAAGAGCTCTAGGTCTTCTTGAGCGAGCAAGTTGGATGCACCCCCACTAGTTCCATTGGAGAGCTTACCTTAGCTCATATGTGCATCCGTTGCATGGCAATCCCTACTCCTCACATCATATCTATCATTTGGCTTTCTCTCGCCTATGATTGTTCTCATTGATGTGAGCCTTTCACACCTTTTTTGTCTCCCCCCTTCATCATTTTTCTCTCTTTGCCATCCTAAGTGTCAACTTTCTTGCTTACGCTCATCCATTGCATGAGTGCTCAAAATATCGAAAGGGAGCGGATCATTTTGACTTGTACCTGGCTAGTGGTCTGGGGATGAGTCAAGATAAGATTCCAAAGAAGAACAAGTGTGAAACTTTAGTAGATTAAGTTCTCAACAATACAAAAACTATGTTTTACTCTCTCGTATATCCCTATCCCCTTTCTTGCACGCAAACACCATTTGGAGACATTCGAGTCACGGACAGTGAGAGCTCTTGCACCTTTATGTTCTTATGTTGCTTGTTACAATGCTAATATGGACTCTTGCTTGTTATGACTTGAATTGAATTACATGCCTTGATTGCTTTACTTAAAAAGTTCTTATATGGTTGGTAGCATGTCACCACAGAAATTATGCTTGTTATCATTTACCTACTCGAGGACGAGCAGGAATTAAGCTTGGGGATGTTGATACGTCCAAAACGTATCTATAATTTCTGCTTGCTCCATGCTTCTTTTGTGTGATATTGCTATGATATTGATGCACTTCCATACACTTTTTATCATATTTGGACTAACCTATTAACTCAGTGCACCACAGTGCCAGTTCCTGTTTTCTGCTGTTTTTCTATTCCAGGTTTCCCCCATATTAAAAGTGCTCCAAAAATTCCAGGAAAAATACAAGAAAAATCAGCGTACAGGAAGCTTCGCGAAGAACAAAAGATGGGCCAGAGGGGAGCCATGGGAGGCCCACGCGGCCACCTGGCGCGGCCCCACCCCTGGCCACGCCAGGGGGGCGCCTGGGGCCCCTGCTCCGCCTCTGGCTGCCCCCCTTCGCATATATATCCCTCTCGTCCCGAAACCCTCGAGGACAGAACCCTTTTTCGCGATCTCGCCTCTGTTCCGCCGCTGCAGCGCTTCCAAGATCGGGAGCATCAGGAGAACTCTTCCCGGCACCCTGCCGGAGGGGAGAACCACCACCGGGAGCTTCTCCACCACCATGGATGCTTCCCGGATGAGTCGTGAGTAGTCCACCTTGGACCATGGGTCCATGATCAGTAGCTATGTGATGTTCTCCTCCCCTCTTTGCTCTTCATGGTTTAGACCTCGTGAGCTGCCCTTCATGATCGAGGCACATATGTAATCTTTCTGCTGTTGCTTTGCTGAGTTTGCTGGGATATGATGGATTATGAGACTATGTTCAGATTGTGTTTGAGTAATATATTTGATTCACCTCTTTTATATCTTTGTTCTTGAGTAATTCTTGCATGTTCTCCGTTGCTGTTTATTGCTTTGGCCAAGTAGTAGGTAGTAACTCCAAGAGGGAGCGTTATGCTTGATTGTGGGTTCATGCCCCCTGATGACTAGCTTGAGTGACAGAAACATGAGTCTAGGGGATGTGTTGTTGCCACAAGGGAGAAAACAATGGTGCTTGTACTTGCGGGTACAAGGATTGTTTACTTTACGCAAAGTTCTTTTAATGCAGTTGTCTGTTGCTTTGAGTTTACACTTTGGGTGGGATTCACAACTTAATACCAGCGAGATGTTCTGGATAGAAATCTCAAGGTGGATGATTAGTAGTAGATGCAGATGGATTTCGGTCTACTTGCCTTGGCGTACCGCCCATGCTTTTGAGCCTCTACCTTTCTTTGCAGCATAGTTAGCATTGGTTTGCGCACATAATCCTGTCAATTGCCCAGCTGTAATTTGTTTACCTCGCTTTGCTGTTTTATCGTCTTTTGGGAGAGAGACATCACTAGTGAACATCATGGGACCCCGGTCCACATTACCACCGCTGATCACACCTTCTATTTACTTCCTGTTTTTATTTCCTAGTTGCAGTCATAGCTATCATTATTATCTCTTGTGTTTGATCCTTTGTAGACAACAAGGCCGGAGGGATTGACAACCTCTCTGTACTCGTTGGGAGCAAAGTTATCTGTATCTGTGTGCAGGTCCCGTCAACCGCTAACTTTCTAGCGCCGTTGACACCTACTTGTCGACCCTCGGAGTCTCACGGGATTCGATCCTTGGTATCTTTGCAAAGGGAAATTTGCCGCTACGCTACATCTCAACCTTCCACTTGGGGTAACCAACGAGGGGCGAGAAGCCATCAGTGATACATATGATGTAACTCTTTTTGCGGTGTGTTTGTTGGGATTCGATGAACTTTGAGTTTATGATCAGATCTATCTTTTTATCCATGAAAGTTATTTGAGTCTTCTTTGATCTCTTATATGCATGATTTCTTATAGCCTCGTATTTCTTATCCAATATTTGGGTTTTGTTTGGCCAACTTGATCTATTTATCTTGCAATGGGAAGAGGTGCTTTGTAGTGGATTCGATCTTATGGTGCTTGATCACAGTGACAAAAAGGGAACCGACACGTATGTATCGTTCCTACTAAGGATAAAATGATGGGGTCTATTTCTACATAAATAGACCTTGTCTACAGAATGTCATGATTCTTATTGCATTACTCCGTTTCTCCATGAACTGAATACACTAGATGCATGCTGGATAGCGGGCGATGTGTGGAGTAATAGTAGTAGATGCAGGAAGGAGTCGCTCTACTAATCTTGGACGTGATGCCTATATAATGATAATTGCCTGGATATCGATGTAATTATTTGAAGTTCTATCAATTTCCCAATAGTAACTGTTTTCCCACCGTTTGCTATTTTCTCAAGAGAGAAGCCACCAGTGAAATCTATGGCCCTCGGGTCTCTTCCAATATTATTTGCCTTTGCGGTCTATTTTCCCTTTGCTTTTATTTTTAGATCTATTAAACCAAAAACCCAAAAATACCTTGCTGCAATTTATATTATTTGGTGTTCGATCTATCAATATTTACAACTCTATCACGTTCGTTACCCGAAAGGGATTGACAACCCCTTTTACACATCAGGTTGTGAGTATTTGTTATTTGTGTGCAGGTGTTGTTTACGTTGTGTTGCTTGGTTCTCCTACTGGTTCGTTAACCTTGGTATCATCACTGAGGGAAATACCTACTGCTGCTATACTGCATCATCCCTTCCTCTTTGGGGAAATACCGACGTAGTTCTAGCAGACATCAAAAGGAATTTCTGGCACCGTTGTCGGGGAGCATCTTCAACATATACTAGGTTCCTAATCACAAATCTCATCTCCTCACAATTTACATTATTTGCCATTTGCCTCTCATTTTCATCTCCCCCACTTCACAAACATTTGCCGTTTTATTCGCCCTCTTTTTCATTCGCTGTTTTCCGGTCAGATCTATCGCCCACTTGTATTCTTGTTAACAATTTCTCAAAAATAACGGAAGAGAACACTAAGTTGTGTGATTTTTGTAATACCAACAACATAAATTTTATTGGCACTCCGATTGCTCCTCCAGCCACTAGTGCGGAGACTTGTGATATTTATACTGCTTTGTTGAATCTTGTCATGAAAGATCAATTTTCTGGCACTCCTAATGAGGATGCCACGTCCATCTTAACACGTTCGTGGAATTATGTGATATGCAAAAGAAAAAAGATGTGGACAATGATGTTGTGAAATTGAAATTATTCCCGTTTTCTTTGCGAGATCATGCAATTTTTTTGTTTTCTTCTTTGCCTCACAATAGCATCGATTCTTGGAACAAATGCAAAGACGCTTTTATCACTAAATATTTATGCCCATAAAAATTATATCCCTTAGAACCCAGATCATGAATTTCAAGCAACTTGAACATGAGCATGTTGCACAATCTTGGATGAGGATGAAAATGATGCTAAGGAATTGCCCAACTCATGGGTTAAATCTTTGGATGATCATACAAAACTTGTATCCGGGGTTGAATTTTGTTTCTCAAAACCTTTTGGATTCTGCCGTGGGTGGTACTTTTACGGAAATTACTTTGGGTGAAGCGACCAAATTGCTTGACAATATTATGGCGAATTATTCGCAATGGCATACCGAAAGGGCGCCGACTAGCAAAATGGTTAATTCGGTTGAGATTGATTCTTTGAGTGAAAAAGTTGATGCTCTTATGAGAATGGTTGCTAGTAAAAGTGCTCCTGTTGATCTTAAAGATATGCCTTGGTATACTTCGATTGAGCAAACTAGTGATGCTATAGATGTGAACTTTATCTCTAGAAATGATTTTAACAACAATCCTTATACAGGTAATTTTAATGCTACGCCTTTTCCTAGTAATTCCTCTAATAATTATGGTAATTCCTATGGAAATCAATCGTACAATAATAATAGGAATACCTCTGATCTAGAGAATAATATTAAAGAATCTATCAATACTCAAAAAAAATTCAATGCTTCCATAGAAGAAAAATTGAATAAGATTGATGATATGTCTAGGAGTATTGATATAATTTCTCATGATGTGGAAAATCTCAAGTTGACATTTTTTGTGCCTAAAGTTGAAGAATAAATTAAAGCTCTTTATGTTTCTATGGATGAAAGTAAGAAAAGAACCGCCATGCTTAGAGCCAAATGAGAATTTTTAGAAAATGCGTTTTCTAGTGATTGCCATCATAAAATGATGAAGACATTAAAATGATTGGTGTTTCTTCTATTGAATCTTTGTTTAGTAAAGTTCAACTTCATGATAAAGGGACCGGAGAAGAGTCGACTTTAGGTACAAGGCGTCCCAATATTTTGGAGGGTGATAATCTTGTTGAGAACATTTATAAAGTTGGTTTGGAGATGTCAAGACTTTAACTAGTGATGTGCCCACTATTTTGGATTACAAAGACTTTAATTATGATAATTGTTCCTTAATTGATTGTACTTATTTGTTGCAATCCATGATTAATTCACCCCATGCCTACGAACAAAATAAAGCTTTTACTAAACATATTGTTGATGCTATGATGAAAGCTTTAGATGATAAGTTGGAATTAGAAGTATCAATTCCTAGAAATTTGCATGATGAATGCGAACCTACTATCAAAATCAAAATTAAAAATTATGAGTGTTTTGCTTTGTGTGATTTGGGTGCTAGTGTTTCCACGATTCCGAAGTCTCTTTGCGATGTTCTTGATCTTACCAATATTACAGAGTGCTCTCTTAATTTGCATTTGGCAGATTCCACTTTTAAAAAGCCTTTGGTAAGGATCAATTATGTTCTTATTCTTGCAAATAGGAACTATGTACCCATAGACTTTATTGTTCTTGACATCGATTGCAATCCATTTTGCCCAATTATACTTGGTTTACTGTTTTTGCGCACTATTGGCACGGTGATTGACATGAAAGAAGGGAATATTAAACTCCAATTTCCCTTGATAAAGGGCATGCAATACTTCCCTAGAACCAATATCAAATTGCCTTATGAATATATAATGAGGGCAACTTATGGAACATCCAACAAGGATGACAACACTTGAAATCTTGGTATTATGCCTAGCTAAGGGCATAAACGATAGCGCTTGTTGGGAGGCAGCCCAACTTGTATCCTTTTGTTTTTTTATTTCCTTGCGTTTTAAATAAAATACCCTTTAATACCTATGTTTAGATGTGTTTTGGCGGTTTGAATAAAGGTTTGTGCCAGGCAAAGCCTTGGGATCATGTTGGGTGTTAGTAGATTTGATCTTGCTGAAAAAAAGAAACTTTTGCGCTCACGAGAAAAAATCTCATTTTTAACAGAAGAGTGCTTTTGAGTTGATTCTTTTTCAAGAAGATTGATATACAAATTTCCCATGTGGCCCTATTTTTTCAAGATTTTTAGAGTTAGAGAAGTATTCGAAACTTCCAGATTGCTACAGACTATTCTGCTTTTGACAGATTCTGTTTTTATTGTGTTATGTGCTTGTTTTGATGATTCTATGGTTTTGTTTGATGAGTCTTTGCCATAGAAAAGTTGGAATACAATATGTATAATACAAATACAAAATATGAATTGGTTTGCTACAGCACTTATAGTGGTGATTTGTTTTCTTATACTAACGGATCTCATGAAAGTTTTGTTGAGTTTTGTGTGATTGAAGTTTTCAAGTTTTGGGTTATCTTACGATGGATGAAGGAATAAGGAGTAAGAAGAGCCTAAACTTGGGGATACCCCATCATCCCGAACCATTATCTAAAATATAAGCAAGCAACTAAACATGGGGATGCCCCCGAGTGGCATCCCCTCTTTCTTCTAACGACCATTGGTATTTTACTCGAAACTATATTTTTATTCGTCACATGATATGTGTTTTGCTTGGAGCGTCTTGCATGATATGCATCTTTGCTTGTTTTGTTTTGCTTTTTAAGTTATCAATCCTTGCTGTACACACCTATTAGAGAAAGCCATAATTATGCCATGACTTGTTAGAATAGCTCTCTATGCTTCGCTTCAATTTTTATGAGCTATGGATTTGCTCTAGTGCTTCACTTATATCTTTTTCAGCATGGTGTTCTTTAGTATTTTTGAAGAAATACTCTCTTGCTTCACTTAGATTTATTTGTTAGTTAGTAATTTTTTAGAAATTCTCTCTTGCTTCACTTCAATTATTTTGAGAGAAAGAAAAAAATATGCTCATGATCTTCACTTATATTTTTTTTGAGCTTATCAAAAGCAACACACACGAAATTAGTTCCAAAGTGATAGATATCCAAGAAGGATATAATAAAAACTTTCATGAAGATCATTGGACAAAATAAACTTGATTCCTTTGTAATAGTTTTGAGACATGATGATGTGATATGTGAGTCATGTTAATGAGTAATTATGCTTTAGTAAGAATATTAGTGTTAAGGTTTGTGATTCCTTATGCAAGTACTAAAGTCAATAATCATGTAATAAAATTACATCTTACTTGTGGTGCATTATTCGGTGTTATTTATGCTCAATTCTCCCTTATGATATTATTTGTTTCATGGTTGGTCGCTTCCGAGTCTTTTGCTAGCCTTCATTTTGCACTAAGTATGATCACTACTTGTGCATCCAAAATCCTTTATCCCGATTTTGCCACATCTGTCCACCATACCTACTTATATGCGGTATTCCTTTGCCGATCTAAGCAAATTTGTATGTTCCATCTCTAATTTTAAAAATAAATTTCCCTTTTGTGTGCCCGTACCGCTCATGAGACGGTGAGGGGTGGCCAATATTTTCCATGCTAGATGTGTTATTCTCATGATGAGTGTTTATTCACTTGTCATTGCACGAGAGTAAGGAAAAGGTATTAGGGATGTCCAGTCCCGAAATGAAAATCAAATTTACTTTATGCTGTCAAATATAAAATTCCTTGGAAAGTGTTGGTATGGAAGGCAACTGTGGATTTGGCTAGCCATGGCTTGTGAAAGTTTGGCGGAAAAGGAATAAACTTTATTTTATGTTTTGGAACCGCCTATGATATATCTAGCATGGAAAGTGTTGGGAACCTTAAGTCGTTTTCATTGGTGGGAAAAGTATGCCTACCGTTTGCTATTTTCTCGAGAGAAGCCACTAGTTAAATCTATGCCCCCCTCTCTTCCAATATTATTTGCCTTTGCGATCTATTTTTCCTTTACTTTTATTTTCAGATCTATTAAACCAAAAACCCAAAAATACCTTGCTGCAATTTATCTTATTTGGCGTTTGATCTATTAATATTTACAACTTTATGACGTTCGTTAACCGAAAGGGATTGACAAGCCCTTTTACACGTCGAGTTGCGAGTATTTGTTATTTGTGTGCAGGTGTTGTTTACGTTGTGTTGCTTGGTTCTCCTACTAGTTTGATAACCTTGGTCTCATCACTGAGGGAAATACCTACCGCTGCTATACTACATCATCCCTTCCTCTTTGGGGAAGTACTGACGTAGTTCTAGCAGACATTAGTGTGGTTTGCAGGTTTATCAGGGGTGCCATGAATCTGGCAAGGCATTTCTAGTATTTTGTCCAGGCTAGATGGATTGTCTCTATTGCCTTTGAATGGCTTCTTCCGTTGACTGAGCCTGGAGCCACTGAATCCGGCGTTTACTGCCGTGTCATCTGCGTCTCTGGTATTGTTTCGACGCTTGTTCTTATTGCATTGTGGCTTACCATTGCCGTCCCTGACTCCGGAAATGTCGGGGTCGCTGGTGCTATTGCTGGTACGAGCTAGCCAACTGCCTTCGCCCACGCAAAAGTGGGTCATGATTGAAGTAAGGACTATCATTGTCCTCGGCTTCTCTTGGCCGTGGTGTCTTTCTAGCCACTCGTCCCACACACTGTGTTTGAATGCCGCTAAGGCTTTGACGTCTAGACAATCAACAATTTGGTTCTTTTTAGTTAAGAGCCGATTCCAACGCTTACGGGTCGACTCCCCGGGTTGCTGGATTATGTGAATTAAATCTTCAGCATCTGGGGGCCGGACATAAGTCGCCTGAAAGTTAGCCTGAAAAGCATCCTCTAAATCTTCCCAGCTTGCAATGGAGTTCTGTGGGAGGCTGTTTAACCAGTGCCAAGCTGGCCCTTTCAGCTTGAGAGGTAAGTATTTGATGGCATGGAGGTCATCTCCACAAGCCATGTGGATGTGAAGAATAAAGTCTTCTATCCATACAGCGTCCATCGTTCCATCATATGCCTCAATGTTTACGGGTTTAAAACCTTCTGGAAATTGATGATCCATCACCTCATCGTTGAAGCATAGAGTGTGTCAAGCACCCCTGTACCGTGCGACATCGTGGCGTAATTCGGACAGTGTCTGTGTTCGGTGTTGGTTCCGAACTTGATTATGCCCGGCGTGTTTGGCTTGATAGCCACCGTCCCGCGTGGGAGCACGTTCTCTTGATCCGTACATTGATCTGGCCTGACCGGCTTTTTTATTCAGGTCCTGATGTAAATTGTACTTATGGCCCTTAGCCGATGTATCCTTTCCTTTACGGTGGGGAGGTGCGGGCTGGTGTACGGCATTGCTGGCCGCTTTGTCCCGTCCACGAGGTGGTCGGTCCGGTTGATCGGCCCGATTGTACTTCAGCGGACTTGGCGCAAGGGCCTCGTCATTAATTAGGGCAACGGTTTGCGCTTGGGGTAGCTCTTTGTTTGACGCTCGTGGCGGTATCTCTTCTCGGCGTCTAACACTTCAGTCCATCTATCATTGAGCGTATCCTGTTTGGCTTTAAGCCGCTGCTGCTGTTTTTTCAGGCTCCTTGTTGTGGCAATGAGCTATTGATGAAAGCGTTTTTGTTCGAGGGGTTCCTCTAGGACTATGAATTATTCGTCTCCCAGGCCGACGTCCTCTTCGGAGACAGGTAGATAGTTGCTGTCTTCGGAATCGTTGTGATCGGCGAGGTGTTCGGGACTGTGTTCGTCATCTTCCCGCTCGTCCTGCTCCACCACTGGCTCTACGGGGTCATCAGCTTCCTCTGGATCTTCATTGTCTCTGGTGCCAGTGTTACTTTCCTTTCCTCAACGCTATTGTCAATGGCGTTTCCGACGCTGGCGTTTAGGAAGTTCATCGATGGGCTTATCCTGCTCTGGATCTTTATTGCCATCGTCTTCCTTCTCATTGGGTGTATCCACCATGTACACATCATAGGTAGAGGTGACCGTCCATCGCCCGGTCACGGGCGGGTTTGTACCTAGATCGGCTTCGACATCGTGTTCCATCCCATCGATGTCTTGGGAAGCATAATCTAGTAGGTCAGTTAAGTCTTTGACCGTGGCTACCAAGTGGGTGGTGGGTGGGAAGCAAAATTCCCTGTCTTCAGCCCCAAGTTCGAACTGGGCATAGTTCGGCTAGGAATCCTCTCTTAGGGTGAGTGATTGCAGTAAGTCTAGCGCCTCGTTTAAAAGCAAGTGTCGGATAGGTGTTTGGGAGTCTACGGGGCCGGGCTCAGTGGAAACCCCTCCCTTGGGCCCGGAGAGTGCGGATCACGTAAGTATGGGGCTCGTAATCAGGGACGAGTCTGGTATTCTAGCGGTGGGGAGGATCCCACTCAATTCTGGATCTATGAGCGGCTCAAACACCGCTAAGTCTGCGGTTTCCATGGTGGGGTTGACCTTCCCGTCTTCGGACAAAGTGATCTGCTCCGGATCTAGGGCCAGAGCCGTCGCAGGTGTTGACCCCTAGATGGGACCTGATGACAGATCTAAGATGTCTTCATCGTGTAGGTAGGGGCAACAACCATGGGTGTGAATTCGTCGAAGATCAAGTATCCACATACATCAGCAACATAGTTCAAGCTTCCAACCCTGATCTGATGACCAGGGGCATAGCTGTCAACCTGCTCGAGGTGGCCATCTATGTTGGCACAAAGCACGAAGCCACCGGACACAAAAAGATGGCCATGGAGGAAAATTCCTCCGGGGGTGGCGCCGTCGTTGATGACGAAGTGAGCCATTAATCCTTATGTCGACGACACACTGTAACTCTCAATGAATGCATCAATGTTGGTGTCAAAACCGATAGATCATGGGTAGGGGGTCCCGAACTATGCGTTTGAGGATTGATGGTAATAGGAGACTGGGGACATGATGTTTACCCAGGTTTGGGCCCTCTCGATCAAGGTAATAACCTACTTTTTGCTTGATCGATCTTGATGAATATAGGGTTACAAGAGTTGATCTACCTCGAGATCGTAATGGCTAAACCCTAGAAGTCTAGCATAGGATGTTATGATTCTTCTCGCTACAGACTAAACCCTCCGGTTTATATATGCACCGGAGGGACCTAGGGTTGTACATGATCATCTTGCAGAGTAAGGAAAATATTACACCCGGACTCTAAACTTGCTAGTTTACACATATGGGAGTCTTATCCGGATACGGGAGATAGTATTCAGCGACAATCTTCACGACCCACCAGTCTTTCCCATAACGAGTAACCCGGCCACTTGAGGACCCCTTAATCCAGGACTCCCTCACCTCCTGCAGACGGAACCAAACGTCGTGGACGTGAACCGGGCGGTGCTCGCATCCGTGCAGAACGCCCGCACGCTCCGCATGAACGAGTAGCTGGAGGCCGAGGACAACCACGGTGCGGAGATACATGTCGGCAGCTACGGCTGGTCCGCGCCGGTAGCCAGAAAGACGATGAGGATGTCTCGTTCCGCGAGCAGTGATAGTTTTTCTTTATTGTTGTTTTTAGGGATCTTTTGCTGTGTAAAAACATATATTTATGCAAGTCGCCTGACTTTCATCATTTGGGTCAGTCGACAATTTAAGGCGGTTGGATGGATATCCCACGTCTCCTAACCATTCTTCTTCCCCAAAAGACCATCGCCCGCGCCGCATGGATCTTCCTCAACATGTGGTTGGATGAACATACTATATGAACGAAAATTATGTGTCAGTGGTAGGACGGCTGAGTTTGGTTTGATCACATGCGGTAGCACGTGTCAGTGAGGGTGCGTTTCCTTGGATGGGTTTGCAGCGTGCAGGAGCGACCGTGTAAGGGTGCGGTGCGACCGCGATAGCCGTGTGCAAGTGTACCTCATTTTCATTTTGAAAAACTTTAGGCAAGCTTAGCAAAAATGTGCGGCAAAGTATGGCCATGCAAGGCCTAAACCCAAACATGATACAAGTACGCACTACTTGTGTTAAAAAAGAAAGGTGGGGTTTTCCTTCCTGGGATTGATCGATACAAATCCTCGTTTGACATGTCAATTAATGCATATTTTTTATCCAACGCCCAAAGAGCTAACCATCTCACTCATTATTGCTTGATTAATGCAGCGCCATGCAAACCAACCTTCTCACTTCTGCATGCATGCAAGGGTATATTAATGTCCTTGGTTGCTAGTACTACGAGGCAAAACCATCAATTTTGCCTCGATTCGTGTTAGTGGCCTTCTTCAAATTGTAATTTTGATACTGGCCTTGTATACAAAAAAGGAGGTAGTAACTATTTGACTTCCTTCCCCATTGCGGTGACGTCGATGATATCTCAAATGTTGTGGCTTTGGCGAAGTGCGTTCGACGGAGCACACCATTGAGGGAGACCACGGTAAGTCATTCGCAAGTATCGCCTACAAGCCGAGACAACCGCCTTCTTTGCATCCAGGAAGTCTGTTGAACCAAAGGAGGTGTAAACGTACTAGTACTACACAATAGCGGCATCCGTCCAGCTTAGTGCGGCAAGGTGGTTTCTCGAAGAAGAAGACGGAGAAGCAGAGTCAGCGAAGAGTGAGATGATGGTTGCTTCATCCGTGCTTTGTGATTTCATGCCTCACTACTTTGTGATTTGTGATAGAAGGGACAAGGGAGTAGACTCTGTGCTCTATACGTATTGTATGTGCGTCCAAGCACGGCAGAAAGAGGAGAGAGATTGCATTTTTCAATTCCTTCAATCAATCAATTAGGGAGCTTTGGTTCCCTCTTTTTGTTTTTGGCAGAACCCTCTATAATGGTTCCCATCAATGCCAAAAGCTATTTTCACATTTGGCTACACAGTGTGGATGCCCTTAATCGTACCAATTGGTTTTGTTCCTGTGTGCTATCTATACAAATTTCGATTATATTGATCTAGAAAATTATATCAAGATTAGTAAAAAGGAGGTGATTTTTCCGCGCCGAAGGCGGGGGAGGTTTCTTACTTTTAGAGGACGTTGGCCTGGCAGTTTGCTAACATGATGTCCCACATGTCAGTTATTTACCAAGCCGGTCCGCGTCCCACATGAGGCTGGCCATAGTGGTAGCAACATGCACTCGGGAGTAGAAAACATGCTGATGTGGCAGAGAATTAAAGAAGAGAGAGGGGGTTAGAGTAACATACTAGGTAGACACCGTATCATGTTAAATGTTATAGTACTACTTTGTGTCATGCATCGCAATATATATACTATGCACTATAGAGGAAGTTGGAGTACTCTAACTACTATGAAGTAGTAGTATCATACACTTGTATTATGCGTATGATAGTAGTATATGATACTCCCCACTATGAGTAGCCGAGGCAGAACAACGGCAGAAGAAACACGTGGTTAACTTGAAGAAGATGAGGGAGAAGCGGATCCAGCAACGAGTGATGGTTGCTTCGTCCCTCCAACTTATGTTTTTAGCATCACTTCCCTCCAACTTAACTGTGGGAAAGGTGTAGCTTTGTGATTTGATGCCTCATTGCTTATTACTAAGCCGGCGCCATGACCGGGGTGCTTCACCCTTGCTGCTCTGCACTGTGAATTCGGTATGGCACGTGGGCCCGGTTGCTTGATGTCCCACATGTCGGCGAAATGGACTAAAACATATATGAAAGCGAGTGCTCGACTCTTACGACGGAGGAGTACACGACACGCGGCCCAGTGAACTTTTACTTGTACTGTAGTGCTACTGTACTTTTGCTATTTTGCACGATCCACCGATACAAACAGGCAAGGGAGGGATTTTTCCCGCGCGGTAGATGATAGTAATACTAGCTAATTTAGGCACTGGCACGTTGGCCTACTCGGTTCCACATAGAGAGCGAGAGAAGAGATAAATACATTGGCAGAGTGGGTCTGTGTATTTCAAGCCAAAAGCGTAATACGGTCAACAAACTTCAGAATATACTCATTACGGTCACTATATACGCTTTGTGGTGATTATACGGTCACTTGATGAAAATGCAGCTGTCCCTAGGTGGTTTTGGTAATTACTAACAACATATAGCTCATTGAACTAATGCTATCTCAAGATGAATATTTCAGGAAAGTTCAATGATTGGCATTGCATGGATTAGAAATGTGGACCCCTCAAAATGCTAAGGACACATATTGGCTCAAGCTCAAGACTCTACATTTTCTATTTTAGTGATCCAAGATCACATTGAGTCCATAGGAAAGCCAATACTATTAAAAGGGGATGAGGTGTTGCTTAATGGGTTTCTTGCCCAAAATGCTTAGTGATATGCTCCAAAACCCTCAACCACTTTCTCATATCCACATATGTCCCAAACCAAAAGTCAAATTTGGACCCACCGAAACTTTCAATCCGGCGCCACCGAGTTCACTTGACATAGACATTGCCACAAACCCTAGTCACTTCGGTCTCACCGATAGGGATCTCGGTCTCACCAAGATGGGATTGCAAACTCCCTGTTTCCCTTTGTAACATTTTGGTCTAACCGAGATGAGCGATCAGTCCCACCGAGTTCGCATTGGAAACTCTCTGTTTCCCCTTTGTAACGTTTCGGTCCAACCGAAACGAGCGAATCGGTCCCACCGAGTTTGCCTGACCAACTCTCTGGTTAGCTTATTACCAAAATCGTTCCTACCGAGTTTGTGTAATCGGTCTCACCGAGATTACATTATGCCCTAACCCTAACGAAATCGGTCCTACCGAGTTGATCATATCGGTCCCATCGAAATGCCTAATGGTCACATTATGAACTAAATCAGTATGACCGAGTTCTCTAATTCGGTCCCACCGAGTTTTGTAAATTGTGTGTAATGGTAAGATTTTGTGTGGAGGCTATATATACCCCTCCACCCACTCTTCATTCGTGGAGAAAGCCATCAGAACAAGCCTACACTTCAATTACTCATTTTCTGAGAGAGAACCACCTACTCATGTGTTGAGACCAAGATATTCCAATCCTATCATATGAATCTTGATCTCTAGCCTTCCCCAAGATGCTTTCACTCAAATCATCTTTCCACCAAATCCAATCCTATGAAAGAGAGTTGAGTGTTGAGGAGACTATCATTCGAAGCACAAAAGCATGGAGTTCATCATCAACACACCATCTATTACCTTTTCGAGAGTGGTGTTTCCTAGATTGGTTAGGTGTCACTTGGGAGCCTCCGTCAAGATTATGGAGTTGAACCAAGGAGTTTGTACGGGCAAGAAGATAGCCTACTTCGTGAAGATCTACCCTAGTGAGCCAAGTCCTTCATGGGCGATGGCCATGGTGGGATAGACAAGGTTGCTTCTTCGTGGACCCTTCATGGGTTGAAGTCTCAATGAACGTGGATGTACGATAGCACCACCTATTCGAACCATGCCAAAAATCTCTATGTCTCCAATTGCTTTACATTCCGCTGTTATACTCTTAGAATTGCATGTGTAGGTTGATTGCTTGACTTGTGTATAATTGCTAAAATCTGCCAAGACTTAAAATTGGGAAAATGCTAGGTTTTTATTTGGTCAAGTAGTCTAATCACCCGCCTCTAGACATACTGTTGATCCTACAAGTGGTATCAGAGCTAAGGTCTCCATTGGCCTTGATTTCCATAGCTTTTGGTGATCATAGCCTTGGTTTCACAACCTAGGAGAGTATGGCGTCTAGCGAGGGAAATTACCACCGTAGAGGTCCTTACTTTGATGGTACTAATTTTGCTAGTTGGAAGCATAAGATGAAAATGCATATTCTTGGACATAACCCCGCCGTTTGGGCTATTGTATGTGTTGGCTTGCAAGGTGAATTCTTTGATGGGAGAGAACCAAACCGTGAAGCTATCGCGGAAGAGTTGATGATGCTGCAATACAATGCTCATGCTTGTGATATCCTTTTCAACGGATTGTGCCCCGAAGAATTCAACAAAATCTGCTGTCTTGAGAATGCAAAGGAAATTTGGGATACTTTGATTGATATGCACGAGGGTACTGACTCTGTCAAGGAACCCAAATTGGATGTGCTTGAAAGTCAACTTGACAAGTTCAAAATGTAGGATGGTGAAGGTGTCGCTGAAATGTACTCTAGGCTTGCTCTCATCACAAATGAGATTGCCGGCTTAGGAAGTGAGGAGATGACCGATAGATTCATCATCAAGAAGATCCTAAGAGCCTTGGATGGAAAATATGATACCGTGTGCACACTAATCCAAATGGTGCCCAATTACAACGATCTCAAGCGTACGGAAGTCATTGGAAAAATTGTTGCTCATGAGATGTCACTTAAGGATAAGGAAGAGCTCCACAACAAGTCAAGTCGTGCTTACAAAGCCTCATGTGATGCTCCCACACCATCAAGTGAGAAACAAACCTTCAATGAAGAATTGAGCCTAATGGTGAAGAACTTCAACAAGTTCTACAAGAGTAGAATCAAGGAGAGAAGTTCCAAGTCAAGGTCCTACAATGACAAAAGATCTTCAAGTCGTGATCGGAATTGCTACAATTGTGGAAGACCCGGACACTACTCCAATGAGTGTACGATTCCACATAAGAGAAAAGAAGACTAACATAAAAGGAGGAGTAGAAGAGAAGATTCGCCACAAAGAGAGAGAAGGAGTAGAGATGATCGTTATGAACGAAGACCTTCTTGGAGAAGCAAAGATTCGGAAAGGAAGGACAAATCATCAAGGAGCTATCCAAGACGAAGACATCAAGCTCATGTTGGTGAATGGGTATCTGGTTCCGACTCTGATGACCACTCCGAAAGAAGCTACTACTCCGACTCCGACGATACTCAAGATGAAGGTGTTGCCGGAATTGCTCTTGTGTCATCCAACTCCTACGACATATTTCACTCACCAAATGAAGGAATTGGAACATGCTTCATGGCTAAAGGCCCTAAGGTATCACACCCCTAGTATCTTGATTTCAATAGTGATGAAGATGATTTCGTAGGAGATGATGATTTACTTGTTGACAACTCTAGTTATGAAAACTATGATGAACTTGCTTAATCATGCTAATCAAGATAAAATGAATGACGATGATAAGAAGGAGATTGAGCGCCTAAATAAAGAACTAAACACTCTTAAGTTAGCTCATGAAACTACCTTGGAAGATCATCGAGAACTTTTAAAGACTCATGAGAAGTTACGCTTTGAAAAGCTCAACCTTGAGCAAGAGCATGAGTTCTTAAAATCAATCAATGATGATCTTCGCAAGAAAAGTTCTTCTTACATTGCCAAATGTTTACTCTTGTCTACTTACATGCCACAAGTTAAATCTAGCAACAAGAATAAGAAAGATTCTTCATCTAGTAGTAACAATAATCATGCTAAATCAAATATTATTGCTTCTAGTAGTACTCTTGATTCCACTAATGATTCTCTTAGCCAAGTTACACTTGAGCAAGAAAATAGCCTATTGAAGGGAATTATAGAGAAAGGTGTTTACAAGAGCCTTGCCGGAAGTAAGCAATTTGAGGAGATTTTATGCAAGCAAGGAAGACACAGGAAGAATCAAGGTGTTGGTTTTGAATGAAAGTTCAATGCCAATGGAGTTGAGTGGGTAGAAGATTAATACCCCAAGACGAAGTTTGTTCCTCGACGAGAGAAGTATGATCCTACTTCCTTCAAGGGGACACAAGCACAAGATGATCTTCCACCACAAGACCACAAGCTAAAGGGCAAGGACAAGCTTCAAGAAGAGATTGATGCTTTTGAAGAAGCTCCTAAGGCCTTGGTCAAGTGGGTTCCCAAGACTACATCAAGCTCTACTTCATCAAGTATGACTACAACTCCAAGGATTCCCATCAAGTTGATGTGGATCCCGAAGAAGAAGAACTAGAGAGTTCTTGAGGGTAACTCCACCAACATACTTCACTCATATCATTTTGGCGAGGGTAAGTGCAAACAACTTCCATATCTTGCACTAGTTCAAGGTGTCACAAACCATCTTATTGGTAAGATAAGGGATAAAGTAACCAAATGTTTTCATGGACATCATCTTATGTGAACATCACTCTATGTCTATGGATATCCTTGTTTGTTCCTTGTGGGACTAACCCGTGAAGGTATTGAAAGTGTGACTCACTCCAATGGATTGCTCCAAATGATCTACATCAACATTGAGCATCTACATCTTCAACACCTACAAGAAGTCATCATCGACAAAACCCAAGGTTAGTTCATCCCTCTTAGGGGGGATATCACATCTAGGGGAGCTTTACTCTAATCAATTGAGCTAAAGCAACTCTAATGATGTGAACACAACAATGCTTTATGTAAAAGTGGTAACCCCACTTGTGCTTAAACGATGAGTATGACCTATGATCAAATGTTCTCATTTGACTCCTAAGTCAATATACTCATATATAGATGACCTAGTCATCGCCAATTGCTTGATAGTTTCTAGAATGGTTGTGCATGCTTTGCCACATGTTTCATTTGCTATCTTATTGTGTGAGCATGTTGAATGCATATTTTGCTCATTCAAGGACATCCATTTGTTGCATTGATTGTTTGGCTCTTTATATTTTGCCAAATGGATGGACAAGAATGCCTAAGAACTCCCTCTAGCTATCTATGCTTCTCTCATCTCAAACTCTATTCATGCTACATCATAAAGTTTGATCAAGTCATATTCAAACCACTCTGTGTGAGGAGCACTCGGAGTCCCTGATTCTTCATAGACTTAAACTTCCAAAACCTCTTTGTGCATTTTGGTATGACCGAGTCATCCACTTCGGTCACACCGAGTTCACTAAGTTGATCTAGGTTTTCAATCTCGGTGCAACCGATTTGAACTTTTCGGTCACACCGAGTTGCAGTAACTGCTTGCGATTCTGCATCTCGGTGCCACTGAGTTGTTCCACTCGGTCACACCGAGAGGGTCAGGTTATATATACTGTCGGGTCAAATTTTCGAAAACTTACCAAAACCTCTCGCCCGCGCATGACCTGCTCTGTCATCTCGCGACTCCGGATCGTCTTCACGCCGCTAGCGACCTCCCGCCGCTAGTCTCCGCCGCCGTCAACGGGATTCTGCCCCGCTGTTGCCACCATAGCAAGCTCACCGCCAAGTTAGGGTATGAGCTCGATCTCTGTGCAACCCTTATCTCCGATTCTAAACACAAAGATATTGCCATGATTCTTGCCATGATTGAAATCATCCCATCCAGCAGAAACTCCGTATAGATTAGTTTTGATTCAAAAAATTAGGGTTAGGTCTCTGCCGAACTCATCTCGGACCGACCGAGTTGTAGAAATCGGTCACACTGATTTGGCTTAGGCCATTGCACTTGCACTTTTCGGTCTCACCGAAAATTGCAAATCAGTGCAACCGAGTTCAACTCTCTGTGAAACCCTAGCAATCTCGGTGCCACCGAACTGTGACTCGGTCTGACCGAGTTCACTAGTTTAGGTTCCAAAATTGCTTTGGTATCACTGAGTTTAACAAATCGGTAGCTCCGAAATGCTTTCTATGGAGAACTAAAACTAGTTTTTGACTCATCTGTTTTGCAAAACCTCTGCACTTTGTGATGCTCATCCACTCTACGTCATCTACATCTATTCACAGGGTTTGCTGTCAGTGTAATTGCCAAGATGTCTGACCAGAGTGACAGTCAGAACAGGTCTGAGGAGCAAGTTAACATGAGTGAGGGCACTAATCCCTTTAGCAGTTATGATGAGGGTAGCAGGAGCACTCCAAGTAATCTTCCAAAGGCTGCTACCAAGACAAGGAAGAAGAAAACTTTAGATTCACAGGATGAAGATTTTGAAGTTGAAGAAGTCATCTCAAAGAAGAAAGTTGCTAGGAAGGAATATGGCACGGCTGCTTCAACCAAGCGTAGTTTGAATAAGAAGGTCCCTGCCAAAAGAGCTCCAATGTCAAAGGTCAGCGCATCAACTCAAGAAACAATGGTGTTTACTCTTGAAACCAGAGATGATGAGATAGCAGGAACAAAGAAGAGAGCTAGGGAAACCACAGCCAGAGTGATTGGCAAGCCATCTATTAGAGATGATGATATTGATGAAGCTGAAGAAGAAGAAGAGGATGCTGGACTAGCACCTAAATCTCAGAAGCTGATGGGGGATGCCATTAAGTCAGGGGCTGCTCCTTCAAAGCCCAAGACTGCCCCAAAGCTGCTGCTCAAGCCACCAAGTCTGCACCCAAGAGAAGCACAAGGAACATTCCAGCTGCAGAAAAGAACAAGTCCCACTGCCTGAGATTGATAAAGATGCTGAGGTCCAAGTGCTTAGGAAGCTGAAGCCCAAGATCCCTGATCATGATGATAATCATATTGTTGCTGAGGACATGAAGTTGAGGATGGATGCAGGTCTCAAAAGATGGAGACAATCTGATCCATATGCTGTGAGGAGAAGGACTGCTGTGGATTACGAGTTCCACACCAAAGAACAGCAAGATTTCTATGAGACCATTCTGCTTGACAAGAAGCCAATGGTATGTGACATGAGATGGATTGATTGGGAATACATCAAGGAAAATGAAGATCACTTACCAGGTGTACATGACAACTTCAAGGCTTGTGGTGTTGACAACTTTGTAGGTCAGAAGCTGACAAAATGGAATGATGAACTCATCATGCAATTCTACTCCATAGCTCATTTTTATCCAGATGGTAGAATTGTGTGGATGTCTGAAGGTACAAGCTACCAGTCAACTGTTGATGAGTGGACCAAGTTGATAAAAGCCCCTAAAGAGCATGAAGATGACTTGGATGTCTATGCCAAGAAGAAGAAAGACCACAACTCTATGGCTAACATGTACAAAGAGATCCCGGACAAAGCATTGGAAACACACAAGTTTGGATTTGTTCATTACTTGTTGTCTCGTCTAGCTACAATCAACACTATATTGAGGCATGCATTGTTTCCCAAGTTAGGACATCATAAGATGACCAGAGGACGCTCAATCAACTCGCTGCACATTTTTATGTCCCTCAAAAATTCAAAGTTATGAGCCTGCTTGTTGAAACAATCAAAAGGACAGCTACTGATCAGAAGAGATATTGTGGGTATGCTCCACACATTCAGGAGCTCATCAACTCCAAGATGGGCACATGCACATACTTGTTAGACAAGGAGCATCTACCCCTATATCCAGAATTTGAAGACAACACAGTTGTCATGGATGAGAATGGACCTTTATCAGTGTAAGCACAAGAAAAGAGAGAGAAAGCTAGAGCTGAGAAAGCAGCAAAGATGCCAAGTGTTGAAGAGGCATCTCAAGTGTTTGATACGTCTCCAACGTATCTATAATTTTTGATTGTTCCATGCTATTATATTATCCTTCTAGGATGTTTTATGGGCTTTATTATATACTTTTATATTATTTTTTGGGACTAACCTATTAACCTAGAGCCAGTGCCGGTTTCTGTCTTTTCCTTGTTTTTGAGTTTTACAGAAAAGGAATATCAACCGGAGTCCAATTGACGTGCCAATTTTTGGTGATTTATTCTAGACCAAAAGAAGCCCCCGAAGTAAAAGAGTTGGGCCAGGAGAGCCATGGGCTGCCCACGAGGGTGGGGGGCGTGCCCACTCCAGGTGGGCGTGTGCCCCTGTCTCGTGGATAGCCCGGAGTCCCCCTGACTTGTGCCCTACGCCAAAAAATCCTACAAATAGTGAAACCTCCGGAAATTAACCTAGATCGGGAGTTCCGCCGCCGAAAGCCTCTGTAGCCACCGAAAACCAATCTAGACCCCGTTCCGGCACCCTGCCGGAGGGGGGAACCCTCACCGGTGGCCATCTTCATCATCCCGACGCTCTCCATGACGAGGAGGGAGTAGTCCACCCTCGGGGCTGAGGGTATGTATCAGTAGCTATGTGTTTGATCTCCCTCTCTCTCTCTCTCGTGTTCTTGAGATGGCACGATCTTGATGTATCGCGAGCTTTGCTATTTTAGTTGAATCTTATGATGCTTCTCCCCCTCTACTCTCTTGTAATGGATTGAGTTTTCCCTTTGAAGTTATCCTATCGGATTGAGTCTTTAAGGATTTGAGAACACTTGATGTATGTCTTGCACGTGCTTATCTGTGGTGACAATGGGATATCATGTGATCTACTTGATGTATGTTTTGGTGATCAACTTGCGGGTTCCGTGACCTTGGGAATCTATGCATAGGGGTTGGCACAAATTTTCGTCTTGACTTTCCGGTAGAAAGTTTGGGGCACTCTTTGAAGTTCTATGTGTTGGTTGAATAGATGTTTCTGAGACTGTGTGATGCATATCGTATAATCATGCCCACTGATACTTGAGGTGACAATGGAGTATCTAGGTGACATTAGGGTTTTGGTTGATTTGTATCTTAAGGTGTTATTCTAGTACGAACTCTATGATAGATTGAACGTTACTATGGACTCTTGAATAGATCGATCAGAAAGAATAACTTTGAGGTGGTTTCGTACCCTACCATAATCTCTTCGTTTGTTCTCCGCTATTAGTGACTTTGGAGTGACTCTTTGTTGCATGTTGAGGGATAGTTATATGATCCAGTTATGTTATTATTGTTGAGACAACTTGCACTAGTGAAAGTATGAACCATAGGCCTTGTTTCCTATCATTGCAACACCGTTTATGCTCACTTTTACCTTTAGTTACCTTGCTGCTTTTATATTTTCAGATTACAAAAACCTATATCTACCATCCATATTGCACTTGTATCACCATATCTTCGCCGAACTAGTGCACCTATACAATTTACCATTGTATTGGGTGTGTTGGGGACACAAGAAACTCTTTGTTATTTGGTTGCAGGGTTGCTTGAGAGGGACCATCTTCATCCTATGCCTCCCACGGATTGATAAACCTTAGGTCATCCACTTGAGGGAAATTTGCTACTATCCTACAAACCTCTACACTTGGAGGCCCAAGAACGTCTACAAGAAGAAGGTCGTGTAGACTTCAAGCTCTTTTCTGGCGCCGTTGCCGGGGAGGTTAGTGCTTGAAGGTATATCTTTAGATCTTGCAATCGAATCTTTTAGTTTCTTGTTTTATCACTAGTTTAGTTTATAAAAGAAAACTACAAAAAAATGGAATTAAGGTTACCTCATATGCTTCATCTATTTAAAATCTTTCGTGAAAATGATGGGAAGGAAAATTGCGCTCAAGTAGTAGAAGAGGAATTACATAGAATTCTTGGCATGAAATATGTGAATGATGAGCATGATTGCAATATTATTAGTATGAATTCTTTGAATACCCATGATGCTAATGATATGCAACGCCACAAGCTTGGGGAAGCTATGTTTGATGAATATGATATTTTTAGTCCCCCAAGTTTTGATGAGAAAATTTATTATGATGAAAGCATGACTCCTATTTATTATGATTATATTGATGAAAGTGGATTTGGAGAGGTCATGATTTTATTTAGTGATGAATCCACTATTTTGGAAGAGGTTCCAATTGATTATGAGAACAAAGTTGCTATCTATGATGATTATTGTGATGACTTGTATGATATTAAGAATAATGATAACCATGAAACTTGTCATCATGATTTTAGTTTTTAATTGGATTATGCCTCACATGATAATTATTTTGTTGAGTTTGCTCCCACTACTATGAATGAGAAGAATTTTGCTTACGATGGGAGTAATAAAATTTCTATGCAAGTAGATCATGAAAAGAATGCTTTATGTGCAGGTTATATGGTTGAATTCATTCATGATGCTACTGAAAATTATTATGAGAGAGGATCATATGCTTCTACATATTGCGATAATATCAAGTTTCCTCTCTATGTGCTTAAAATCTTGAAGTTATGCTTGTTTTCCCTTCCTATGCTAGTTGATTATCATTCCCATAAGTTGTTTGCTTAACAATGTGCTATTCATATGCTTCATGATGCTCACGTTATGTTTCAATTATTATCTTTTATGTGAGCATCATTATGCCTAGCTAGGGGCGTTAAATGATAGCGCTTGTTGGGAGGCAACCCAATTTTATATTTTTTGTTTTTACTTCTATTTAGGAATAAATATTGCATCTAGCCTCTGTTTAGATGTGGTTTTGTGTTTTAATTAGTGTTTGTGCCAAGTAGAACCTTTGGGAAGACTTGTCTGAAGTTTATATGATCTTGCTGTGAAAAGCAGAATCGTTAGCGCTCGCTAGAATGGTCACCAGATTTTACTGGAGTGTGCTATTTAATTGATTCTTTTTGCAGCTGATTAATAGACAAATTCCTCACGTTTACCAATTTATTTCATTTTTTTGGAGTTACAGAAGTATGCGAAAGTTACAGATAACTACAGACTGTTCTGTTTTTGACATATTCTGTTTTTCGTGTGTTGTTTGCTTATTTCAATGCATCTATGAGTAGTATTGGAGGATATGAATCATGGAGAAGTTGGAATACAGTAGGTTAACACCAATATAAACAAAGAATAAATTGAGTAGTGGTTTTCTTTCTTGTACTAACGGAGCTCACGAGATTTTTGTCTAAGTTTTGTGTTGTGAAGTTTTCAAGTTTTGAGTATTGCCTTGATGGACTATGGAACAAAGAGTGGCAAGAGCCTAAGCTTGGGGATGCCCAAGGCATCCCAAGGTAAAATTCAAGGACAACCAAAAGCCTAAGCTTGGGGATGCTCCGGGAAGGCATCCCCTCTTTCGTCTTCATCTATCAGTAACTATACTCGGAGCTATATTTTTATTCACCACACGATATGTGTTTTGCTTGGAGCGTCATTTTATTTTAGTTTGTTTTGCTTGCTGTTTGAATAATATCCCAAGATCTGAAATTCTTAAATGTTAGAGAGTCTTCACATAGTTACATAATTATTCAACTACTCATTGATCTTCACTTATATCATTCAGAGTAGTTTGTTATTGCTCTAGTGCTTCACTTATATCTTTTAGAGCACGACGGTGGTTTTATTTTGAAGAAATAGATGAACTTTCATGCTTCATTTATATCCTTTTGAGAGTCTATTAGAACAGCATGGTAATGTGCTTTGGCTATAAAACTAGCCTTCACATGATAGGCATCCAAGATCAATGTAGTAAAAACTTTCATACTAAGTGCATTGAATATGATGAGAAGTTGGATGCTTGATAATTGTTTTGAGATATGAGGATAGTGATATTAGAGTCATGCTAGTGGAGTTATTATGAAATTGAGAAATACTTGTATTAAAGTTAGTGATTCCCATAGCATGCACGTATGGTGAACCGCTATGTGACGAAGTTAGAGCATGAGGAATTTGTAGAGTGTCATCCTTTGTGTGGAGGTCGGGGGCGCGCGATGGTTAACTCCTACAAACCTCCCCCTAGGAGCATGCGTTGATTGATTTGTTTTGATGACTCGTAAATTTTTGCAATAAGTATATGAGTTGTTTATGACTAATGTTGAATCCATGGATTATACGCACTCTCACCCATCCACCTTTGATAGCCTCTCTTGTACCACACAACTTTCGCTGGTACCATACACCCACTATATATCCTTCCTCAAAACAGCCACCATATATCTTCCTCAAAACAGCCACCAAACCTTCCTATCATGGCATTTCCATAGCCATTCCGAGATATATTGCCATGCAACTTTCCACCGTTCCGTTCATATGACACGCTTCATATTGTCATATTGCCATGCATGATCATGTAGTTGACATCGTATTTGTGGCAAAGCCACCATGCCTAATTTTTCATACATGTCACTCTTGATTCATTGCACATCCCGGTACACCGCCGGAGGCATTCATATAGGTCATACTTTGTTCTAGTATCGAGTTGTAATATCGAGTTGTAATTTAGTGAAAGTGTGATGATCATCATTATTAGAGAATTTTCCCATGTGGGGAAACGCTAAATCAAGAAAGCCCCTCCAAAAAGAAAAAAAGGCAAAGAAAAAAAAGGCCCAAAAAGGGACAATTGGTACTATCTTTTTCCACACTTGTGCTTCAAAGTAGCACCATGGTCTTCATGATAGAGAGTCTCATGTTTAGTCACTTTCATATACTAGTGGAAATTTTCATTATAGAACTTGGCTTGTATATTCTAACGATGGGCTTCCTCAAATGCCCTAGGTCTTCGTGAGCAAGCAAGTTGGATGCACACCCACTTAGTTTCTTTTGATGAGCTTTCATACATTTTTAGCTCTAGTGCATCCGTTGCATGGCAATCCCTACTCACTCACATTGATATCTATCGATGGGCATATCCATAGCGCGTTGATACGCCTAGTTGATGTGAGACTATCTCCTTCCTTTTTGTCGTCTCCACAACCACCACTCTATTCCACATAGTGCTATGTCCATGGCTCACGCTCATGTATTGCGTGAAAGTTGAAAGGTTTGAAAGAATGGAGTATGAAAACAAGTGCTTGGCTGAAACAGGGGTAGTGCATGATATGTATATTTTGTGTGATAAAGAGGGAGCATAGCCAGACTATATGATTTTGTCGGGATAACTTTCTTTAGCCATAGTATTTTGAGAAGACATGATTGCTTTGTTAGTATGCTTGAAGTATTATTATTCTTATGTAAATATAGACTTTTGTCTTGAATCTTTCAGATCTGAACATTCATGCCACAATTAAGAGAACTACATTGAAAATTATGTTGCTTAGCATTCCACATCAAAAATTCAGTTTTATCATTTACCTACTCGAGGACGAGCAGGAATTAAGCTTTGGGATGCTGATACGTCTCCAACGTATCAATAATTTTTTTATTGTTCCATGCTATTATATTATCCTTCTAGGATGTTTAATGGGATTTATTATACACTTTTATTTTATTTTTAGGGACTAACCTATTAACCTAGAGCCCAGTGCCAGTTTTTGTTTTTTCCTTGTTTTTGAGTTTTACGGAAAAGGAATATCAAACGGAGTCCAATTGACGTGCCAATTTTTGGTGATTTTTTCTGGACCAAAATAAGCCCTCGAAGTAAAAGAGTTGGGCCAGGAGAGCCACGGGCTGCCCAGGAGGGTGGGGGGTACGCCCACTCCAGGTGGGCATGTGCCCCTATCTCGTGGACAGCCCGGAGGTCCCCTGACTTGTGCCCTACGCAAAAAAAATCCTATAAATACTGAAACCTCCGGAAATTAACCTAGATCGGTAGTTCCGCCGCCGAAAGCCTCTATAGCCACCGAAAACCAATCTAGACCCCATTCTGGCACCCTGCCGGAGGGGGGAACCCTCACTGGTGGCCATCTTCATCATCCCGGCGCTCTCCATGATGAGGAGGGAGTAGTCCACCCTCGGGGCTGAGGGTATGTATCAGTAGCTATGTGTTTGATCTCTCTCTCTCGAGTTCTTGAGATGGCACGATCTTGATGTATCACGAGCTTTGCTATTTTCGTTGGATCTTATGATGCTTCTCCCCCTCTACTCTCTTGTAATGGATTGAGTTTTCCCTTTGAAGTTATCCTATCAGATTGAGTCTTTAAGGATTTGAGAACACTTGATGTATGTCTTGCACGTGCTTATCTGTGGTGACAATGGGATATCATGTGATGTACTTGATGTATGTTTTGGTGATCAACTTGCGGGTTCCGTGACCTTGGGAATCTATGCATAGGGGTTGGCACACGTTTTCGTCTTGACTTTTCGGTAGAAACTTTAGGGCACTCTTTGAAGTTCTATGTGTTGGTTGAATAGATGTTTCTGAGATTGTGTGATGGATATCGTATAATCATGCCCACGGATACTTTAGGTGACAATGGAGTATCTAGGTGACATTAGGCTTTTGGTTGATTTGTGTCTTAAGGTGTTATTCTAGTACAAACTCTATGATAGATTGAACGTTACTATGGACTCTTGAATAGATCGATCAGAAATAATAACTTTGAGGTGGTTTCGTACCCTACCATAATCTCTTCGTTTGTTCTCTACTATTAGTGACTTTGGAGTGACTCTTTGTTGCATGTTGAGGGATAGGTATATGATCCAGTTATGTTATTATTGTTGAGAAAACTTGCACTAGTGAAAGTATGAACCCTAGGCCTTGTTTCCTATCATTTCAACACCGTTTATGCTCACTTTTACCTTTAGTTACCTTGCTGTTTTTATATTTTCAGATTACAAAAACCTATATCTACCATCCATATTGCACTTGTATCACCATCTCTTCGCCGAACTAGTGGACCTATACAATTTTCCATTGTATTGGGTGTGTTGGGGACACAAGAGACTCTTTGTTATTTGGTTGCAGGGTTGCTTGAGAGAGACCATCTTCATCCTACGCCTCCCATGGAATTATAAACCTTAGGTCATCCACTTGAGGGAAATTTGCTACTGTCCTACAAACTTCTGCACTTGGAGGCCCAACAACGTCTACAAGAAGAAGGTTGTGTAGTAGACATCAATGTCCCTCAAGTCAAAACAAGGTCAAATGGCTTATCTGATTCAAGAAACTTTGAGGATTAAGAAGGGCTTGGCCACCCTGACTCAAAATCAGGAGAGCTTGGAGAGGATCATTGAAACAAAGTTCTATGATCTTGATCTGAAAGTGACTGAGATACAAACTGCAGTTGAACAGCTCCAGGAGGAAGCGGAGAAGAGGAAAGGGCAGGCTACCATAGATGCCTTTCAGAGAGTGCCTAGAGTTCAGAGATCTGTTGTAGTGCCCATACCTAACACTAGAGCTACTACATCAGCACCGGCAGCTACAGCTTCAGTGCCGCCTCTAGTTGCCACTCCACCAGCTCCAACAACATCTACAGATGGCTTCGTCCTTAGAGTTCTCTCTACACCGCCTCCCGAAGACCAAGCCTGAGAGACGCATAGTACTATGCATATTTGAACTTTTTGGTAACTTGTTACCAAAGGGGGAGAAATATGTATAGATCATAGGCTTCGAGAGAGAGAGAGTGTGTGTTTTGATTCTTTGTCTCTCTTGTTTTGGTTGAACTCTATTGTGTGCTTGGTTTATACTTTAGGTCCTTGTGTGAGATACTTGTTCGATCATGTGATTGATCATATGCTACTTTAATGCTTGCTTGAATGATATTATCTTTTATATCCCTATATGGTCATTCACTTTGCTTGGTGAGTGCATGCTTTTAGTTTATATCATTTTGAGCGCTCGACCAGGATGTATGTCACATGGAAGAGTAACCCATGATCCTAATCGATTGTGTATTTGCATTCAATAGAAAAATTTAAAATAATACACAAATTTAGGGGGAGCTCTTGCTTATCACATACTTCTCAAAGCGACGATGTATTTCAATCTTATTATCATTTTTCGAAGCTTTGATCTATATGTTTTCATCAATTACCAAAAAGGGGGAGATTGTAAGTGCAACTATCCCTAGGTGATTTTGGTAATTACTAACAACATATAGCTCATTGAACTAATGCTATCTCAAGATGAATATTTCAGGAAAGTTCAATGATTGGCATGGCATGGATTAGAAATGTGGACCCCTGAAAATGCTAACGACACATATTGGCTCAAGCTCAAGACTCTACATTTTCTATTTTAGTGATCCAAGATCACATTGAGTCCATAGGAAAGTCAATACTATTAAAAGGGGATGAGGTGTTGCTTAATGGGTCTATTGCTCAAAATGCTTAGTGATATGCTCCAAAACCCTCAACCACTTTCTCACATCCACACATGTCCCAAACCAAAAGTCAAACTCGGCCCCACCGAAACTTTCTATCCGGCGCCATCGAGTTCACTTGACATAGCCATTGCCACAAACCCTAGTCACTTCGGTCTCACCGATAGGGATCTCGGTCTCACCGAGGCGGGATTGCAAACTCTCTGTTTCCCTTGATAACATTTTGGTCTAACCGAGATGAGCAATCAATCCCACCGAGTTCACAATGTAAACTCTCTATTTCCCCATCGTAACGTTTCGGTCCAACCGAAACGAATGAATCGGTCCCACCGAGTTTGCCTGACCAACTCTCTGGTTAGCTTATTACCAAAATCGGTCCTACTGAGTTTTTTAAATTGGTCTCACCGAGATTACGTTATGCCCTAACTCTAATGAATTCGGTCCTACCGAGTTGATCATATCATGTTGGATTCAGGGCTCTGCAAAACCCGTTAAGTTCGAACACAGGGGCGTGAACGAAGATCTCTCCCACTCACGTCTACCTAGCGCCTCGCTCTCGTCTGGGTGGAAAGATTCAAGCAAACAACGAGCAAGCACACAAGAGTTTATCCAGGTTCGGGCCACCGTGTGGTGTAAGACCCTACTTCCTGCTTTTGTGGATTGGCTCCGGGCGATCTAGAATATGAGATAGTACAACAGTTCCTGGGCTCAGGAGGCGAGCTCAGGAGGGTCAGGAGGCTAGTGTTCTTGCTCCTTGTGCGGTGGCAAAGTGTGTTCGCCCTCATTTGCAGTGGGGGTTCTAGCTACTTATATAGGCGGCCACGGTCCTCTTCCCCCGAAATGTTTAGGCGGGAAGGGATCCCACAACAGCCATTTTTGAGCGGGAACACAAGGACGTCCCCGCCCTGACAAAAGCAGTCTTCGCCTGCAAAAGGATCAGGTGATGACGCGGTGGTGGGCTCGATGATGACATCCTCCTTGTCGTCCTTGCGGTCTTCGGTCTTGCTGCACCAATTAGGAAACCTTTGCCCCGCTGCTCGAGAACTGGCAGCTGCGCTGCCCCCCTTGCACCGAAATGGTAATTGCGCCGCTGGCGCACGCTGGCACCCGTTGGTGCGATGCGTCACTGCTGATATCACTGCCTCCTATTGAGGCAGACTTGGCCTTGGGTTCTCCGCCCCTCCGGAGCACCTTGTCGAGGCTGCTCCTGAGGAGGTCTTGACGTCGTTCTCCTCGCGAGGGTCTTGAGCAGCTTGTCGATCAGCTGGGCCGTACCAGGCCGCCTGTAGGAGCGCGTCGCAGCCCGCTGACAAGCAATATTGGGTACCCTGGTTCCCAGTGCGCCGACAGTAGCCCCCGGGCCCAAGGCGCGCGTGGAGTTGGCTTTGGGGCGAAGCCTTAGTCGAGGACGAAGCGCCGCGGGCCCTAAAAGGATGCAGGCTAGGCTGGCGCGCCTTTGTTGGATGGGAAGTTGCAGCTCCGCTTCCAACGCAGCCTTGGTGATCATGCGACTTGACAACTCCTTGGCGCGGGCGACGAGGGAGTAATGGCTGCGACACCATTGGCTGGCGGTTGGGCTCCTCCGCCTTATAAATGGGGCTAGGGGGGAGCCCCCATGCCATTTCCAAGCCAACGCCGTCTTCTCCTTTCTTGTCCTTCGTTCTCTTTCCCGTCGCAAGATCTTCATGGCGCCGCCGAGCAAGCCATCCGCCGCGGAGAAGGGGAAGACCCCGAAGAATCCAGTCCCATTGCCGCCGAAGAGGGGTCGCGGTCTTCCCCGCAAGCATGCCGCTGTGTCCACAACGGCTTCTCAGGGAGGCGGGCGCGACCCTTTGAGCTCCACCGCGGCCGCCGGTGGACGGCACGGTGCGTCCTCCCGTGGCGAAGGTGGTCGCGGCCGCGGAGGAAGAGGGGGCGCGCAACGGTGCCTGCTGGTCGCGCGCCCTCCGCACCCACGGTCCCATTCCTTCGACGTCTCGTGGGCTGATAAGCCTGGTGGCGCATGGCTCAGGCTTCCCCGCTCGTTTGGCGACATGCTGCCGGCCGGAGGCCTTGGAGGTATATGGCTGCAGGCCGACGGTTGCTGCAGTGGTGCATCCTGGGTGGAGGTCGAGGTGGCTCCCTCGGGCGATGTGTTCTTGGAGCATGGCTGGCAGTCGTTTGCCCATGCACGCCGGCTGCAGGGGAGGTGCACGCTCCACTTCAGGTACGTTGCGTCTCCATGCTGTTCGTCAGGGTCTTCTCAGGGAAGCGAGGCGCCTTGGGTGCTGTCCCGAGGCTGACGACAAGGAGGACGAAGACGTCCGGAGGAGCGGTTCCTCCTCCGAAGATGACCTCAGTCCTAGGGGGCGCCGTGGGCCCCCTCTCTGTGGCAGCAGCAGCTCCTGCAGCAGTGGCGGCCACGACGAACCACCACACCGCCGAGCTCGGTACGGCGAGGGGAGGGGATCACCGCGCCGCTGCGGCTCGGTGAAGCCGGAGGAACCGGAGGATTCCGACTGAGCGGGAGCGGCTTCTGCTTCTTCTCCTTTCTTTTCCTTCATGACTTTTCTGCATCAAAATTTCAAGTTTCCTTGAGGAGGCGTGTAATGGATTGTGATGTTTGTAAGAAGCGAGAACTCGCTGTCATGCTTTTGTTGCCTGAATGAAATCACTTAGCTTTTATGCGTCCTGTCATCCTGAGATAGAGTCCTCCTGACTCTGGCATCATGAGCCCCATCGGGTCGTGAGGAGGTAGCCGGGTCCGACTCGTACAGCCCCCGAGCGGGGGTCAATCGCTAAGATCTGCTGAGAGTGTCGAGCGCGGGTTAGAGCACCAAAGCCTGAGAGGCTTGGTAGATGGGTTGCGCGGACTGAGCACCCGACGCCGGAGCCTAAGCAGGCTTGGGCAGGCGAGGTCACGGGGCCACGGCAGACGAGGGCCGGTGACCGTCCATGCCCCAGCCCCCACGCGCAAAGCGCATGAAGGAGAACGAGTGGCATAGCTGAACTTAAAGCCGGAGAGAAAGATCCAAAACACAAAACTCTCAACGAAATGCATGAAGCGCGAGAAACACGAGAACTTCATAGCATGGGGTAGAGGAAGGACTGATAGCCAAGGAAGTAGAAAAGGCTGACAGCCAAACACCAAGCAAAAAAGGAAAAAAGGTCGCGTCCGACCCCTACACTACATCTTCTTCCCAGCGCGGAGCTAAGGACTGCCAGTGGGGCGTGGGTGGGAGCCCCGTCTGAGGGCCCGTAGGCAATGCACAGGAGACTCTGAGGCGTGTACAGCCCAAACTCATTATTACGTGAGAGTGTCACGGGCGGAGACCTTCATGGGCACAGAGCCTTGATTATGGATAGAACCTCTTGAGGTGTTCGATGTTCCAGGAATTCTGGATAGGTATCCCATCCTGCGTCTCCAGGCGCACAACACCAGGCCTAGAGACACGGGCGGTTCTAAACAGGCCCTCCCACATGGGCGAGAGCTTGTGTAGCCCCTCACGGGAGAGGACCCGCCTCAGGACCAAGTCACCAACTTCAAGTGTTCTTGTGCGGACGCTGCGACAGTGATACCGCCGCAGTGCCTGCTGGTAACGCGTCGCCCTGAGGGCAGCCCGGCGGCGGCCCTCCTCGCCGAGTACGAGGTCCATCCGCCAGGCGGCGTCCTGGCATTCCTCATTGAAGGCCAAGACCCGTGGGGAGCGATGCTTGACCTCGTGAGGGAGGACCGCCTCCGCCCCATAAACGAGAAAGAAGGGAGTCTCCCCCATAGGTTTGGTGGCAGTGGTTTGGATTGACCACAGCAAGGGCTGGAGTTCGTCGATCCAGACCCTGCCGCAAGCCTCAAGCCTCTTCTTGAAGCTGCGCGTCTTGAGGCCACGCAAGACTTCTGCGTTGGCATGCTCGGCCTGGTCGTTGCTCCTGGGGTGGGCCACCGAAGCGTAGCAGATCTGTGTTCCAACGTTAGCACAATATGACCTGAAGAGATTGCTTGTGAACTGCGAACCGTTATCCGTGATGATGCGGTTGGGGACCTCGAATCACCTCACGAGGCCCTGGATGAACTTGACAGCCGACCCGACTGGGATCGCGCGAACAGGCTCCACTTCCGCCCGCTTGGTGAATTTGTCGATGGCGACGTACACGAAGCGGTAGCCCCCTGCTGCCCGAGGGAAAGGACCTAGGATGTCCAATCCCCAGACCGCGAAGGGCCAGGAAAGCAGAATCGTCTGGAGGCCTTGTGCCGGCTGGTGGATTGGCTTGGCGTGAAACTGGCACGCCTCGCAGGCTCGCACGAGCTCCGTGGCGTCGTGGGCTAATAGAAGCCGCTACGGAAGGCCTTGCCCACGAGGGTGCGAGATGACGAGTGATGACCACAGTCTTCACCGTGGATATCAGCTAGCAGGTCATCCCTTGCTTTCTTGAGATGCACTTTAGCGAGATGTCATTGGGGCACCTCCTGTAGAGGTCACCGTCTTGGATGCAGTAAGCTGGGGCATGTCGAACCATGCGCTCTGCGTCTTCTTCTTTGTTTGGTAAGGCATCGCGGTGTAGGTACATCTTGAGTTCTTGGGTCCAGCACCCCTCCCCAGGCTCCGCAGAGAGTAACAGGCGTGCTCCGGAAGGTGGTCCTCAGGACGGGTCATCGTCCTGAGGCGCCCCATGCAGCCCCTGCTGAGGGGAGGTCGGCTCGGGAGCTGATGGTGCTGCTGACGGCTTGGATAGCCGCTCCTCGAAGGCGCGTTGCCTTCGGGGCTCCCATCTGGAGGCTCGCTTGGCGATGTCGTCCGCTTCTTTGTTGGCGCTTCTTGGCATGTGTTGTACCTCCAGCCCTTGGAATTGCTTCCCCATCCTGCGTACCTCCTCGAGATATGCCCTCATGTGCTAGTCCTTGGGCTTGTATTTCTCGTTGGAGAGGTCGACGAGGAGTTGCGAACTGCCCCTGATGGCGAGATGCTTGACCCCCAGTGCGGCGGCGACCTTGAGCCCGGCAATCAGGCCCTCGTACTCGGCGATGTTGTTGGAGACCTTCTCGCGCTGCTGGAAGCAGAGCTCCACAGCGTGGTACCACTAATCCTGAGTAGGGGATGCCAACATGGCGCCAGCCCCCGCGCCGAGGCGTCAGAAAGCAGCGCCAAAGTATACTTCCCATCAATCTGGGGCTCGGCCACGGGTGCCTTTGATGTTGGCGACAAAGCGCTCATGAAGTTCTTCCCAGGAGGAGACGGATCCCGCGGGAAGGTTCAAGAGCCAGGAGCGTGCATCGTCCTTGAGAGCCATGGGGAACCAGTTCGCCATGACCTGCTCCGTGCCGTTGGACGCCTCGATGCTTCGCTCGTAGAGTCAGAGGAAGTCCATGGGGTCGGTGGTGCCATCGTAGTGCGGGGGTTGGTCTAGCGCGAACTGGCCGGGCCAGACGGGGCGCTGTAGCTCCGGGGCTAGGGTGCGGCACCCAGCCACGCTCACGATCGCAAGCGCCCCCGCGCCTGTGGTGTTGGTTCGCGAGGCGCCGACGCCGGCACCTCCTGTGGCGCGCGATCTAGGCGCTATGGGTCCGGGGGCCCACGAGCCCCTCCATGGGGATGCAGAATCACTTGGCAGTTCTCCCCGTTATGCGCGTGGGCTCTGCAGGGTTGGCTATGTCGAAGAGCTTCGCGCCGGGCTCCCTGGCCGGCGTGGTGGAGCGGAGGTGGAGCCGGGACCCCACGGCTCTCGTTCGCCGCCAGGGGCGACGGAGGACGTGAGGAGTGTGTTGGTGCTGGCGCCTCTTCAGCGGCGTTGACGCGCTCGGTGATGCGATGGAGCGATTCGTCGCAGAGGTCATCTGCTGGGCGGTAGCGCAAGAGCTCCCGCGCCATCGGTAGTGCAGGCTGCTGGTAGACCGGCCCGTGGCGGACCAGTGAGGACGACGCTGCGGCCGGCGAGGGTGAAGTTGTCGCCATGCGGCCATCCCGCCGCACGGACAGCGGCAGCGAGGAGTCCTGCTGCTCGTGGACAGCCGGGTCGGTGGCGGCGTTGGCGACCGGCGAGTTAGGGCGGAGCTGTGCGCCGCTGCCCGCAGGCGCCGTCTGAGCGACGTTCGCGGCGCGGCGGGCGGCGTGAGCTTGGCGTGTGTCCACCATGGCTGTGGAGCTAGGTCGGTGGCGAGAACACGACGAGGTCGTCGGAGAGGCGAGATTTCGACACGCCCCCTACCTGGCGCGCCAAATGTCGGATTCAGGGCTCCGCAAAACCCGTTAAGTTTGAACACATGGCGTGAACGAAGATCTCTCCCACTCACGTCTACCTAGCGCCTCGCTCTCGTCTCAGTGGAAAGATTCAAGCAAACAACGAACAAGCACACAAGAGGTTATCCAGGTTCGGGCCACCGTGTGTTGTAAGACCCTACTCCTTGCTTTTGTGGATTGGCTCCAGGCGAGCTAGAATATGAGCTAGTACAACGGTTCCTGGGCTCAGGAGGCGAGCTCAGGAGGGTCAGGAGGCTAGTGTTCTTGCACCTTGTGCGGTGGCAAAGTGTGTTCGCCCTCCTTTGCAGTGGGGGTTCTAGCTACTTATATAGGCGGCCACGGTCCTCTTCCTGCAAAATGTTTAGGCAGGAAGGGATCCCACAACGGCCATTTTTGAGCGGGAACACAAGGATGTCCCCGCCCTGACAAAAGCAATCTTCGCCTGCAAGAGGATTAGGTGATGACGAGGTGGTGGGCTCGACGATGACATCCTCCTCGTCGTCCTTGCGGTCTTCGGTCTTGTTGCACCAATGAGGAAACCTTTGCCCCGCTCCTCGGGAACTGGCGGCTGCGCTGCCCCCCGTGCACCGAAATGGTAACTGCGCCACTGGCGCACGCTAGCACCCGTTGGCGCGATGTGTCACTGCTGATATCACTGCCTCCTCCTGAGGCAGACTTGTCCTTGGGTTCTCCGCCCCTCCGGAGCACCGTGTCGAGGCTGCTCCCGAGGAGGTCTTGACGTCGTTCTCCTCGCGAGGCTTGGCCTCCTCACGAGGGTCTTGAGCAGCTGGTCGATCAGCTGGGCCGTACCAGGCTGCCTGCAGGAGCACGTCGCGGCCCGCAGACAAGCAATTCTGGGTTCCCTGGTTCCCAGTATGCCGATAGTAGCCCCCGGGCCCAAGGCGTGCGCGGAGTTGGTCGCGGCCGCGGAGGAAGAGGGGGCGCACAACGGTGCCTGCTGGTCACGCGCCCTTCGCACCCACGGTCCCATTCCTTCGACGTCTCGTCGGAGTTCATGGTGTGGGCGGAGAAGCCTGGTGGCGTGTGGCTCAGGCTTCCTCGCTTGTTTGGTGACATGCTGCCGGCCGGAGGCCTTGGAGGTATATGGCTGTAGGCCGACGATTGCTGCAGTGGTGCATCCTGGGTGGAGGTCGAGGTGGCTCCCTCGAACGATGTGTTCTTGGAGCGTGGCTGGCAGTCGTTTTCCCGTGCACGCCGGCTGCAGGGGAGGTGCGCGCTCCACTTCAGGTACGATGGCGTCTCCACGCTGTTCGATAGGGTCTTCTCAGAGGAAGGGAGGCGCCTTGGGTGCTGTCCCGAGGGTGGCGACGAGGAGGACAAAGACGTCCGGAGGAGCGGATCCTCCTCTGTAGATGACCTCAGACCTAGGGGGCGCCGTGGGGCCCCCTCTATGGTAGCAGCAGCTCCTCAAGCAGTGGCGACCGTGACGAACCACCGCGCCGCCGAGCTCGGTACGACGAGGGGAGGGGATCGCCGCGCCGCTACGGCTCGGTGAAGCCGGAGGAACCGGAGGATTCCGACTGAGCGGGAGCGGCTTTTGCTTCTTCTCCTTTCTTTTCCTTCATGTCTTTTCTGCATCAAAATTTCAAGTTTCCTTGAGGAGGCGTGTAATGGGTTGTGATGTATGTAAGAAGCAAGAACTCGCTGTCATGCTTTTGCTGCCTGAATGAAATCACTTAGCTTTTATGTGTCCTATCGTCCTGAGACAGAGTCCTCCTGACTCTGGCATAATGAGCCCCATCGGTTCGTGAGGAGGTAGCCTGGTCCGACTCGTAAAACCCCCGAGCGGGGGTCAATCGCTGAGATCTGCTGAGAGTGCCGAGTGCGGGTTAGAGCACCAAAGCATGAGTGGCTTGGTAGATGGGTTGCGTGGACTGAGCAGCCCGGCGCCGGAGCCTGAGCAGGCTTGGGCAGGCGAGGTCACGGGGCCACAGCTGACGAGGGCCGGTGACCGTCCGTGGCCCAGCCCCCACGCGCGAGGCGCGTGAAGGAGAGCGAGTGGCATAGCTGAACTTAAAGCCGGCGAGAAAGATCCAAAACACAAAACTCTCAACGAAATGCAAGAAGCGCGAGAAACACGGGAACTTCATAGCATGGGGTAGAGGAAGGTCTGATAGCCAAGGAAGTAGAAAAGGCTAACAGCCAAACACCAAGCAAAAAAGGAAAAAAAAGGTCGCGTTCGACCCCTACACTACGTCTTCTTCCCAGCGCGGAGCTAAGAACTGCCACTGGGGCGTGGGTGGGAGCCCTGTCTGAGGGCCCGTAGGCAACGCACAGAAGACTCCGAGGCGTGTACAACCCCAACTCATTATTACGTGAGAGTGTCACGGGCGGAGACCTTCACGGGCACGGAGCCTTGATTATGGATAGAACCTCCTGAAGTGTTCGATGTTCCAAGAATACTGGATAGGTATCCCATCCTACGTCTCTAGGCACACAGCACCAGGCCTAGAGACACGGGCGATTCTAAACGGGCCCTCCCACATGAGCGAGAGCTTTTGTAGCCCCTCACGGGAGAGGACCCGCCTCAGGACCAAGTCACCAACTTCAAGTGTTCTTGTGCGGACGCTGCGGCAGTGATACCACCACAGCGCCTGCTGGTAACGCGCCGCCCTGAGGGCATCCCGGCGGCGGCCCTCCTCGCCGAGCACGAGGTCCATCCGCCAGGCGGCGTCCTGGCATTCCTCATTGAATACCAAGACCCGTGGGGAGCGATGTTTGACCTCTTGAGGGAGGACCACCTCCGCCCCATAAACGAGAAAGAAGGGAGTCTCCCCCATAGGTTTGGTGGCAGTGGTTTGGATTGACCACAGCACGGACTGGAGTTCGTCGATCCAGCCCCTGCCGCAAGCCTCAAGCTTCTTCTTGAAGCTGCGCGTCTTGAGGCCATGCAAGACTTCCGCGTTGGCATGCTCGGCCTGGACGTTGCTCCTGGGGTGGGCCACCGAAGCGTAGCAGATCTGTGTTCCAAGTTTAGCACAATATGACCTGAAGAGATTGCTTGTGAACTGCGAACCATTATCCGTGATGATGCGGTTGGGGACCCCGAATCGCCTCACGCGGCCCTGGATGAACTTGACAGCCGACCCGGCTGGGATCACGCGAACAAGCTCCACTTCCGCCCACTTGGTGAATTTGGTGATGGCGACGTACAGGAAGAGGTACCCCAGCTGCTCGAGGGAAAGGACCTAGGATGTCCAATCCCCAGACCGCGAAGGGCCAGGAAAGCAAAATCGTCTAGAGGCCTTGCGCCGGCTGGTGGATCGGCTTGGCGTGAAACTGGCACGCCTAGCAGGCTCGCACGAGCTCCGTGGCGTCATTGAGCGCCATGGGCTAATAGAAGCCGCTGCGGAAGGCCTTGCCCACGAGGGTGCGGGACGACGAGTGATGACCACAGTCTCCACTGTGGATATCAGCTTGCAGCTCCTCCCTTGCTTTCTTGAGATGCACTTTAGCGAGACGTCACTGGGGCACCTCCTGTAGAGTTCACCGTCTTGGATGCAGTAAGCTGAGGCCTGTCGGACCATGCGCTCTGTGTCTTCTTCTTTGTTTGGTAAGGCATCGCGTTGTAGGTACATCTTGAGTTCTTGGGTCCAGCACCCCTCCCCAGGCTCCGCAGTGAGTAAGAGGCAGGCTCCGGAAGGTGGTCCTCGGGATGGGTCATCATCCTGAGGCGCCCCATGCAGCCCCTGCTGAGGGGAGGTCGGCTCGGGAGCTGATGGTGCTGCTGACAGCTTGGATAGCCGCTCCTCAAAGGCACCTGGCCTTTGGGGCTCCCGTCTGGAGGCTCGCTTGGCGATGTCGTCCGCTTCTTTGTTGGCGCTTCTTGGCACGTGTTGTACCTCCAGCCCTTGGAATTGCTTCCCCATCCTGCGTACCTCCTCGAGATATGCCCTCATGTGCTCGTCCTTGGGCTTGTATTTCTCCTTGGAGAGATCGACGAGGAGTTGCGAACTGCCCCTGATGGCGAGACGCTTGACCCCCAATGCGGCGGCGGCCTTGAGCCCGGCAATCAGGCCCTCGTACTCGGCGATGATATTGGAGACCTTCTCACCCTGCTGGAAGCAGAGCTGCACAGTGTGGTGCCACTTATCCTGAGTGGGGGATGCCAACACGGCGCCAGCCCCCGCGTCGAGGCGTGAGAAAGCACCGCCGAAGTATACTACCCATCCGTCTGGGGCTCGGCAACTAGTGCCTTCGAAGTTGGCGATAAAGCGCTCACGAAGTTCTTCCCAGGAGAAGACGGATCCCACGGGAAGGTTCGAGAGCCAGGAGCGTGTGTCGTCCTTGAGAGCCATGGGGAACCAGTTCGCCATGACCTTCTCCGTGCCATTGGACGCCTCGATGCTTCGCTCGTAGAGTCGGAGGGACTCCGTGGGGTCGGTGGTGCCGTCATAGCATGGGGGTTGGTCTAGCGCGAACCGGCCGGGCCAGACAAGGCGCCGTAGCTCCGGGGCTAGGGCGCGGCACCCAGCCACGCTCACGATCGCAAGCGCCCCCTGCACATGTGGTGCTGGTTCTTGAGGCGCCGGCGCCGCCACCTCCTGTGGCGCGCGATCTAGGCGTTGTGGGTCCGGGGGCCCATGAGCCCCTCCATGGGGATGCAGAATCGCTTGGCAGTTCTCCCGTTATGCATGTGGGCTCTGCAGGGTTGGCCATATCGAAGAACTTCACGCCGGGCTCCCTAGCCGGCGTGGTGGAGCGGAGGCGGAGCCGGGACCCCACGGCCCTCATTCGCCGCCAGGGGCGACGGAGGACGTGAGGAGTGTGTTGGTGCTGGCGCCTCTTCAGTGGCGTTGACGCGCTCGGTGATGCGATTGAGCCCTTCGTCGCGGAGGTCATCTGCTGGGCGGTAACGCAAGAGCTCCCGCGCCATCGGTAGCGTAGACTGCTGGTAGACCGGCCCGCGGCAGACCAGTGAGGACAACGCTGCGGCCGGCGAGGGTGAAGGTGTCGCCGTGCGGCCATCCCGCCACACGGACAGCGGCAGCGAGGAGTCCTGCTGCTCGTGGACAGTCGGGTCGGTGGCGGTGTTGGCGACCGGCGAGTTGGGGCGGAGCGATGCGCCGTTGCCCGCAGGCGCCGTCTGAGCGACGTTCGCGGCGTAGCGGGAGGCGTGAGCTCGGCGTGTGTCCACCATGGCTGTGGAGCTGGGTCGATGACGAGAACGCGACGAGGTCGTCGGAGAGGCGAGATTTCGACACGCCCCTTACCTGGCGCGCCAACTGTCGGATTCAGGGCTCCGCAAAACAGGGTAAGTTCGAACACAGGGGCGTGAACGAAGATCTCTCCCACTCACGTCTACCTAGTGCCTCGCTCTCATCTCGGTGGAAAGATTCAAGCAAACAACGAACAAGCACACAAGAGTTTATCCAGATTCGGGCCACCGTGTGGTGTAAGACCCTACTTCCTGCTTTTGTGGATTGGCTCCAGGCGAGCTAGAATATGAGCTAGTACAACGGTTCCTGGGCTCAGGAGGCGAGCTCAGGAGGGTCAGGAGGCTAGTGTTCTTGCTCCTTGTGCGGTGGCAAAGTGTGTTCACCCTCCTTTGCAGTGGGGGTTCTAGCTAATTATATAGGCGGCCATGGTCCTCTTCTTCCGAAATGTTTAGGCGGGAAGGGATCCCACAACGGCCATTTTTGAGCAGGAACACAAGGACGTCCCCGCCCTGACAAAAGCAGTCTTCGCCTGCAAAAGGATCAGGTGATGACGCGGTGGTGGGCTCGACGATGACATCATCCTCGCCGTCCTTGCGGTCTTTGGTCTTGTTGCACCAATGAGGAAACCTTTGCCCTACTCCTTGAGAACTGGCGGCGCCGCTGCCCCCCTTGCACCGAAATGGTAACTGCGCCGCTGGCGCACGCTGGCACCCGTTGGCGCGATGCGTCACTACTGATATCATTGCCTCCTCCTGAGGCAGACTTGGCCTTGGGTTCTCCGCCCCTCCGGAGCACCTTGTCGAGGCTGCTCCCGAGGAGGTCTTGACGTCGTTCTCCTCGCGAGGCTTGGCCTTCTCGCGAGGGTCTTGCGCAGCATGTCGATCAGCTGGGCCGTACCAGGCCGCATGTAGGAGCGCGTCGCGACGCGCAGACAGGCAAGTCTGGGTACCCTGGTTGCCAGTACGCCGAAATATCAGTCCCACCGAAATGCCTAACGGTCACATTATGAACTAAATCGGTATGACCGAGTTCTCTGATTCGGTCCCACCGAGTTAAGTAAATTGTGTGTAACAGTTAGATTTTGTGTGGAGGCTATATATACCCCTCCACCTACTCTTCATTCGTGGAGAAAGCCATCAGAACAAGCCTACACTTCCATTACTTATTTTTTGAGAGAGAACCACCTACTCATGTGTTGAGACCAAGATATTTGAATCCTATCATATGTATCTTGATCTCTAGCCTTCCACAAGATGCTTTCCACTCAAATCATCTTTCCACCAAATCCAATCCTATGAAAGAGAGTTGAGTGTTGGGGAGACTATCATTTGATGCACAAGAGCAAGGAGTTCATCATCAACACACCGTATATTACCTTATGGAGAGTGGTGTCTCCTAGATTAGTTAGGTGTCACTTGGGAGCCTCCGTCAAGATTGTGGAGTTGAACCAAGGAGTTTGTACGGGCAAGGAGATCACCTACTTCATGAAGATCTACCCTAGTGAGGCAAGTCCTTCGTGGGCGATGTCCATGGTGGGATAGACAAGGTTGCTTCTTCGTGGACCCTTCGTGGGTGGAGCCCTCCGTGAACTCACGCAGCCGTTACCCTTCGTGGTTTGAAGTCTCCATCAACATGGATGTACGATAGCACCACCTATCCAAACCACGCCAAAAATCTCCATGTCTCCAATTGCGTTTGAACACTCCAAACTCCTCCCTCTACCTTCATATGCAATTGCTTTACATTCCGCTTCTATACTCTTAGAATTGCATGTGTAGGTTGATTGCTTGACTTGTGTATAATTGCTAAAATATGCCAAGACTTAAAATTGGGAAAATGCTAGGTTTTTATTTGGTCAAGTAGTCTAATCACCCCCCCCCCTCTAGACATACATTCGATCCTACACTTGCTCACCGTTCAACATCGGATTGCACTCTGTTGACCAGCCAAATAGTCCACGTGGCACTCTGTTGACATGTTAAACTGACCGCGTTCCTTGTGGGTCCCACCTGTCATGCGTGCGTGCGTGCGTGTGAGTGTAGCGTGCCGCGTGACTGCGTGTGTACCGTGTACGCGTGAGTGTTGCGTGCATGCAATTCGTGAGCATGCGTGTGTGTGCGTGTAAGTGTAGCGTGTGTGCGTGGTTGCGTGTGTACGTGTGAGTGTTGCATGCATGCGGTTCGTGTGCATGCGTGCGTGTGTGTACAATCACCACACCAGCTCATGTTTGTTAAAAACAAACGGCTCAGCATACCAATACAATGCCACGTTGTCCATTGTGCCCTCGGTCATGACTTCGAACAATTGTCCAATATTTTTTATCATTTGTTTTCTTTCTTATACACGCCGACAGGTGGGCCCAATGGTAGTGAGATAATGTGATGCAACACTAGAGGTGCCACATAGAGCGTTTAACTGGTCAACTAGTCGTGTCTTGAGCAAATACAGAGCTATACGGTGAGCCCGTGACTGTATAATAACCATAAAACATTAATGGTGACCGTAATGAGTGGATTCTCAAGTCCAATGTACATATTGTGCTTTCGCTTCAAATACAATGATCGTCACTCTATATATTGCGAGAGAAAGATGAAACATGCGTGGATGTGTTGGGTCATACTTTTAGAGGACCCAGAGATAGTGTGCGCGTACATGAAAGGGGCGTTGAGGGGTGTGCGCGATGGAGAGAGATTCTCTTTGTTTCTCTTTATTATGACTAACTTTATATATAGTATAAAAATATACAAATTCACATTGTGGAATAAATATCATTGGGCGCACCATGCAATGCAAACGAATGTTCATACCCCATATAACTTTGTAATCTATACCTACTATTAAAGGGAATAGGTATTCTTGGTTTGGTTTAGTCCTTTTCGTTTGGTTTATACACAATAAGCGATCTGGGTCAGGTACTTGTATGTTGATGGGCCTTTATGGCCTTTCATAGAGACCACGAAAAATAATTGGGTCAAAATAAATCAACATTGTGGGATGAAAAAGGATTATACTTCAATGGAATCTGTGGGAGATTATGCACGGCAAAGAAAATATGAAGACAACTAAATTGCAACAATAAAATTTATGTTCATTTTGTAGAAGGATGATGCATTGCAGCATGTTCTTCATAGTGAATTCGGTGCCGTGGGACATTATGCTTACACAAAACATCAATTTTTGCCGTTGCAACACACAGGCATATGTGCTAGTGTTGTACATATGTACAGATTCTAAAATAAATTTTTGGCCACACTTTGTGTGGTTTTATTCAAAAGGAATGCTCTATGAGAAGTAAACGTGAAGAGAGAGATTTTTAGATCAATGGGGTACGTGTAAAGATGTAACATGTGCGAATGTGTAGGTGACGTATTTGGCAGGGCCTAGTGAGGGTATGTGTATGTATTCGAGAGAGGCATGGATAGAGGGGCCAAAGGGGACGACGTGGGAGAGATAGCATGAGAAATGAGAGAGGTCTAGAGAGAGAGACGAATAGGATGTCACGGCGAGAGATTCCCTTGATTGTGTACATGCAATGGGGAGGGGATATATAGAAGCATGAGGAGATTTTTTTGTGCTTGTGTCTATGTTGGTATGTGTGTGTGAAGATAACTAGACCTAGGGGCAGATGGTGTGTCACCGCGTGAGGTCCGGTGGGCCGAGGTGAGGCCCTTGGGTCGGTTCCGTCCTGCGCCACATTGGTTAGCACGTGACGCATTCAGGGATATTCATGAAGGACTCATCGTACAAGAAAAAAATACCAGAGTCGGGAAGGACTCTGTGTTCACTAACAAAGCTGGCTAGGATTTGTAACCCTAGGTCCTCGGACTAAGGTAACCCCTTGTCTCTGATATTAATTAGCATTCATCCAACCTAACTTTAAGGGGCATCCTACAGAATTCTCTGCTGGAATCATATTCGTCAATTAGGAAGAGAGCTGGAGACAATGCATGCGAGACATGCCTAAAGATAATGGGTGTCGTGGTACTAAGTATGACAATAAGAATAGGGGGTACGTATGAGGAGGCAAGGTCCTAACTATGACGAGGTTGTACACACGAGTTCACGAGTTCAGGCCCCTTTTGGAGGAGGTAAAAGCCCTACGTCTCGGTGCCCTGAGGCGGTCGACTAGAATGTGAGTGTGTGTGTGTATGTTGCAAGGGGTGCGAACCCCTATACTAGAGGAAGGGGGTGGCTTATATAGAGTGCGCCAAGACCCCAGCCATCCCTCGTTACACAGGGTTCAATGTACATTAAGAGATAACATTAATCGTAATGCCAGCTTTAAAGAGCTATAAATAACCTTTAAGACTACAGAGTGAACGCCCGATAGTTGTCATACTGAGTGACTTTAGATCTTTTGTACTCCGAGTGGTTTCTTGTATGGTCGGGTGACTTCATCCTGGTCGAATGGAATTAGGGTATTCGAGTGAGATAATTGGTCGAGTGGATTGCACTCCAAGGTTACTTCAGTCGGTATCCTTTGTTATACTTTGAATGTTCTTGATTCTAGGGTAGTGACCTTGGGTACGGTGTCTAGGTCAGGCCTGTGACCCTACCCTAGGTCCATGGCATAGTCATTAGCCCCGAATGGATTGAGGTCCCAGTGAAAAGAGAGTTGAAGTTGATCCTGGCCTGATTCTTATGCTTCGGAGGCATTTTTCTTAAGTCTAGGAATCAGGCTGATCCTTCAACATTATTTCAGTCGCCTTGATCGATTCAGAAGTCGTCGAGTGAACTATGCTGGTAATCTTCGAGTGTCGATATGGTACAATATCTTCGGCGCAATTAATTACTCTGCGGTTCCCGAATCTCATGGGATTTGAAATTTTAGGGAAGCGCGTGGGACGGAGCGCGCCACAGTAAACGGAGTGGATAGACAGGGGCGCCTCGATTCTCGCCCCAGCTTTTTTGCCACGTATCGGGTGTGCGACTGTTGCGGGATTTGAAAGGATCACTTGGGTCCACGAGTCAGTCACTCGGAAATAGGCCCATAAAAGGCGTCGAGGCCGATGCATTTGCACAGTGCGCCTCATTCCCCTTCTTCTTCCTCTGCTTCTCCACCGCATTCCCCTCTGCTCTCGACACCACTGCTCTTCCCGTACGCCATCCGTCGCAATGGGGAATGATAAGACGGCGGCCCTGGAGCGCGCGAAGAAGGCGACGGCGACGGCGACGGCAAAGGGCAAGAAGACAAGTCGAGGATCGTCGTCGAGGTCCGGTCTACCGCCAGGTTGGATCCAGGGAGACTGGATTCGAACGACGATCCAGAAGGAAGATTTGAAAGACCTGGCCGCCGCGGGCTTGATTGTCCATGGATCTTGGAGGTTTCCGGGGAGCGAGACCGAGCCTGAACCACATGAGGGTGAGTGTGTTCTCCTCGCAACTCATGTCGACCGCGGTTTCACTCTGCCTCCGCACCCATTTTTTCGGGGTTTCTTGAACTTTTTTGGTGCCCAACTTCATCATTTCTCTTCCAACACAATCACATACCTCGCTGTGTATGTCTCTCTGTATGAAAACTTCTTGGGCTCGACCGCATTGGGGTTTATTCAAACACATCTTTACTTGTCGTTCTCAAACTGTGAAGAAGGCGAATCCAAGTGATGAAAAGACACACATGATCCAAATGTGCAGGGGTTCAGGGATCTAGACGAGGGGTAGGAGTACTTTCCCTCCTATGACTGTTCATGAGTTGGTTAGGGGGTGGCAGTCGACCTAGTTCTACTGTAAAGATGTTCCAACTCCGGTTCAGTCGACTGGTCTTCCCCCCTTCACCATGGATTGAGTCCGCCAACCCTCTTCGTTAATCGTGACTCCAATAGAGAAAGGAGAGGTGTCGACGTTAGTCGACCGGGTAGTCCAATTAGTCCGTGATGGTGTGACTGGCATGGATTTGTTAGAGGTGTTTCTCAGTCGACGCATCCAGCCTCTCCAGGCCCGCGATCATCCGATGTGGATGTACTTGGGCGCTGGTGACACCGCTCGGGTCCACCCAAAGGAGGTCACCGAGGCGACGGTGGCACAGTGGCTGAGGAGTATCACTGGAAACAAAGACAACCCACGGGGTCCAGAAGAGTTGCCCCATTTGACGCCGACAATGAGCCGGACAAGGTCTGACTTTTGTTACCGAGTGCCTTTCTATTCTAATTTGCAACTGTCCTTGAATATGATTGATGCTTATTTAACTCTTTTCCTTGCAGATTTATACTGAGATGTACTCGATGCCAAATGGGGCGCAAGTCCAGGACGGAACGGAGACCGCAGATGAGAGTGGCGACTGGCAAACCCCTAGCAACAATGAAGATGACAATGACGACTCAGACGATAGTGAGGAAGTCGACTCACCACCTCGCTCAGAACGGCGATCAAAATAGTCTCAAGACCCTGCAGGCGGTCGTGGCAAGGCAGCTCCTCCAAGCACACAAGTGCAAAAATGTACTCGGACTTCGACTCTGGAACTGTCTGAAAAGGCCGCCAAGTAGCCCAAGATCACCCCCTCAAAGCCTCGGAAGGCCTTGCCCAAGATCAAGGTGGATGTTCCCGTCGCTTCTGCGTAAGTGTTTTGCTTTCCCTCTTTGCTTTCGCTTTGCTTCGAAACTTCTATGTTTGTTGTCGACTCATTCACTTGTCTGACAGAATGAATTCTGAAACTTTCAGTGCTGCTACTTCTAGGACTTCCATGGACATGTAAAAAGATCAAGATGATGAGGAAACTAAAGACGCGACCACTTCCAAAGCGGGTACAACTCCAAAATCTTGCCCTCACTTTTTCTATTGAATTGTTGGTCGACCGAACTATTACGGTCGAGTATTTTGCAGCACCACAAAATGACATTGAACTTCCAAACAACGATGAAGATGAGCCCCACAAGACCACGGGAAGAAAGGGATGGACTTCGAGCAAGAGGGTGCATGTCAGTAAGGTACCTCAGTTGATATCCGTGCCAGAAGCGGTGATCCAGCAATCCGGAGATCCAATTCGAGCTTTTGTTTCTTTTGCCAACCTTCTGTCGATTGATTGTCCTTCGGCGTCGACCGCCCAAGTCCTTGCTCCATTCGTGCAACTCCATGCTTCAGATCCTTTGGCTGCTTTGACTGTTCCACCAACTCCGCTCTTTGTTACCCATCATGTCCCAGAGGACCGAGTGAGTGCTGCTAAGGAAGCTATACGCCAAGCAGGCGTGATGATGGAACAAATGAAGCTGGTGCACGAAGCTAGCAAGGCTGCCTATGATGCCAGCTCTGCTCTTCAAACCAATGTCCAGGTGAGCTGATTTCCAACTGATTTTCCAGCTTGATATTTGCTCTGCTAGGATATTGTACTTGAAAACTGCTGCTTTATTATTCACAAGATGTCCGTGGATGAGCGTTTTGAAACCTTTAATGTGCATCTATCATGAGTCTGCATGTTGCAACCGTTCACCCACTTGGCACGTTAACTTTTGTTGTATAGTTCTTGCACTTGAGTCGACTAGGTCGCGTCGAATGTATCCTTGAATCAGTGGAGGCACGCAGAGTGCACCCACTGGGTGTAGTCCCCAAGACTGCCATCGAATGTTTTGATTCGGCGGGGTCTTTGTCAAATGTACTCTTTATAGTTCTTCCACTCGGTCCAGACAAGTCGTGCCGAGTGGGAATCGGACCAGTGGGGGCATGCCAAGTGCACCCACTGGGTGTAGTCCCCGAGACCGCGGTCAACTACGGGCAGTCGACGGCGGTCTGAGAATAAGTGCTGCCTTTTTTTCTGACTGGGCAGACCATGTCAAGTGTAAACTCGAACCAGTGGGGGCACGCAGAGTGCACCCACTGGGTGTAGTCCCCGAGACTACTGTTGAATGCTTGATTTGGATGTAGTCTTAGAACTCTTTTTGTCGCAATAACTTGAACTTGTATCTCATTACTCGGAAGTAATCGATCTTCATTTCTATCGACTAACATGTCTTATTTGTTTACTTCTGAAATCTTGTGAGCTCGGAGCCCAGTTTGCTGAATTGGAGAGGAAATAGACCCAGCTCAATCTCAACCTAGAGCTAGCCAAGAAGAACTTGCAGAAGGCTAAGGATGAAGCAGCTGCCATGGGAGGTAACAGCTGATCGACTATTCACCTTGTCATGTTTTTCTTTTCGTCTTTTGAACCGACTGACTCCACTCGAACAAATGTGCATAGTGAAAACAGACAACTCCAAGCTCGTCTAAAGAATGTTATTTCTTTAGACAAAATGAAGCAGGCTCTGGAGCAGAAGGACCTTGACCTTGCAGCGACGCAGAAGACGGCGCGAGAGAAAACTGAACTTGCTGACGAGAAGATGGCTTCTGTCAACAAGTTAGAAGAAGAAAACACCTAGCTGAAGACTGCCATTAATGAAGCCAACAAATAAGCCGTGCAGCTGAAGAAGGACAAGGTGGCCCTGACCGACAAAGTTGGAGATCTCACTCAGAAGAGGGACGAACTGTAGACTTATTTGGGAGGACTCGCCAAGAAGATGTTCCTTATGCTTGAAGGTACTTCCCCTTGTCCGACTGATTTGCAACTGCCGACTCATCATACCACTGTCGACTCACCATTTTCTGTGTGTGGAGAATTCTGTCAAAACTTTGAGGAAGAGACTGGGCGGATTGAGACGAATCTGGATCCCATTAACTCCCCTATCAAGGACGAAGCTGCGATGAACGTGTTGCGACTAGAATCACGCCTCGCCAGTGTTATGGACTATCTTGCATCACTGAAGGTGGCGGTGTCGCGGATTGACACAGAGCTCTGGCCAGTTATGACGTTCCTGGATGACCTCGAGTCTCTCATGACTCGACTCTATGAAATCCCTGGTCGAGAGCAAGAGTGGAAGAAGTCGTCTGCTCATTGTAGCGCTGATGTGGCTCTGTTCCTGGTCCGAGTCCATTGCAAGGAGGTTAGAGAAGAGAAGTTGGCGGCTCTCAAGGTCGCCAACACCAAGAAGCATCAATTACAGTCCTTCCTGGAGACCTTCATCGATGATGCCTCTCATATTGCAGATGACATCGACCTTGACAGTTTCGTCGAGCCAGCAAGCCCTACTCCTGCTGACTGAATAAACTTAATGCCTCACTTTTATTTGCCTTGGAATGCCGAGTGATTTGTAACCGTTAAACTCTTTCGGGCCTGACGCCCGAGTACTTCTGTTCGTGGTTTTGTACTTTGATGGATTTATCCGAACTTGGCTTTTCTTTGAATACGATTGCTTTGTTTTCACCACTTTTAGATCTCTTTACTCCGAGTGAAGCTTGGTTTTTCACTCGGAATAGACATTGTACCTGTGGTGCAGCTCCGACGAGACGGCAGAGGACACGAGCCGCACCTCGTCGTCCTCGCGGATCACGATGGAGCGGACATTTTACTTGTGACGCAGCTTCGACAAGAGGGACGTGGATACAAGCACTAGACACCATACACGACCTACACCTCGTCGTCCTTGCGGATCGGGATGGAGCGAACATTGTACTTGTGACGCAGCTCCGACAAGAGGGCCGCCGATACGAGCACTATATGTCGTACACGACCTGCACCTCATCGTCCTTGCGGATCGGGATGGAGCGGACGTTGTACTTGTAACGTGGCTCGGAGTATTTTTGTAACTCAGGCGAATCGGGATCATGGCTAAGCCCCCAAGTGAGAGGATTGCTCTTCACTCGGAGTAGTTTTGAAACTTAGGCAAGTAGCAACTAAGCCCTCGAGTGGGAGGATTGCTCTCCACTCGGAGTGTTTTTGAAATTTAGGGGAGTACGGGGTCGCAGCTAAGCCCCCGAGTGGGTGGATTACTCTCTAGTTGGAGTGTTTTTGAAACTTAGGCTTGTACGGGGTCGCAGCTAAGCCCCTGAGTGGGAGGATTGCTCTTCACTCAGAGTGTTTTTTAAACTTAGGCGAATCGGGTTCGCAGCTAAGACCCCGAGCGGGTGGATTACTCTCCACTCGGAGTGTTTTTGA
>LR738709.1:122809226-122911614 GCA_902687465.1 Secale cereale | reverse complement strand
CTGTTCACTCGGAGTGTTTTTGAATCTTAGGCGGGTCGGGTTCGTGGATAAGCCTCCGAGTGAGAGGGTTGCTCTTCACCCGGAGTGTTTTTGAAACTTAGGCGAAATCGGGTTCGCGACTAAGCCCCCGAGTGAGAGGGTTGCTCTTCACTCGGAGTGTTTCTGAAACTTAGGCGAATTGTGTTCGCAGCTGAGCCCCCGAGTGAGAGGGTTGCTCTTCACTCGGAGCATTTTTGAAACTTAGGCGAAATCGAGTTCGCGGCTAAGCCTTCGAGTGAGAGAGTTTCTCTTCACTCGGAGTGTTTTTGAAACTTAGGCGAATTGGATTCGCAGCTAAGCCACCCACTAGGGGATTTGAACACATATGTTTACAGGATAACAATCATTAAGATACTACAAGAATCTTGTCTTTGATAAGCAAACTGAAGGATTCTTATTACAACTCATTAATCCGAGTGTTTAGGTAAAGAAACGGTGGAGCAGCACCGCATTCCACAAGCGTGGCTCGTCTTCTTTCTTGGCTACGTTGTAGAGGTGAAATGCCCTATTGTGGAGCACCTTGGTGATGATGAAGGGATCTTCCCAGACTGGAGCAAGCTTGTGAGGTCATTTCTGATGCACTCAGAGCACAAGGTATCCTTCTTGGAATGCTCGACCTCTGACGTTATAGGCATGGAATCGATAGAGGTAATGTTGATAGATGGTCAACCGGATGAGAGCCATTTCACGTTCTTCCTCCAGGAGATCAACTGCATCATGGCGTGCCTGTTTTGCCTCAACTTCTGAGAAGAGTTCCACTCGGGGAGCATTGTGTAGCAAGTCACTCGGAAGCACAGCCTCAGCGCCATACACCATGAAGAAAGGAGTTAGGTCGGTCGACCAGTTTGGAGTTGTTCCATAAGACAGATGGAAATTCAGTCACCCAAGCTCCAGCAGCATGCTTGAGATCACGCATCAGTCGTGGTTTCGGCCCTTGAAGGATCAAACCATTCGCCCTTTCTGCCTGCCCATTTGACTGCGGGTGCGCAACAGATGCGTAATCAACCCGAGTGCCTTGGGAAGCATAGAATGCCCTGAACTCGTCAGAATCAAAGTTGGATCCATTATCTGTGATAATACTGTGAGGCACTCCATATCTGAATATCAGCTCTCTGACAAAACTGATGGCAGTGCTTGAATCAAGATTCTTGATAGGCTTGGCTTTGATCCATTTGGTAAATTTGTCGACTGCCACAAGCAAATGAGTGAAACCACTTCTGCCGGTCTTGAAGGGTCCACCCATATCCAACCCCCAAACAGCAAACGGCCAGACAAGTGGAATAGTCTTCAAGGTAGACGTAGGCTTGTGAGACATGTTTGAGTAGAAGTGACAGCCTTCGCACTTGTGGACTATATCTTTTGCCATCTCATTTGCTCGTGGCCAGTAGAATCCAGCTCGGTATGCTTTGGCCACAATGGTCCGAGAGGATGCATGGTGACCACAGTTCCCCGAGTGGATCTCATGTAGGATCATTTGACCTTCTTCTGGGGAGATGCAACGCTGGGCAACTCCAGTAACACTCTCTCTGCAAAGTTGTCCACCTACCACTGTGAAGGCTTTGGATCAACGGACAATTTGACGGGCCTCATCTTCATCTTCTGGAAGCTCCTTCCTGAGCAGGTACGCAATATATGGTACCGTCCAATCAGGGGTGATTACCAAAACATACATGATTAGGTCGACTACAGCCGGGACTTTGATTTCAGTCGGATTGGTTGAACTTATCTGTTGTGGGGGCTCTTCTGTGAAAGGATCTTCTTGGACTGATGGGGTATGGATATGCTCCAAGAACACATTGCTGGGTATAGGATTCCGAGTGGAACCTAACTTTGCCAGGTCATCAGTAGCTTGATTCTTGATTCAAGGTATGTGGTGGAGCTCTAGCCCCTCAAACTTCTTCTCTAGCTTTCTTACTGCATTGCAATAACCAGTCATTGTTGGGCTCCTGATATCCCGTTGCTTCATAACTTGATTAACCACCAAGTCTGAGTCGCCGTAGACCATCAGGCAATGGACGCCGAGTGAGATGGACATACGCAACCCATACAAAAATGCCTCATATTCAGCTTCATTGTTTGAAGAATCAAAGTGAATTTGGAGGGCATAGCTGAGCTTGTCATCTCTGGGGGATAGCAGAACCACACCTGCACCAGACCCATTCAGCATCTTGGACCCATCAAAGAACAAAGTCCAATGTTCCAAGTGAATCTGAGTCAGTTGCTGTTGTTCAATCCACTCGGCAAGGAAATCTGCTATTGCTTGGGACTTGATTTCTTTCTTTGCCTCAAACTTGATATCCAACGGAAGGAGTTCAATCACCCACTGTTCCACCCGACCAATTGCATCCCTATTGATAGAATTTCTGATAGTGGAGCGTCGCTGACGACTGAAACCGAGTGGTATGAGAAGTAGTGTGCAACTTTCTTCGTGGTCAAGTAAATTCCATAAACAAGATTCTGACAATGTGGATATCTCTGCTTGGACGGAGTCACGACTTCAGAAATATAATATACTAGGCGTTGAACCTTGTAAGCTTTGCCTTCTTTTTCCCGCTCGACTGTGAGCACTATGCTGACAACTTGTCCAGTGGATGCAATGTACAGTAGTAGAGGCTCTTTGCTGATTGGGGCAGCAAGCACCGGCTGGGTGGAAAGCAGGGCTTTGAGCTCTACAAATGTTGCGTTGGCTTCAGGAGTCCACTCGAACTTGACAGACTTTTTCATCAGTCGGTAAAGAGGCAATGCCTTTTCACTGAGATGAGAGATGAATCGGCTCAATGCAGCCAAACAACTAGTAAGCTTTTGAACGTCGTGCACACGCACAGGGCGTTTCATTCGGAGGAGTGCTCCAACCTTTTCCGCGTTTGCATCGATCCCTCGTTTGGAAATGAGGAAATCGAGTAACTTTCCACGTGGGACTTCGAATGTGCACTTTGATGGGTTAAGCTTGATATCATATCTTCTCAAGTTGGCAAAGGTTTTAGCAAGGTCAGACAGTAGGTCGGAACCTTTACGTGACTTGACCACGATGTCATCCATGCATGCTTCCACATTCCGACTGATTTCAGTGAGCAGGCACTTCTGAATCATGCGCATGAATATGGCGCCAGCATTCTTGAGGCCAAAAGGCATGGTAACATAGCAAAAACACCCGAATGGGTGATGAAGGCTATTTCTATTTCGTCGGGCCCATACAGTCGGATCTGATGGTACCCAGAATAAGCGTCCAAAAAGGACAAATGCTCACATCCCACAGTTGAGTCGACAATTTGATCGATGCGGGGGAGAGGGAAATGATCTTTCGGGCAGGCCCGATTGATGTGTTTGAAATTGATACACATACGAAGTGAATCATCTTTCTTGGGGACTATGACAACATTGGCGAGCCACTCAGAGTGGTATATCTCACGGATGAACTCAGCTGCCAGAAGTCGAGCCACCTCCTCGCCAATTGCCTTCCTCTCCTCCACGGCGGACTGATGGAGATGCTCCTTAACGGGTTTTGCTTTCGGGTCGACTCGCAAACGGTGCTCAGCCAGTCCCCTGGGTACACCCGGCATGTCAGGTGGTTTCCATGTGAAGATGTCCCAATTCTCACAGAGGAACTGGATGATCGCTTCTTCCTATTTGCTGTCGAGTGTTGTTGAGATATGAGTTGGAGCAGCATCGGGATCGGTCGGGTGAATGTGAACTGGCTTTATTTCACTGAACGACTAAAATGTAGACTCTGAAGCAGGCATCTTAACATGTAACAAATCTCTACTGCTGCCATTTGTTCATCAACAATCTTTGATCCCTTCTGGAGGCACTCTTCTGCTCTCTGTCGATTTCCAGTGACTGTGATCACGCCTCTGGGGCCAGGCATCTTCAACTTGAGGTACACGTAACACGGTCGAGCCATGAAACGGGCATATGCAGGCCTGCCCAGAATAGCATGGTAGGCACTGTGAAAATCTACCACCTCAAACGTCAACTTTTCCTTGCGGTAATTTTTTAAATCACCGAAAACCATATCAAGAGTGATCTGACCGAGTGAATCGGCTTTCTTCCTAGGGATGACACCGTGGAATCGCATGTTGCTCTCACTGAGCTTGGACATCGGAATGCCCATCCCTCGAAGGGCTCTGCATACAAGATATTCAAACCACAGCCACCGTCCATCAAAACCTTGGTCAGTCGAGTGCCCCCAATGACTGGGTCGACCACCAACACTTGCCGCCTAGGGGTAGCAACGTGCGCTGGATGGTTGGACTGGTCGAATGTAATGTGAGTCTTTAACCACTTCAAATATGTTGTCGTTGCCGGAGCAACCATGTTTACTTCCCTGTTGGTGACTTTAGTCGACTTTTGCTCTTGATGTCAACAAAAATCACCAAAGTGGCATTGACATTGGAGTAACCATCATCCTCCTCTTTGTCCTCGTCCTGATCAGATTCCTTTTCTTTCTCACTGGGCTAACCCTCTCAGAAGCTCTAAATCAGGAGTCGACACTGTCGAGTGGTATGCTTGGGGTAAATCAGGTTTCCCTCTTCATCTTTCTTGGTGTGTATGTGCCACGGTAAATCAAGCACATCATTTCCCGCTTGATCTTTCACTTTCTTGGGGATCCAAGGACATTTAGGCTTTCCGTTGAACTTCCCTTGGTTCACAATTGCGGCGTCACCAGGACCTGCGGGTTCGGCTTTGCGCTTCTGCTTCCGACTGGAATTCCCTCCTCTGATGTCCTGGGCGGCTGGTTTGTTCTTGCTAGTGCAGAGTCGGTCTTCTTCCTCGCCGTTAGCGTACCGAGTGGCTATTTCCATCATCTGAGCTAGATACATGTCCCCTGTCCGACTGAATTTCAGGTTAAGCTCTCTGTACCGAACGCCCTCCTTAAAGGCGCAAACTGCTTGATGTTCTGACACATTCTCCATAGTATGATGAAGAGTGGTCCACCTCTGGATGTAATCTCTCATAGTTTCATTCTGCTTCTAGACACATTGATGTAATTCAGTCAGCCCTGCATGTCGTTTGCAAGTGCCTTCAAAGGTCATGACAAACACTTGGGCCAATTCTTCCCAACTGAAGATGCTACCAGGAGCCAACTGATTCAACCAAGCTCTGGCTGAGCCCTCTAGCATCAGGGGGAGATGCTTCATGGCTACATCATCATTGCCGCCACCAATCTGCACAGCCACTCAATAATCCTCTAGCAAAGTGTCTGGCTTACACTCACCAGTGAACTTGCTCACTCCCGCCGCCAACCTAAAGTTGGGAGGGATCTCAGCAGCTCTGATGGCTCTACTAAAACATTCAGGCCCGGAAACACGCACTCTCCTGCCAATCGGACGATCTCGGTCCTGTCCTTCTCTGTGTGCCCGGTTCCTGTCGACCAGACCCTGCACAAGAATCGATCTTGCATCAAACCCGGGCTCTCTTGGGTTGACTGGGATCCTTCGCCCATCTCCATACGGGCGCCTGTCATCGTACTGCCAGGGCACATATGATCCGCCCCTTGGAGGTGGCATAGGCACTCGACGACGGTCATTACGACCGAGTCGTTGATCATACTGCTCGTAATTCCGACCCAGATACTGCTCTTGGCAGTGTCCACGACCCTCACGTCATGGAGGCGATCTTGGGCTATGAGCCGACTGGACTGTGTCCACCACCACGGACCTGCTGTGGATTCTGTTACGCGACTAAGAAACGGCTGTGTTTTGCTCACCTGCTGCTCGAAGCAGCGCTCGGATCTGCATCAAACCTCTTCCAGCCTCTGATTGGGATGGCTGAATCGACTCTGCTATATGGGTTGCAGCTGTAAGATTCTAGATCGGTGTGCAGTATTGAAAGTGCAACTAATCCCCGGGTGGTTTTGGTAATTAATAACAACATATATATCATTGAACTAATATTCTCTTGAGAATCATTTCAGAAAAGTTTGATGATATGGGTATGGAAATGTCTGAAGAAGTGGACCCCTCAAAATGCTAAGACAAGCATTGGCAAAAGCTCAAGACTCCATTTTTGGTTTAGTGATCAAAGATCACATTGAGTCCATAGGAAAAGCCAATACTATTAAAAGGGGATGAGGTTGTGTTAATGTTCTTGTTGCTCAAGTGCTTGGTGATCTAGCTCCCTCAACTATCAGCACTCTTCACTTTACAACACACTCATAAGTAATCTCGGACAAACCGATTCTGCAAACTCAGTCCCACCGAGATGAACCACTTCAGTTATTTCCCCAAACCCTAACTTCTCGGTCCAACCGATTCTGAGTCTCGGTCTCACCGAAAATGTTCTGCCAACCTTCTGTAACCAAATGACAGCATTTCGGAATATCCGAGTTGTTGTTTTCGGTCACACCGAGATGGCAAACCCTAGCCTTTGACTCACTTCGGACACACCGAGATGGTATTTTCGGTCCCACCGAAAATCCCAACGTTCACTATATTTGAACTTTCGGTCTGACCGAGTTTTCACTTCGGTCTCACCGAGATTGGTCAAATGTGTGTGTAACGGTTGGATTTTGTGTGGAGGCTATATATACCCCTCCACCCCCTCCTCATTCGTGAGGAGAGCCATCAGAAAGTACCACCACTTCTACCATACACTTTCTGAGAAGTGAACCACCTCCCTTGTGTTGAGATCAAGCCATTCCATTCCTACCATATGAAACTTGATTTCTAGTCTTCCCAAGTTGCTTTCCACTCAAATCTTTCTTCCACCACAGCCATATCAGTGAGGAGAGTTGAGTGTTGGGGAGATTATCATCTGAAGCACAAGAGCAAGGAGTTCATCATCATCAACGCCGTCTATTACCTTTTGGGGGGTGGTGCCTCCTAGATTGGTTAGGTGTCGCTTGGGAGCCTCCGTCGTTGAGATGTGGAGTTGAACCAAGAAGTTTGTAAGGGCAAGGAGATCGCCTACTTCGTGAAGATCTACCCCGAGTAAGGCTAGTCCTCCGTGGGCGTAGGCCGTGATGGAATAGACAAGGTTGCTTCTTCGTGGACCCTTCGTGGGTGGAGCCCTCCGTGGACTCGCGCAGCCGTTACCCTCCGTGGGTTGAAGTCTCCATCAACGTGGATGTACGATAGCACCACCTATCGGAACCACGACAAAAATCTCCGTGTCACCAAACTGCGTTTGATCTTCTCCACCTCCTTTTTACATGTGCAATTTACTTTCCGCTGCATATACTCTAGAATTGCATGTGTAGGGTGTTACTTGAATTGTGCTTATTTGTGAAACTGCCAAAAACATTGCATGATCTAAAGGCAGATTTTTTATATTGTCAAGTAGTCTAATCACCCCCCCTCTAGACCTACTTTCGATCCTACAAGTGGTATCAGAGCTTTGGTCTCCATTGCCTTGGTTTCCATTGCATTGGACTCCATAAGCTTGGTTTCACAACCTAGGAGAGTATGGCGTCTAGTGAGGGTAATTATCGTAGAGGTCCTTACTTTGATGGTACAAATTTTGCTAGTTGGAAGCATAAAATGAAAATGCATATTCTTGGTCATAACCCAGCCGCATGGGGCATTATTTGTGTTGGCATGCAAGGTGATTTCTTTGAAGAAGGAAAAGTTCCGGATCGCGAAGCTACACCCGAAGAATTGAAGATGTTGCAAAACAATGCTCAAGCTTGTGACATTCTCTTCAATGCTTTGTGTCCCGAAGAGTTCAACAAAATCAGTCATCTTGAGAATGCTAAGGAGATTTGGGATACTTTGGTTGAAATGCACGAAGGTACTGAATCTGTGAAGGAATCAAAGCTAGATATTCTTCAAGGTCAACTTGACAAGTTCAAGATGAAGGATGGTGAAGGAGTCGCTGAAATGTACTCTAGGCTTGCTCTCATTACAAATGAGATTGCTGGCTTAGGAAGCGAAGAAATGACCGACCGATTCATCATTAAGAAGATTCTCAGAGCTTTGGATGGAAAGTATGACACCGTGTGCACTTTGATCCAAATGATGCCAAACTACAAGACTCTCAAGCCAACTGAAGTCATTGGAAGAATTGTTGCTCATGAAATGACACTTAAGGATAAGGAAGAGCTTCACAACAAGTCAAGTGGTGCTTACAAAGCTACAAGTGATGCTCCTACTACCTCAAGTGACAAGCTAATTTCCAATGAAGAGATAAGCCTAATGGTCAAGAACTTCAACAAGTTCTACAAGAACAGAGGCAAAGAAAGAAGCTCAAAGTCTAGATCATATGATGAAAAGAGATCTTCTAGTCGTGATCGAAACTGCTACAATTGTGGAAGACCCGGACACTTCTCAAATGAGTGTACGGCTCCTCACAAGAGAAGAGAAGAATCTCCAAGAAGAAGAGCAAGAGATGAGTCACCTCGGAGAGAGAGAAGGAGTAGAGATGATCGTTATGAACGAAGACCTTCTCGGAGAAGCAAGGATTCGGAGAGGAAAGACAAGTCATCAAGGAGCTACACAAGAAGAAGACATCAAGCTCATGTTGGTGAATGGGTCTCCGGCTCCGACTCTGACAATCAATCCGATGGAAGCTATCACTCCGACTCCGACTATAGTCAAGATGAAGGTGTTGCCGGACTTGCACTCGTATCCTCCAACTCCAACTCCTACGACTTATTTGATTCACCAAATGAGGGAATTGGAAGATGCTTCATGGCTAAAGGCCCCAAGGTAACACACCCTGAATTCATTGACTTTGATAGTGATGAGGATGACTTGCTTGGTGAAGATGAGCTCTTGCATGATAAATCTAGTGAGCTTAGTAATGATGAAAATGCTAGTAGTCTTTATAGTCGAGAAGAGTCGAATGACAATACTATGAAGGAGATTGAGCGTCTAACTAAAGAACTAAACACTCTTAAGTTAGCTCATGAAACAACTCAAGAAGATCATAGAGAGCTCCTAAGATCTCATGAGAAGCTACGCTTCGAGAAGCTCACTCTAGAGCAAGAACATGATTTTCTAAAAGCGATCAATGACGATCTTCGAAAGAAGAGTTCTTCATATCTTGCCAAACGACTTCTCTTGTCTAATTTCTTGCCACCTATTAAGACTAAGCATGACAAGCATAAGAAAAATTCTTCCTCTAGTAGTAACAATAACAATGTTAAATCCAATATTGTTGCTTCTAGTAGTTCTCTTGATTCCACTAACAATGTTTCAAGCCAAGTAACACTTGAGCAAGAAAATAGCTTATTGAAGGAAATCATAGAGAAAGGTGTCTACAAGAGTCTTGCCGGAAGCAAGAACTTTGAGGAGATTGTTCGCAAATAAGGAAGACACCGGAAGAATCAAGGGATTGGTTTTGAGCGAAAGTTCAACGCCGAAGGTGTTGAGTGGGAAGAAGGTCAATACCCTACTCCACAGTTTGTCTCACAAAAGGAGAAGTATGATCCTACTTCTTCCAATGTGGAACAAGCTCAAGATGACCTTCCACCACAAGACCACAAGCTAAAGGCCAAGGACAAGCTTCAAGAGGAGATTGATGCATTCATTGAAGCACCTCAAGCCATGGTCAAGTGGGTTCCCAAGGACACATCAAGTTCTACTTCGTCAAGCTCAACTACAACACCAAGGATTCCCATCAAGATGATGTGGATCCCAAAGAAGAAGAACTAGTAGGTTCTTGAGGGTGACTCCGCCAACAAACTTCACTCATATTCTTTTTGGCAAGAACTTGTGCAATCAACTTCCACATCATGCACTTGTTCATGGAGTCACAAACCCTCTTGTTGGTAAGTCAAGGGACAAGGTAATCATTGCTTTCATGGACATCATCTTTTGTGTACTTCACTCTATGTCTATGGATATTCTTGTTTGTTCCTTGTGGGACTAACCCATGTAGGTATTGAAAGTGCCCTAATCCAAAGGATTGCTCCTAACTCATGATGATCTACATCAACATTGAGCATCCACATCTTCAACATCTACATGAAGTCTTCTACGACAACCCAAGGTTAGTGTGACCCTTTAAAAGGGGTTCTCACATCTAGGGGGAGCTTTACTCAAAAATTGGGCTAAAGCATCTTCAAATGATGTGAACACATAAATGCTTTATGTAAAAGTGGTAACCCCACTTGTGCTTAAACGATGAGTATGACCTATGATCAAATGTTCTCATTTGGCTCCTAAGTCAATATACTCATATATAGATGACCTAGTCATCGACAAATTGTGTGCTAGTAGCTAGAGTGATTGGTTGTGCATGTTTGACACATATTTCAGTTGCTATCTTATTGTGTGAGCATGTTGAATGCATGATTCTATTTATTCAAGGACATCCATTTGTGGTTTTGATTGTTTTGGTTTCTTTTTCTGGCCAAATGGATGGACAAGAATGCCTAAGCACCTTTCCCTAGCTATCTATGCTTTCTTGTCTCAAAACTGTATTCATGCTCATATCACAACTTTGAACAAGTCTTTTTCGGACAGTCCGAGTGAGGAGCACTCGGAACCACCGATTCGTCTAAGGCTGACTTCCAAAACCTTCTAAGTCCATTTCGGTCTGACCGGTTTCTCAATATCGGTCCAACCGAAACGCTTAGACTGATCTAGGTTTCATCTCGGTGAAACCGAGTTCAAACTCTCGGTATGACCGATATGTGTAACTGCACAGCAGATATACATCTCGGTGACACCGAGTTTTTCAACTCGGTCCCACCGACAGCACGGGGTTATATATACCTGAGGGGCTGCGCGCGATTTCTTTCTTCAAACCGTTCGCCCCCAAGACCCCTGCTGCCGCCGCCCTGGTCTACGGATCGTCGCCTTCGTCGCCTGTGCGCCCTCGCCGCAGGTCTCCGCCGCCGTCAACGGTAATCATCTCCACCGTTGCCGCCGTAGAGGGACACCACCAAGTTAGGGTGTGTCCCGATCCCTTTTCGTGCTCCACTGCTGATTCTTGCACGATAGGCTGCCATGATTCAATCCATGTTTGATATGTTCCCCACACAATAGTTCAGATCGTCTAGTTTCGAGGAAAATTCTTAGGTTTAGGTTTCCACAGAATGCATCTCGGTGAAGCCGATTTCTGAAAATCGGAATGACCGATTTGGCCTCTGGCCATTGCACTGCATAGTTCGGTTTAACCGAGTTGTGCCAATCGGAACGACCGAAAAGAAGTTTCAGTGAAACCCTAAGTTTTCGGTAGGACCGAAACCCACTTCGGTCTGACCGAAAGTGGTGTGTAGGTTTCTGTTGAGCACTTCGGTTGCACCGAAACCTAAAATCGGTTTGACCGAAATACATTCTGTGAAAACTCAAAACTAAGTTTTTAACTCATTTTTTTTTGCAAAAACTTCTGCAGTTGTGATAACTCTTCCATTCTGCCTATACCCTATCTTTTCACAGGTTTTTCAGCCATGTCAGATGTCAGTGACAGCCAGAACAGGTCTGAATCACCGTTTGCTGAAATTCCAGAGGCAGATACAAGTCCTGCAAGCAGCTCTAGTGATGATGGTGAGAGGAGCACCCCTAGTGGTCTGCCTCCCGCAGCTACGAGAACCAGGAAGAAGAGAACTTCTGATGATGAGGACTCCGACTTTGTTGCTGAGGAAGTTACCTCCAAGCCCAAAAGGAATGTGGTTGCCAAAGAGCACCAAGGGCAGCAGCCAAGGAAAGGTACAAGCAAGGTAAAACAGTCTGCAGTTGCTAAGAAGCTCAACTTGGAAGAGCCTGCTCCAAGCAAGGTGAAGAAGACTTCCAAAAGGAAGAGGGTTGTTTATGCTGAACCTCAAGTTGATGCTGAAGAAGAAGAAGAAGAAGCACCCCAGCCTCCTCCTCAGAAAGCTAAGTTCATGGGTGATGCTATTCGGGCTCAAGCCTCCTCTAAGCCCAAGAAGCCTGCTCCTTCCAAAGCAGCTCCAGCCAAGCCCAAGAGAACAACCAGAAGCATTCCAGCTTCTGAGAAGAAAAAAGGAGAGATGCCACCGTCTGAATCAGATGAAGAGCATGTGTTGCTCAAGCTCCGTCCCAAGTTGCCACTCCACAATGATGCTCATCCTCAAGCTGAGGACATGAAGGCAAGGAAGGACAAAGGTCTCAGGCTATGGAGACAGTCTGATCCATATGCCGTAAGGAGAAGGACTGCTGTGGACCCCAGATTCCACACCAGAGAGCAGCAGGATTTCTATGAGACCGTGCTAATGGATAAGAAGCCCATTGTTGCTGACACCAGGTATGTTGACTGGAAGTACATTGACAGTGAAGAGCACCGGGACTTCTTTCCCCATGTGCATGAGAGCTTTACTGCATGTGGAGTTGCTGACTTCGTGGGTCAAGAGCTGACAGCCTGGAATGACGAGATGATCATGCAGTTCTATGCCACTGCCCACTTCTACCCTGATGGCAAGATCACCTGGATGACTGAAGGTCAAAGGTTTTCTTCGACTGTTGAAGAATGGGCAGAACTTCTGAACGCTCCAGTGCAGAGAGAGGACGACATTGATGTCTATGGGATTCCTAAGAAGAGTCATGATTCCATGAAGAATATGTACAAGGAGATCCCAGCTGCTGATTTAGAGGGATGGAAGCTCGGCTCAGTGTATTATCTCCAGGCAGGTCTGACCACCACTAACACTATTCTGAGGCATACTTTCATGCCTAAGTCAGGTGACCACCGGATGATACGAGGCTATTCTATCAACATGCTGCGCATTCTCGATGAGAAGGCACCTTTTAAGGTGATGGACTTGATGGTAGAAACCATTAAGAGGACTGCAGCTGACCAGAAGAGGTCATGTGGGTTTGCACCGCAGATACAGATGCTCATCAACGCCAAGTTTGGCACGGGCAAATTCATGTTGGATAGGAAGCACTTGCCATTGCAGCCAGAGCATGAGGACAACGTAGTTGTGATGGATGAAGAGGATCCCACATCAGTTGAAGGGCAAGCCAAAATCGAAGCTGCGAAGAAAGCTAAAGCTGACAAAGAGGCAGCAGCAGCAGCAGCTAAGCCAAAGAGCTTTGGAGACCAAATTCTTGAAGCTACCCAAAGGATTGAACAACGCCTGGCCAGCATTGAGCAATCTCAGGAGAGCCTTGAGAGGATTGTCGAGGACAAGATCCATGCTCTGGACGTGAAGCTGACTGAGATTCAGGTGTCTGTCAACAAGCTTGAGGCAGACATGGAGGAGACTAGGCAGGAGAGAGCAGAGCTTATGCAGGATGATCTAGTCCAGGACTCTCATCGCCAGGCTGCTCAGGTTCCCAGAGGATCCAGATCTGCAGCTATCCCAGTGACAGACTCCAGGGCTACCACTTCAGCACCAGCTACAGCTCCAGCAGTTCCTACAGCTCCAGCATCCACTCCTCCACCGCAGACATCAGCAGAGGTCTTCGCAGATGCAGCTATCTCTACACCGACATCGACCCAGACGGGAGCAGCCAGCCGAGCCCGCAGTGACGTTTAGCTCTATACCTTTTCGAACTTTTTGGTAACTTGTTTCCAAAGGGGGAGAAATTGTTATAGATCATAGGGCTTCGAGAGAGAGAGTGCTCTTTCGTCTTTTCGTTCTTTTGCCCGTTTTCCTTGAGATACATTGGTTTCTTTTGGTTCCAGATACTTTATGTGTGCTTGCTACTACGTTTGATGCTACCTTAATGAGTGCTTAGTCATACTATGCTTTAATGTGTGCTTATTGCTTATCATATGCTATTCCTTATTGTATGGCTATTTACTATTGTCTTGGTGATTGAGTGCATGTTATTCATTCTTATCATTTTGTGCGCTCCACCAAGATGTATGTGACATGGAAGAGTGACCCATAATCCTAATCGATTGTGCATTTGCATTCAAACGCAAATTTTAAATAATGCACAAATTTAGGGGGAGCTCTTGTTTATCACATACTTCTCAAAGCGACGATATTATTCATTGATTATATCTTTTGTCGAAGCTTTGATCTATATGTTGTCATCAATTACCAAAAAGGGGGAGATTGAAAGTGCAACTAATCCCCGGGTGGTTTTGGTAATTAATAACAACATATATATCATTGAACTAATATTATCTTGAGAATCATTTCAGAGAAGTTCGATGATATGGGTATGGAAATGTCTGAAGAAGTGGATCCCTCAAAATGCTAAGACAAGCATTGGCAAAAGCTCAAGACTCCATTTTTGGTTTAGTGATCAAAGATCACATTGAGTCCATAGGAAAAGCCAATACTATTAAAAGGGGATGAGGTTGTGTTAATGTTCTTGTTGCTCAAGTGCTTGGTGATCTAACTCCCTCAACTATCAGCACTATTCACTACTTAACACACACCCATAAGTAATCTCGGTCAAACCAACTCTGTCTCACCGAGATGAAGTTATCTCTACAAACCCTAACATCTCGGTCACACCGATTTATCCAACTCAGTCCCACCGAGATGAACCACTTCAGTTGTTTCTCCAAACCCTAGCTTCTCGGTCAAACCGATTCTGAGTTTCGGTCTCACCGAAAAAGGGCTGCCAACCTTCTGTGATCAGTTGACATCAATTCGGAATATCCGAGTTTATATTTTCGGTCTCACCGAGATGGCAAACCCTAACCTTTGACTCACTTCGGACAAACCGAGATGGTATTTTCGGTCCCACCGAAAATCCCAACGTTCACTATATTTGAACTTTCGGTCTGACCGAGTTTTCACTTCGGTCTGACCGAGATTGGTCAAATGTGTGTGTAACGGTTGGATTTTGTGTGGAGGCTATATATACCCCTCCACCCCCTCCTCATTCGTGAGGAGAGCCATCAGAAAGTACTACCATTCCTACCATACACTTTCTGAGAAGTGAACCACCTACCCTTGTGTTGAGATCAAGCCATTCCATTCCTACCATATGAAACTTGATCTCTAGCCTTCCCAAGTTGCTTTCCACTCAAACCTTTCTTCCACCACAGCCATATCAGTGAGGAGAGTTGAGTGTTGGGGAGTTTATCATCTGAAGCACAAGAGCAAGGAGTTTATCACCATCAACACCGTCTATTACCTTTTGGGGGGTGGTGCCTCCTAGATTGGTTAGGTGTCGCTTGGGAGCCTCCGTTTTGATGATGTGGAGTTGAACCAAGAAGTTTGTAAGGGCAAGGAGATCGCCTACTTCGTGAAGATCTACCCCGAGTAAGGCTAGTCCTCCGTGGGCGTAGGCCGTGATGGAATAGACAAGGTTGCTTCTTCGTGGACCCTTCGTGGGTGGAGCCCTCCGTGGACTCGCGCAGCCGTTACCCTCCGTGGGTTGAAGTCTCCATCAACGTGGATGTACGATAGCACCACCTATCGGAACCACGACAAAAATCTCCGTGTCACCAAACTGCGTTTGATCTTCTCCACCTCCTTTTTACATGTGCAATTTACTTTCCGCTGCATATACTCTAGAATTGCATGTGTAGGGTGTTACTTGAATTGTTCTTACTTGTGAAACTGCCAAAAACATTGCATGATCTAAAGGCAGATTTTTTTATATTGTCAAGTAGTCTAATCACCCCCCCTCTAGACCTACTTCGATCCTACAGGTCCTCCATAGGTCTTGGCAGGTGCAAACTGTTGAGTTGGGCGAGGCGCCTCATAGGATGGCCTCGGTGTGTACTTGGGTGGCAGAGCAGTGTTAGGAACCCACACACGGCGCTTGTGAGAGCCAGAGCCGGATGAGGAACCAAAGTCTCGAGTATGCTTGCGGGTGGCCTCGAAGTCGGTCTGGCCTGTTTCAGCACTGATAGCCTTGTTAACCAACTTCTGGAAGGAAGTGCACTCATGCAAACGTAGATCTCGACGGAGTTCAGGGCTGAGTCCCTTGCGGAACCTCGCCTGCTTCTTGGCATCGGTGGATACTTCCTCAGGTGCATAGCGTGCCAAATTGCCAAACTCACGGCTATAGCCATCCACAGTTAACCGGCCCTGGGTGAAATTGCAGAATTCCTCCCGCTTGCAATCCATGAGACCTTCCGGAATGTGGTGTTCACGGAATGCCTCACTGAACTCAACCCAGGTAGTGACTTGGCCAGCAGGACGCATAGCTTCAAAGTTTTCCCACCAAAGACTGGCAGGGCCCTCAAGATGGTAGGCGGCGTAGATAACCTTGTCAGCTTCGGCCACACGGGCAGAGTGTAGCTTGTGGGTGATACTACGTAGCCAGTCATCAGCATCCAGAGGTTAATTGGAGTGATGGAACTTCAGTGGACACATCTTGATAAAAATCGTGGATTGACACCACGTCATTCCTCTAACGGAACCCAGTGTTCTGCTCTATGCGTTCCAGCAGACGGTTGGTCTCTCTCTTGTTCCGTTCTGCTTCAAGCATAACTTCCGCCAAAGAGGGTGGCTGGGGCAGATTCCCATCCCTAGTCCCACTAGCCCCACCCTGCTCCTGAGCAGCAGGAGTGTTGCGAGTGTTGACCATCCTAGGAAAACAAAACAACGGTTTAGACAAGGATGGCAAAATTTAACATAGAAGTGCAGAATGTAATGGATGACACGGAATGCAAGGATGTTCATCCGTACGACATGGTAATATAGGAACTGCTATATATACACCAGTGGTCATACACACCATACAAAGTTTAGTACAAGCCAAGGCTAAAGTACAACTGCGGTGAAAGACGATACATCCCATCAGAGGCATTCCAAGCTCCTATACATTATTTAACTACACCTCCGGAACTCAGTACACACTAAGTCATATTCCACAAGACGCGCAGGACTGTGGAAATACAACTACTATAATACTACTACAACCACGGCCTAGCTCAGACATTCGCGTAGTAATCCTCGTAAAGATTACCACCGTAGCCTGGAAGTGGAACAGACGGATCTTGGAACTCGCGAGCACTCGAAGGCTGAGGACCATAAGGACATGGATGTGGTCTCGGTCCCGATGCTGGTGGTAACCGACGCCCACGTGGAGGTGTAATACCCCCAACGTCACGCCAATCCATGCGATCAGGCAGACGAGTCCGCACGGGGTACAAATCCCGCATGTCCAGATATCCGGCGTGCACAGCAGGTGCAAGCCGTGTCAGTGTAGTCCAGTGGGCGGCTCGAGTGTTATACAGCTCCATTCGGAGGGCACGGACCTCACGGTCCCTATCCTCCAACATCTGAACAGTAGTCTGAAGCAGTGGCTCTTCATGAGCAGCATCAGTATACAGACCAGTGTAGTAGCCTTCCTCTCCGGGAAGTGAGGCTAGCATGTAACAGAACTCAGTGTTCAGCAACAGGGCATGCCTAGCACGGAGAATGGTCATCATCGAATAAGCGGCATCCTGCACTGCCATCTCGATGGTAATCCCGAGTCCATAAGACCAATGGATGGGATCATTAGCTCCGGGATATGAGGGGTATATCCGGACGGTGCAGAAATACTGACTCTGATTGAAATCCCGATACTGTTCCTCCACGGTGTATTCAGGATACCAGCGATAACCGGTCTCAGTCATCACACGGACTAGCATGGCCGTGTGACCGGGCACATTAATGCACCGAGTCAAACGAACCACTTGGTGAGGGATGCGGCCAGACATCTGAAACACGAAGTAATGCAAAGGCATTAAAGTTTCTGGAAGAAATCGGGCAGCATAACAACTGTAAATGCTCAAACAAAGATTTGAGACATCATACAAATGATAGCATAGCCACTCAACAATTCCATATCAAGGTTCCGGTTCAACAATCATCATACTCAAAAGGATAGAAACTGAACTGAGGCTTGAAACCAACAATCCTAAGAGTCTACGGATTAGTAACACGTGAACCTAGTAAGGATAAGAGGCCTAGTCCTAAATCCCCGTAGAAAGAATAGACAGACTCAGATCAGAAGGGCATAGGGTAAAGGAGTAAAAAGAGCCTTACGTTCCCTTCCACAATCAATTCCCCTACATATAACTAAGAATTTTTCTAGACTCAACATCGACCAGTTTGGCTTGAGAAACCTACAGGCAGTCCAGCTCTGATGCCAACGCTATCAGGACACCGATCCTAAGTCACACCGATCTAGCTGTAACACATCATATCTCTTTGCGGCCTCACGCACGGTAACCCCACGGGTGCCACCTTACCTGGCCCGGGACCATTTGCGCATTTTGGCACACGTATATGACAGTGTCGCTAGCATCCATATGACAGAGAACCCGGGCCGACATGGCTAGTTATAAACCAAAAGTGGCACTAGATTACAGAGACAGGCATCCATGACCCAGCAACGAACGTGTCGGTCATCAACGTATGAACCCAAGTCGTAGCAAGCTACATGGACTTAAGGAACAACGCGTGACATTTCCCCTAAGGGACAGACACAGGAACGAAGAAGGACACATGCCGGCCAGCCTACGTGTTCCGAGCAGTAGCAAGCTACCAAGGCTCATTGGAATCACTAGGAGGCATTTCCCTGTAAGGTAGGCTACCAAAGGAAAACAACTAGGTGTCGGATCCCACACATACCAAGCATTTCAATCATACACGCAATATGCTCAATATGTGCAAATACAACATTGCATCACAACAGAACTCTATGACTCAAAGTACTTTATTTAAAAGGCTCCAAGAGCCATACATAACATATCCATACAGGTAAGGGTCACATGACCCAACACTCAAGTCATACAGTCATACAAGCACAAGTGGAAGCTACAAGTCTGAGTACAGACAACTTAGAAAATAAAACAGGCTTGGTGTAGCCTGACTATCTACAAAGCCCTTCACAAGTTCCAGATCTCCGTCTGGGTGTCAAGCTACTCGTCGACGTCAACGTCTATGTAGAACCCATCAGCAGGGGCAGGGTTCACCTCTGCAACAGTTATTAAGCAAACATGAGTACAAAGGTACTCATCAAGTCTTACCACAGAACCTATCATACATGCAACATTATCAAAGGGGGTAGTGGAGTTTATAGCAGAATGCCAGCTTTGACCTTGGCTAACCTATACTACAACTCTCAACAGACTGCAAGATGTTATTACGAACACGAGTCCTCTACTCACCACATCAATACACTACCGAGGATCCTCTTCCGTCATCCTACGGAAGGGCCATCCACGGCACTCACACTTATCTTGAGGCTTTTAGTAGTATCCATCAACTTGTCTATGAACTGTAAGAGTAACCAAGTAGTTTGTACCGCGAACAACGACTATTCGAATAGTTTGATAACCCTGCAGGGGTGTACTTCTTCACACACGCTTTCACCACTTATCGCCGTTTACTCGGCGTGTACTCGGCAACCTTCAAGTGGAAGCCCAGCGAGGGTGTCGGCCACGACCTGACTAACTACTCAAGTCTCTCGTCCAGGTTTATCGCCTATTTGGGTCTCATCCGTGGGGAGATCCGGCCGGGGTGTCGCTCACGGCCCCAAACGATGTGTACAAGGTTCCCGAGTCACCAAACGGGCAACCGGTACACCGTGCCACGTACCTGTCGCATCACAGCCCACCCCGAGGGTCAGCGTTGTGCACGACCTCCAGTAAGCTATAAACACCAGAAACTAATTGCAACTCCTGGACAGGGATCGAGGGTAATTAATAAGCCGAGAGGGTCCATTGGTTTCGGGCCCAATGCATGGTAGTAACTGCAACTTGAACCACACATACAGATCTCAGGTCCTATGGACGATTCCAATGAAACAACCCACCATGTACTCCTACATGGCCTTTCATCGATACCTTTACCAAGCGTATTCCACACTTCCTTCTCTTTATCGGTATGATCATTTCACTCTGATCCATCACCCAGATGAACCAGACCAGACACAACTCTAAGCATAGCAGGCAACATAAACAAATAGCATGGTGGATCACACATCACATGGCTCAATCAACTCCTACACATGCTAGTGGGTTTCAACTATTTACTGTGGCAATGACAGGTCATGCAAGGGAATAGGGTTCATCTACCGCAGCAAGTAGCAGTTCACACGTTGTCGCCTTAATGCAGTAAAAGAGAGCAGGAGCGAGAAGATTGGGTTTGTATCGGAATGATCAATGATTGCTTGCCTGACAAGGTAGTTGTCGGGTACTGCTCTTCAACTGGATACGCAGCAGTATCCTCGGGAGCAGGACCTAACACAGAGAATACCGGCGATACAATCATTAACAAACAAATGCAACAATATGATGCATGTTCATGACATGGCAAGATGCATGTGTGTTGGCTAATGCAACTAAAACCAGAAGGGTTTGAACCTATTTGAATCAAAGATTCAAATTGAAGTTCAAACTATTATTTAAATAAGTGCATTATCATGTTTTTGATGTATACAACAAGTTAACTTGTTCAAACATGCATGAAACCAGTGCCATTGGAAAGATTGGATTTTTTTGATCATTTTTCATATATAAATCTTTTCCATCTGAGCTATGGTTGATTTTATATGATTTTTAGAAGTTTTGGGTATTTTTTGGAATTTCCTGAATTATTTTTAATCTAAAAATCCCAGAAAAACCTTTACTGCGTCAGCATGACATCATGCTGACGCCAGCCAGTCAACAGGGCCAGTCCAAGTCAAACCTGACCAGTGGGACCCACTGGTCAGTGTCACAGTTAACTAATTAACTAATTAGAATTAAATTAACACCTAAACTAGGTTTGACTTGCGGGCAGGGCCCACATGTCAGTGACCCTGGGGGTCAAACCCGTGGTCAAAACAGGTCCATCCCGCCGGCGTTTAGCCGCCGGCGAGGCCAAACACGGCGGCGTGCTTCGGAAATCGCCTACGGTGCACGGCTCGAGCTGCGGTTGGGTGCGTTGGAAAGCCCATGCTGTTGCGCGTCGGATGGTGGTGGTCGCCGGACCTGGGGTGGCAGGAGACGACGGCAACGAGCTCGACGGCGGCGACCGGCGTCGGGCGTGGGTGGAGGTGCGGCTGCAGGGGCCTAGGCAATGCGTGCGTAGCACCTTTCGCATCTACGTGTTGCGGTGAGTGTGATGGACGGGTGCCAGTGACCAAATGGTCACCGGAGCATCACCGGCGGCGAGCACGGCGGCGGTGCGTGCGGGTGAGCTTCGTGCAGTGCGTTCCAGGGCAAAAGAGAGCCAACGGAGAGGGGCAGGATGAAGCTAGGCTCACAGGGGTTGCAGCAAGCGCCGGAGCGAGCTCGGGGGTGGTCGGAGCTGAGCGGGACGGCGAGGGGGATCTCCGCGGCCGGAGTTGGGGAAGAATAGGTCGGGGGCGTCTCCAGGGCGGGCGAGCGCTCGGGGCTCGGCCTGTTCGAAGCAGTCGAGGATGGCGAAGACGATGGACACCAAGGCGGGGCTGAGGGACGACGGTGGACGCGGCTTCTACGACGGTGCGAGCACGGCGGCGTTGGCCATGGCGCGGGGAGAGCGAGGGAGAGGAACTGGGGGGAGGTGGAGGTGTCTGCGAGGTCGGGGACGACGTGAACGACCGAACCATCCCTCCAAGACGGCGAGGGGATGAAGCAGGGCGGCGGGCAGCTGCGTGGCGCGCGGCGCGGTCGCCGTCGAGCACCTGCCTGCCTGCCTGGTCGAGCAAAGCAGCTCGCTGGAGCAGCAGCTGGGCTGGGCCGGCAGGTGGGCCGGGTGGCACCAGGTAAGCTTTTCTCTCTCCCTTTTTTTCTGTTTTCTTTTCTGTTTCATTTCTTTTGCAGCTTTGTTCATTTAAATAAAATGCCAGAGAATTTTTGTAACTCATAACACTTGTCATACCTACTGTATATAATATGAATAGTAGGAAACATTATAGTTTATGATTATTTGAGCATTTAAAAATATTTTATAACATTTAAATGCCCAAATTCAAATACCATATGATTTAATCCAAAGCCCTTGAGTGTCCTAGAAAATTGTGCACCATTTTTGGCAGAGGTTTAAGACCAAGGCAGAAATGATGAACATTTTTGAAGGGCATTTTGGGTACATTGGAAAATATTTTAGCAAACCCTAGTTGTTAGGAGAGGGGTGCTGGGGTTTCTGTTAATCCCATTTCAAGTTTCTTTGAAAGTAGACATGATACACACTCTAGTTAGGTCCTAATGCAAGTGCTAGCTAGGGATGTGACAACTACAAAGCCAGTCGACAGGTCAAATGGACCATAGAGAGATTTGTCGGGCTCAATTGCCGTAACTGGGGGAGTGGCAGACTGACGGGCCACCGCGTGTTTCACCCAGCGCTAAAGCCGCGATCGACCGGACTGCTTACAACGGCGTATAGCAGGGAGAGTGGATGATGATGGAGCTGACCGATACTGGGTCGACGGCTTCGCAGGAGGACGCCACAGGCACTCGTGCGAAAGTGTGCCGCCCCGCGGATGGGAATGGCCTTGACATCGAGGGGGCCTCCTAGAGCCAGGCCGAGTCATCGGCGATGAAGACAAGCGCGCCGAGTCGGATCTCGTGGCCCAAAGCCAGACCACCGCCGGAACCATGTTGATGAAGATTGGAAAAATTGCAACCTCGCCGGAAGTCGCAAAGACACCAGCCCCACAGTGGGCGCCAACTGTCGTGGTACTAAGTCTGACAGTAAGAATAGGGCGTACATATGAGGAAGCAAGGTCCTAACTACGACGAGGTTGTACACATGAGTTTACGAGTTCAGGCCCCTCTCGGAGGAGGTAAAAGCCCTACGTCTCGGTGCCCTGAGGCGGTCGACTAGAATATGAGTGTGTGTGTGTGTGTGTTACAAGGGGTGCGAACCCTGATATGTCTCCAACGTATCTATACTTTTTTATTGTTCCATGCTATTATTTATGATGTTTCGGATGTTTAATGGGCTTTGTTATACACTTATATATTATTTTTGGGACTAACCTACTAACTCAAAGGCCCAGTCCAGATTCCTGTTTTTTGTCTGTTTCAGGGTTTTACAGAAAAGGGATATCAAACGGAGTCCAAACGGAATGTAACCTTCGGGGAAATATTTTTGGAGAAAATCATGCATGGGAGACTTGACAACCACGGAGCAGGGCATACGTGGCGCCCACGAGGGTGGGAGCGCACCCCCTATAGGGCACGCCCCCTGCCCCGTGGGCCCCACGTTTGGCCCCCGGTGCCCTCCTTCCTCCTATATATACCTACGTACCCCGAAACTATCAGAACAACAGAGAAAACCCTAGTTCCACCGCCGTAACCTTCTATTCCTGTGAGATCCCATCTTGGGACTTGTTCCGGAGCTCCGCCGGAGGGGGGATCTTCCACGGAGTGCTTCTACATCATCATCATCGCCTCACCATGAGTTGTGAGTAGTTTACCACAGACCTTCGGGTCCATAGCTAGTATCTAGATGGCTTCTCCTCTCTCTTTGGATCTCCATACAAAGTTCTCCTTGGTTTTCGAGGAGACCTATTCGATGTAATCTCTTTTTGTGGTGTGTTTGTCGAGATCCGATGAATTGTGGGTTTATGATCAAGATTATCTATGAGAAATACTTTATTCTTCTTTGAACTCTTTATGTATGATTATAATATCCTTGCAAGTCTCTTCGAATTATTGGTTTGGTTTGGCCTACTAGATCTATAGTTCTTGCAATGGGAGAAGTGCTTGCCTTTGGGTTCAATCTTGCGGTGTCCTTTCCCAGTGACAGTAGGGGCAGCAAGGCACGTATTGTATTGTTGCCATCGAGGATAAAAAGATGGGGTTTATATCACTAAGTTTGAGTTTATCCCTCTACATCATGTCATCTTGCTTAAGGCGTTCCTCTGTTCTTATGAACTCAATACACTAGATGCATGCTGGATAGCGATCGATGTGTGGAGTAATAGTACTAGATGCAGAATCGTTTCGGTCTACTTGTCTCAGACGTGATGCCTATATATAATGATCATGCCTAGATAGTCTCATAATTATTCGCTTTTCTATCAATTGCTCGACAGTAATTTGTTTACCCGCCGTAGAATATCACTATCATGAGAGAAGCCACTGGAGAACACTATGGCCCCCGGGTCTATTCTCAACATATCAATCTACTTTACTTTTCCGCTTTTACTTTCTGTTCTTATAATTGAAAATACCAAAAATATAAAACTATCATCTCTATCAGATCTCACATTCGTAAGTGACCGTAAAGGGATTGACACCCCCTTCTCGCGTTGGCTGCGAAGTTCTTATTTGTTTGTACAGGTGCGAGGGACTCGCGAATGGTCTCCTACTGGATTGATACCTTGGTTCTCAAAAACTGAGGGAAATACTTACGCTACTGTGCTGCATCACCCTTTCCTCTTCGAGGGAATACAACGCAAGCTCGAGAAGTAGCAAGAAGAATTTCTGGCACTGTTGCCGGGGAGGCTTACGCAAAAGTCATATTCCAAGTACCTAACACAAACCATTATCCTTCGCATTACATTTTTGTCTCTCGTTTTCCTCTCCCCAACTTCACCCTTGCCGTTTTATTTGCCCTTCTTCCGTCGTGTGTTTATCGTTCGCTTGCTTCTTGTTTGCTTGTGTTGATATGTGCCCTCAATTAGCTTGCATCTTTGCTTGCTAAAGTATGGATCCTCATCCACTTGCTAATCTCATTAAGAGATCCAATTATGTTGAACCTATTACTAGTGAGTTGCGTGCACTAGATTATCTTTATGGTGTTTTGCTTGAAATTTACGACTCTGAAAATTGTGAGGAATTGTTAAAAGAAAAGGTGATTCATGATAGCTTGCTAAGTAAAAAGCATGATTGCAATGATGTTATTGTAAATTCTACTAATGTCAATTATGTTAATGATATGCAAAACCCTAAGCTTGGGGATTCTAGTATTGCTATGCCCACTACTTGTTGCAATGATCATGATTGGGGTGATTCTTCTGATGATCTTGGAAATTTATTTAAGCCCCATGATGAATATGAGATTGATAATAATGTTTGTAATAATAATAAAAGTGGGTTTGGAGAGGTCATGACTTTAGTTAATGTTGATCGCACTATTTTGGAAGAGTGACAACTTCGTATGCATGTGGATCGTGTAGAGAATATGTTTTGTGATTGCTATATTGTTGAATTTGCTTATGATTCTACATGCAATTATTATGAGAGAGGAAAATATGGATGTAGAAATATTCATGTTACTAAATTACCTCTCTTCATGTTGAGATTGATCTTGTTTCTTTCTTCTTCCTTGCATACGCTAGATCTTGCTTGCTATGATAATTTGTTTGCTTATAAAATGCCTACGCATAGGAAGTATATTATACTTAGATGTGTTTGTCACATGCTTTATGATGCTCTTTGTGTACTTCAATTCTTATCTTTGATGTTAGCATCATTGAAATATCAATGCCTAGCTAGGGGCGTAAAACGATAGCGCTTGTTGGGTGGCAACCCAATTTTATAATTTTTGTTTTTGCTTCTGTTTAGGAATAAATATTGCATCTAGCTTCTGTTTAGATGTGGTTTTGTGTTTTAATTAGTGTTTGTGCCAAGTAGAACCTTTGGGAAGACTTGTGTGAAGTTTATATGATCTTGCTGTGAAAAACAGAATCGTTAGCGCTCGCTAGAATGGTCGTCAAATTTTACTGGAGCGTGCTATTTAGTTGATTCTTTTTGCAGATGATTAATAGACAAATTCCTCACGTTAAACAATTTAGTTTGAATTTTTTGGAGTTACAGAAGTATGTGGAACCTGCAGATTACTTCAGACTGTTCTGTTTTTAACAGATTCTGTTTTTCGTGTGTTGTTTGCTTATTTCAATGTATCTATGAGTAGTATTGGGAAGTATGAACCATAGAGAAGTTGGAATACAGTAGGTTTAACACCAATATAAACAAAGGATGAATTCATTGCAGTAACTTTGAGTAGTGGTTTGTTTTCTAATACTAACGGAGCTCACGAGATAGTTTTGTGTTGTGAAGTTTTCAAGTTTTGAGTATTGCTTTGATGGACTATGGAACAAAGAATGGCAAGAGCCTAAGCTTGGGGATTCCCATGGCACCCCAAGGTAAAATTCAAGGACAACCAAAAGCCTAATCTAGGGGATGCCCCGGGAAGGCATCCCCTCTTTCGTCTTCATCCATCGGTAACTATACTTGGAGCTACATTTTTATTCACCACATGATATGTGTTTTACTTGGAGCGTCTTGTATAATTTGAGTCTTTGCTTGTTAGTTTGCCACAATTATCCTTGCTGGACACACCTATTTGAGAGAGTTAAATATGGCCTAGGAATTGATAGAACACTCAATGTGCTTCACTTATATCTTTTGAGTTGAATAGTTTTTGCTCTAGTGCTTCACTTATATCTTTTAGAGCACGGTGGTGATAATATTTTGTAGAAATTGTTGAACTCTCATGCCTCACTTATATCCATTTGAGAGTCTATTAAAATAGCATGGTAATGTTCTTAGGCTATAAAACTACTCTTCACATGATAGACATCCAATATCAATGTAGTAAAAACTTTCAGACTAAGTGCATTGAATATGATGAGAAGTTGGGTGCTTGATAATTGCTTTGAGATATTAGGATAGTGATATTAGAGTCATGCTAGTGGAGTTATTATGTAATTGAGAAATACTTGTGTTAAGGTTAGTGATTCCCGTAGCATGCACGTATGGTGAACCGCTATGTGACGAAGTTAGAGCATGAGGTATTTGTAAAATGTCAAACTTTGAGTGGAGGTCGGGGGCGCGCGATGGTTAACTCCTACCAACCTCCCCCCTAGGAGCATGCGTTGATTGCTTTCTTTTGATGACTCGTAGATTTTTGCAATAAGTATATGAGTTATTTATGACTAATGTTGAGTCCATGGATATTACGCACTCTCACCTTTCCACCATTGCTAGCCTCTCTTGTATCGCGCAACTTTCGCCGGTACCATACACCCACTATATATCCTTCCTCAAAACAGCCACCATATATATTCCTAAAAACAGCCACCATACCTACCTATCATGGCATTTCCATAGTCATTCCAAGATATATTGCCATGCAACTTTCCATCGTTCCGTTCATATGACACGCATCATATTGTCATATTGCCATGCATGATCATGTAGTTGACATCGTATTTGTGGCAAAGCCACCATGCATATTTTTTCATACATGTCACTCTTGATTCATTGCATATCCCGGTACAACGCCGGAGGCATTCATATAGAGTCTTACTTTGTTCTAGTATCGAGTTGTAATAACAAGTTGTAAATCAATAAAAGTGTGATGATCATCATTATTAGAGCATTGTCCATTGTGAGGAAAGGCCAATAAAAAAAGGGATGGCCCAAAAAAATAGAGAGGGGCTAAATAAAAAAACAGAAAGCCCCTCCAAAAAATGAGAGAAAAGAGAGAAGGGACAATTGCTACTATCTTTTTCCACACTTGTGCTTCAAAGTAGCACCATGTTCTTCAAGATAGAGAGTCTCATGTTTAGTCACTTTCATATACTAGTGGGAATTTTCATTATAGAACTTGGCTTGTATATTCCAACGATGGGCTTCCTCAAATGCCCTAGGTCTTCATGAGCAACCAAGTTCAATGCATACCCACTTAGTTTATTTTGTTGAGCTTTCATATATTTTAGCTCTAGTGCATCCGTTGCATGGCAATCCCTACTCGCTCACATTGATATCTATTGATGGGCATCTCCATAGCCCGTTGATACGCCGAGTCGATGTGAGACTATCTCCTAATTTTTGTCTTCTCCACAACCACCTCTCTATTCCACCCATAGTGCTATGTCCATGGCTCACGCTCATGTATTGCGTGAAAGTTGAAATGTTTGAAAGAATAGAGTACGAAAACAAGTGCTTGGCTGAAATCGGGGTTGTGCATGATATGAATATTTTGTGTGATGAAGAGGGAGCATAGCCATACTAAATGATTTTGTAGGGATAACTTTTTATAGCCATAGTATTTTGAGAAGACATGATTGCTTTGTTAGTATGCTTGAAGTATTATTATTTCTTATGTCAATATAGACTTTTGTCTTGAATCTTTCATATATGAACATTCATGCCAAAATTAAGAGAATTACATTGAAAAACTATGTTGGTTAGCATTCCACAACAAAAATGTTGTTTTTATCATTTACCTACTCGAGGACGAGCGGAAATTAAGCTTGGGGATGCTTGATACGTCTCCAACGTATCTATAATTTTTTATTGTTCCATGCTATTATTTATGATGTTTTGGATGTTTAATGGGCTTTGTTATACACTTTTATATTATTTCTGGGACTAACCTACTAACCCAAAGGCCCAGTCCAGATTGCTGTTTTTTGCATGTTTCAGGGTTTTACAGAAAAGGGATTTCAAACGGAGTCCAAACGGAATGAAACCTTCGGGAGAGATATTTTTGGAGAAAATCACGCACGGGAGACTTGAGAACCACGGAGTAGGGCATACGTGGCGCCCACGAGGGTGGGGGCGCCCCCCCCCCCTATAGGGCGCGCCCCCTGCCTCGTGGGCCCCACATTTGGCCCCCGGTGCCCTCCTTCCTCCTATATATACCTACGTACCCCGAAACTATCAGAACAACAGAGAAAAGCCTAGTTCCACCGCCGTAACCTTCTGTTCCCGTGAGATCCCATCTTCGGGCCTGTTCCGGAGCTCCGCCGGAGGGGGGATCTTCCATGGAGTGCTTCTACATCATCATCATCGCCTCACCATGAGTTGTGAGTAGTTTACCACAGACCTTCGGGTCCATAGCTAGTATCTAGATGGCTTCTTCTCTCTCTTTGGATCTCAATACAAAGTTCTCCTCGGTCTTCGAGGAGATCTATTCGATGTAATCTCTTTTTGTAGTGTGTTTGTCGAGATCCGATGATTTGTGGGTTTATGATCAAGATTATCTATGAGAAATATTTGGTGCTTCTTTGAACTCTTTATGAATGATTATAATATCCCTGCAAGTCTCTTTGAATTATTGGTTTGGTTTGGCCTACTAGATCTATAGTTCTTGCAATGGTAGAAGTGCTTGGCTTTGGGTTCAATCTTGCGATGTCCTTTCCCAGTGACAGTAGGGGCAGCAAGGCACGTATTGTATTGTTGCCATCGAGGATAAAAAGATGGGGTTTATATCACTAAGTTTGAGCTTATCCCTCTACATCATGTCATCTTGCTTAAGGCGTTACTCTGTTCTTATGAACTCAATACACTAGATGCATGCTGGATAGCGGTCGATTTGTGGACTAATAGTAGTATATGCAGAATTGTTTCGGTCTACTTGTCTCGGACGTGATGCCTACATATAATGATCATGCCTAGATAGTCTCATAATTATTCGCTTTTCTATCAATTGCTCGACAGTAATTTGTTTACCCGCCATAGAATATCGCTATCATGAGAGAAGCCACTAGAGAACACTATGGCCCCGGGTCTATTCTCAACATATCAATCTACTTTACTTTTCCGCTTTTACTTTCTGTTCTTATAATCGAAAATACCAAAAATATCAAACTATCATCTCTATCATATCTCACTTTTGTAAGTGAACGTAAAGGGATTGACAACCCCTTATCACGTTGGCTGCGAAGTTCTTATTTGTTTGTGCAGGTGCGAGGGACTCGCGCGTGGTCTCCTACTGGATTGATACCTTGGTTCTCAAAAACTGAGGGAAATACTTACGCTACTGTGTTGCATCACCCTTTCCTCTTCGAGGGAATACAACGCAAGCTCGAGAAGTAGCAAACCCCTGTACCATAGGAGAGGTGGCTTATATAGAGTACGCCAGGACCCTAGCCATCCCCCGTTACACAGGGTTCAGTATACATTAAGACAGAACGTTACTTTAACGCCATCTATAAAGAGCTATAAATGACCTTTAAGACTACAGAGTGAACGCCCGACCGTTGCCATCCTGAGTGACTTTAGATCTTTTGTACTCCGAGTGGTTTCTTGTATGGTCGAGTGACTTCATCCTGGTCGAATGGATTGGGGTATCCGAGTGAGATAATTGGTCGAGTGGATTGCACTCTGAGGTTACTTCAGTCGGTATCCTTTGTTATACTTTGAATGTTCTTGATTCTAGGGTAGCGACCTTGGGTAGGGTGTCTAGGTCAGTCCTGTGACCCTACCCTAGGTCCACGGCATCGTCAATGTGCGTGCGGGATACACGTAGGTAGGTCTATGTATAGAGAAAGGGTCATTGGGGATTGTGTATGCGTATACGTGTGAGAGGAAGAGTGCTTCTGATAAAGGTTAGTGAAAATAGTCGTAAATGGTTGCAAGAGGGAGGGAGGGTGATATCGAGAGCATGTGTGCGAGAAAGACACCTCGGGAGAGAGTGTGTGAGGATGTGCGAGAGACCACCGATGGATATACACCGTGTGCGCATATGTGTGCGAGAGAAATTTATCGCGTGTTTGAGGAGGGTCCTATGGAGAGTGAAACTACGCGTAAAAGATGGATGTACACATCGATTAAAAATATAAATTGTATCCAAATATTAGGATGGGATCATGATATTTGAAGTTCACATAAGGAACAGTCACTGATCCATCGGACATCTATATTCTATCGAATTTGAGCATGTCTATGTTATTATTCGACATCATTGATCCATAGAGTCAATATTTTGAACTCCAGACAATGCGTCGCTTTAGCAATTCGAATATAAACGTGGGTATAGTTCATGTTCTGTGTGTAAAGGACATTATACATACAAAAGTTACACAATAAACATTAAAAATAGCTAGCTAGGAACTAACATACATTTGAATTCAACTTAAGGTGGTTTAAAAAATCGAATTCAACATGAAGTCCATTCAATTATTTGAATTCGAGATCATGGCATTTGTAAAATCATACCTAAAATATAGGGGCACCAATCTTTCCTCTGCTTTTGTACATAATAGCATATATAGTTGTGTACCAAATAGATTCGAATTTACCTCCTCCATTCCAAAATAACCGTAGTTATAGGATTTTCAAGTGTCAAATTTTTAAAAAGAAGCGCCTAATTTAATGAGGTTTTCAAACATACAAGCTCAAATTTAACGTTGTCTATTTAGGTCAAACCTCAAAGTTCAAGAGTACTCTAAACGTGAATGTTTCTGCTTCAAAATTTTGAACGAAGCACCAAAGAGCCTCTACTCGCCCGAAATCGCGTGAGAACAATGTATGGTTGAAGAAAATTACTTTTCTAACTCCGACCCGTGAAACCTACCGGTCCGACATTCAAAGGTCTAAACCTGGGTAGGTTTGTAACTTCATCTAGACGCCACGCAACCGCCTCCGAAAAACATTCATACACCATGGCCGGCTAAACACACATGCGCTCGACCGAAATTGCTCCGGCCCACTATTTGGGACACCTAGGATTACCGTCCTACCCCCGACCCATAGTAGGTCCAAAATTTAAGAGGGGGGCAAAGTTTGTACTTTCCCCGAATTTCAAACAAGAGCGTCACATATGTTCAAAAAACAAAAAACAAGCGCGTCCCAGACCGAAACATGGTTCCCCCTTAGCTCCCCCCGTTTGATTCCCCATTCGTACTCCGTGGGCACCAAAACTACCTCTCCACCAGCCACAAAACCTCGGGGTCCTCCGTCCGCCACCCCATCCCACCCATCAACTGCCGCCCTCCTCCATCACGCCGGAGCCGATACCCCGACGTCGTCGTCCACCGCAACCGCAACGCCCTCCACCATTAGTAGTTGAAGCCAAGGCCGAGTTGCCTCTAGGACGCCGACGTGCGCCGTACCCGAGCCAGTTCAACCACGCCATCCTGCGCCTCACCGATGCCGCTCCAACTTCGCCACCGTCCACTGCACCGGAGCTATTACCGCTATGTCGTCCTTTGTCGCCTCGGATCTGCTTCCCCTCCGCCGACAGACGGCCACCGCAACACAGTCAACAATTTGGCCATGGGTTTGTCCAAGGCTCCACCCTCCTCCAAAACATCAGTTCCCCCGGTAATAAAAAGAAGATCACCGCGACATCTGGAGAACACAACACTGGCAACCGGAAATGGTACTTTTCTTCCCTTATTCGTGCAAATCTTACATGTTTGCTTGCACGGTATTCATCCCACAGAAGATACTAATTGACCGCTACTTCCTGATACTAGATGTTCCTAGTAACTCGCTATGCACAAGGTTTCTCCTCATATACTATTTCACCTTAGCTAGAGGTCCGTCGCCCCCCTGGATTTCAATTCTTGGTCAGTTGATTCCCAATTAAAGGAACCATTCCCCAACGTTACAGGCGCTAGTCCGCCTACTACGCTGGGGAAGCAGCGCCTCGGTGTTTATCTTAGGGGTGTGTGGGGCCTAGGAACTCCCGGCACCCGATCTGGAGGTCGACCGGGATTAAAGGGATGGCCGGGGGGTGCTGATGTCAGTTAAAACTACGTCGGTATTTCCCCAAAGAGGAAGGGATGATGCAGCTCAGCGGCGATAGGTATTTCCCTCAGATGCGAAACCAAGGTTATCGAACCAGTAGGAGAACCAAGCAACACAACGTAAACAACACCTGCACACAAATAACAACACCTCGCAACCCGACGTTTTAAAGGGGTTGTCAATCCCTTTCGGGTAATGAATGTGAGGGAGATATAAATGTTGGTAGATTGGTTGATAAATAAGATAAATTGCAGCAAGGTATTTTTGGGGTTTTGATTTAGTAGATCTGAAAATAAAAGCAAAGGCAAACAGATCGCAAAGGCAAATATATGAGAAAGAAGACCCCGGGGCCATAGGTTTCACTAGTGGCTTCTCTCGATAAAATAGCAAACGGTGGGTAGACAGATTACTGCTGGGCAATTGATAGAACTTCAAATAATCATGAAGATATCCAGGCAATGATCATTATATAGGCATCACGTCTAAGATTAGTAAACCGACTCCTGCCTGCATCTACTACTATTTCTCCACGCATCGACCGCTATCCAGCATGCATCTAGTGTATTAAGTTCATGGAAAATGGAGTAATGCATTAAGAACGATGACATGATGTAGAAAGATTAGTTTATCTATTGTGTTAGATATGGATCTTGTCGTTTTATCCTTAGTAGCAACGATACATACATGTCGGTTCCCCTTTTATCACTGGGATCAAGCACCGTAAGATCTAACCCACTACAAAGCACCTCTTCACATTGCAAGATAAAGAGATCAAGTTGGCCAAACAAAACCCAATATTGGAGAAGAAATACGAGGCTATAAGCAATCATGCACAAAAGAGATCAAAGAAACTCAAATACTTTCATGGATATAAAAAGATAGATCTGATCATAAACTCAAAGTTCATTGGATCCCAAAAAACACACCGCAAAAAGAGTTACATCCTATGGATCTCCAAGAGACCATTGTATTGAGAATCAAAAGAGAGAGAGGAAGCCATATAGCTACTAATTACGGACCCGTAGGTCTACAAGGAACTACTCACGCATCATCGGAGAGGCACCAATGGAAGTGGTGAACTCCTCCGTGATGATGTCTAGATTAGATCTGGTGTTTCTGGACTATGCGGCAGCTGGATGAATATTTCATCGACTTCCCTAGGGTTTCTGGAATATTGTGGTATTTATAGAGCAAAGAGGCGGTGCGGGAGGCCAGCGAGGTGGGCACAACCCACCTGGGCGGGCCAGGGGGGCCTGGCGCACCCTAGTGGGTTGTGCCCCCCTCGGGGCACCCCCCCAGTTGTTGCCTTGGCCCGTCAGGTGTCTTCTGGCCCATAAAAATTCTCCAGGAAGTTTCCCGGTGTTTGGGCTCCGTTTGATATTGATTTACTGCGATGTAAAAAAACATGCAGAAAACAGCAAGTGGCACTTGGCACTATGTCAATAGGTTAGTACCAAAAAAGATATAAAATGATTGTAAAACATCCAAGAATGATAATATAACAGCATGGAATAATCAAAAATTATAGATACATTGGAGACGTATCAGCATCCCCAAGCTTAACTCATGCTCGTCCTCGAGTAGGTAAGTGATAAAAACAAAAAAATTGATGTGGAATGTTGCCTATCATGTCATATCATATTCTTTTCTTTATAGCATGGACATTTGGACATTTATATGGTTCAAAGCCATAGTCTAGTTTTGACATAATAATTTAGATACTCAAGCATATCAACAAGCAACCATGTCTTTCGAAATATCAATGCTAAAATAAGTTATCCCTAGCCCATTATGCTCAACCATTGATCCATTCATGAAACACATTCGCATATTAGTTACACCCAATGCTCAAGTACGATCATAGTGTTTCCTAGTTGGTGCTTGTAGGAGAAGATGGAGACTCCAATTCAAAAATAAAAAATCCATAAGTAGAAGAAATGCCCTTCGTAGAGGGAAGTAGGGATTTGTAGAGGTGCCAGAGCTCAAAGCTTAAATTGAGAGATAATTTTTTTGGGGAGGTATACTTTCCCCACCAACGAGAAGGACTTGAGGTTCCCAACACTTTCCATGCTAGATATATCATAGGCGGTTCCCAAATAGAAAATAAAGTTTATTCCTTTTCCACAAAACTTTCACAAGCCATGGCTAGCCGAATCCACGGTTGCCTTCCATACCAACACTTTCCAAGGAATTTATTATTTGACAACATAAAGTAAATTTGTTTTTCATTTCGGGAATGGGCATCCCTAATACCTTTGCCTTACTCTCATGCAACGACAAGTGAATAAACACTCATCGTGAGAATAACACATCTAGCATGGAAAATATTGGCCACCCCTCACCACCTCGCGAGCGGTACGGGCACACAAAAGGGAATTTTATTTTGAAAATTAGAGATGGGACATACAAATTTTCTTAGAACGGCAAGGAAATACCGCATATAGGTAGGTATGGTGGACTCATGTGGCAAAACCGGGATAAATGATTTTGGATGCACAAGTAGAGTCATACTTAGTGCAAAATGAAGGCTAGCAAAAGACTGGGAAGTGACCAACCATGAAACAAATAATCTCATAAGCGAACATTGAGCATAAATAACACTGAATAATGCACCACAAGTAGGATACAATTCGATTGCATAATTATTGACTTTCGTGCTTGCATAGAGAATCACAAACTTTAACACTAATATTCTTACTAGAGCACAATTACTCATCAACATAACTCACATATCACATCATCATGTCTCAAAACTATTACAAGGAATCAACTTTATTTTTTCCAACGATCTTCATGAAAGTTTTTATTATACCCTTCTTGGATATCTATCACTTTGGAACTAATTTTCATGTGCTGCTTTTGATAAGCTCAAACAAATATAAGTGAAGATCATGAGCATAATTTTTCTTTCTTTCTCTCAAAATAATATAAGTGAAGCAAGAGAGAATTTCTTTAAAATTTTACTAACTCTCAAATAAATCTAAGTGAAGCAATAGAGTATTTCTTCAAAAATACTAAGCACACTATGCTCAAAAAGATATAAGTGAAGCACTAGAGCAAGTCCTAGCTCATAAAAAATTAAGTGAAGCATAGAGAGCTATTCTAACAAGTCATGGCATAATTTTGGCTCTCTCAAATAGGTGTGTACAGCAAGGATTGATGACTTAAAAAGCAAAATAAAACAAGCAAGGACTCATATGATACAAGACGCTCCAAGCAAAACACATATCATGTGACGAATAAAAATATAGTCTCAAGTAAAATACCGATAGTTGTTGGAAGAAAGCGGGGATGCCACTCGGGAGCATCCCCAAGGTTAGTTGGTTGCTCATTTTTTATAATAGCTTGGGATGCCGGGGCATACCGAATCTTAGGCTCTTCCATCATTCCTTCATCCATCGTAAGATAACCCAAAACTTGAAAACTTCAATCACACAAAACTTCAACAAAACCTTCGTGAGATCCATTAGTAAAAGAAAGCAAACCACTACTACAAGTGATGTATCAAACAATTCATATTTTGTTCTTGTATTATATCTATTGTATTCCAACTTTTCTATGGCAAAAACTCATCAAAGAAAACCATATAGCCATCAAAATAAGCACACAACACAAAGAAAACATAATCTGTCAAAAATAGAACAGTCTGTAGTAATCTGGAGATTTCGAAAACTTCTGTAACTCTAAAAATCTTTAAAAAAAATAGGGCCATGTGGGAAATTTGTATATTAATATTTTGCAAAAAGAATCAACTAAAAAGCACTTCTCTGTTAAAAATGAGAATTTTTCTCATGAGCGCAAAGTTTCTGTCTTTTTCAACAAGATCAAACAACTATCACCCAAGAAGATCCTATCGGTTCTACTTGGCACAAACACTAATTAAAATACAAAAAACAAAATCATACCAGTAGCATAATTGTGTAAACACTCAAGAACAGAAAGCAAAAAGCAAAAATAATTTTTTTTCATTGGGTTGCCTCCCAAGAAGCGCTATCATTTTACGCCCTTAGCTAGGCATAATACCAAGATTTCAAGTATTGTCATCCTTGTTTTCAAGTTCCTCAACCACACAATTCTGCAAAGATTGGGCATATAATTCTTCAATAAAAACACTTCTAGGGATAAGATAAAGGAATTTGCTTTTGTAAAGGGGGTCTTTTATTACTTCAATGAAGTTGGGATGAATACTAATCATTTTAAGATCCCCATTACTATTACTAGAAGTAGCCCCTTTGTTCTTACGTCTTTTTCGGGAGTTTTTTCAATAGAATTAACGGAGGAAAAAGCGGTGCCCACGTTACTAAGAATTTCTTCCAATTTATCAATCCTAGAAGGACTTTCTTCAATTGTTTCGTTAACTATGGGTTCCTTCTCTTTTAGCACTTTAAGAACATTACTCGCTTTAGCCCCAAATTTATTAGCAAGCTCATGCATATTTGTATCTAATTTCAATATGTTCTTTAGTGAGCATCCCCTTTTCAATAGCATCTAACCTTTGCATAACATGCTCAAGAGTAAGAGTTGTGTCATTAATAGTAATACAAGGGGAACCATCATACATCCCATAGCATTCAAAGCATCAAGAGGATGGTAACTTAAGAAATTTCCTCTGGTAATAGTATCAAGTACAAATCTAAACCAAGTAGTGATTCCCACATAAAAATTCCGAAGAAGAACAACAGTGGATTGCTTACGAATAGATCTATTATTAGCATTGAAAATCTGATACCAAGCATCTTTTAGGCTCTCTCCTCCTCTTTGCTTAAACTGGAGAACTTCGTTCTCGGGGTTGCAAATGGTGAGGGGAGGACTAGCCATGATGACAAGAACTCAAATAGATCCGGCAAGAAAACCGCGAACGAAAGATGGCGAATAAATTGGCAAATGTTTATGAAGTGGGGGAGATGAAAAGGAGAGGCAAATGGCAAATAATGTAAATTGCGAGGAGCTAAGATTTGTGATTGGGAACCTGGTATATGTTGAAGGTGCTCCCCGGCAACAGCGCCAGAAATTCCTTTTGATGTCGCTTAAAGCTACATCGGTATTTCCCCAAAGAGGAAGGGATGATGCAGCACAGCGGTGGTAGGTATTTCCCTCAGATGTGAAACCAAGGTTATCGAACCAGTAGGAGAACCAAGCAACACAACGTAAACATCACCTGCACACAAATAACAACACCTCGCAACCCGACGTGTTAAAGGGGTTGTCAATCCCTTTCGGGTAACAAACGTGAGAGAGATATAAATGTTGGTTGATTAGTTGATAAAGAAGATAAATTGCAGCAAGGTATTTTGAGTTTTTTATTTAGTAGATCTAAAAATAAAAGCAAAGGCAGATAGATCGCAAAGGCAAATATATGAGAAAGAAGACCCGGGGGCCGTAGGTTTCACTAGTGGCTTCTCTCGAGAAAATAACAAACGATGGGTAGACGAATTACTGTTGGGCAATGATAGAACTTCAAATAATCATGACGATATCCAGGTAATGATCATTATATAGGCATCACGTCCAAGATTAGTAGACCGACTCCTGCCTGCATCTACTATTATTACTCCACACATCGACCGCTATCCAGCATGCATCTAGTGTATTAAGTTCATGGAAAAATGAAGTAATGCATTAAGAACAATGACATGATGTAGACAAGGTCTATTTATCTATGGCTTTAGATATGGATCTCGTCATTTTATCCTTAGTAGCAATGATACATACGTGTCGGTTCCCCTTCTGTCACTGGGATCAAGCACAGTAAGATCGAACCCACTACAAAGCACCTCTTCCCATTGCAAGATAAAGAGATCAAGTTGGCCAAACAAAACCCAATATAGGAGAAGAAATACGAGGCTATAAGCAATCATGCATAAAAGAGATCAAAGAACTCAAATACATTCATGGATATAAAAAGATAGATTTGATCATAAACTCAAAGTTCATCGGATCCCAACAAACACACCGCAAAAAAGAGTTACATCATATGGATCTCCAAGAGACCATTGTATTGAGAATCAAAAGAGAGAGAGGAAGCCATCTAGCTACTAAATACGGACCCGTTGGTCTACAAGGAACTACTCACGCATCATCGGAGAGGCACCAATGGAAGTGGTGACCCCCTCCGTGATGGTGTCTAGATTGGATCTGGTGTTTCTGGACTCTGCGGCGGATGGATGAATATTTCGTCGAGTCCCCTAGGGTTTCTGGAATATTGTGGTATTTATAGAACAAAGAGGCGGTGCAGGAGGCCACCAAGGTGGGCACAACCCACTTGGGTGCTGCCTTGGCCCATCAGGTGTCTTCTGGCCCATAAAAAATTCTCCAAAAAGTTTCGCGGTGTTTGGGCTCCGTTTGATATTGATTTCATGCGATATAAAAAACATGCAGAAAACAGCAACTGGCACTTGGCACTATGTCAATAGGTTAGTACCAAAAAATGATATAAAATGATTATAAAATGTTGTAATCATCCAAGAATGATAATATAACAGCATGGAACAATCAAAAATTATAGATACGTTGGAGACGTATCAGGCGCTGCCAAGCACGGCGGTGGTGTGAGGTCGAGGGGAGGGCGGGGCGGCGGCGGGAGGGGTCTGGGCCGATGGTCGCTGGCGGTTCGAGAAAGATCGTCAACAGTGACTGGCGGGAGGTAGACGAAGGCTATCTGCACGTTCCTTATAGATCGGACGGTTCATAAAAAAATTGTCTGACCTTTTTATTTTAGTCGACTGTTATTATCATAGGACCACATGTGGTGGTGTGCTCGAAGAGTACCTGCATTTGCCAGCCATCCATGTGCTCATATATTACAAAATCATACGGAGTAGAATCTAATTTTTTTTTGCCATGCAATGTTGTAGAGCTATCATATGTTTCCTGTCATCTATATTTCAACCACCTGCTATCTGCTACTTTTACAGTGCCTAGCTAGTTCTGCACATACTTCACCCATACTCTCACTATTGTGTTTTTATTCATGGGTATTTCAGACTCTCCCTTGATAGAAGCATGACATAAAAGACAGAGGTCGCTCATGTTTTCTTCGTGGGCAGGCAAGACACGTCACATTGTTATAAAGAGTGCAGTGTCGGCGGATGGAGATGGTAAATGTAGCTCTGGAGTTGATGACCTCGCTCGCCATGAACCACCATCCCAGGTGCTTGCTTTAACTTCATGGTGTCATATGTGGTTGCATGTTGCATATGGTGTATAGCTTGTATTCGAAAGGCCAAAGTCGGTCTTTATTAAGATAAGGAAAGATATTTTTTACATGAACCACCATCCCGGGAGCACCAGAAGAAAAATAGCTAGTCAGGGCACTGGCCGAGCCAGTGGCAAGCCTAGCACAGACAGGCATCACCTGGAAGCCAGCTTAAAAGCCACGATGGTGGCGAAGTAGCCCGCCTCCCACCAGGCTCTCAGGTCCTCGATGATCATGCTCACCACTCCAGCCAGATGTCTAGCTTGTATTGCTTCCTATTTTGTTAAATTGCATTTGCTTAGCTTACACATTATACCTTTGAATATGACATGCCTTCCTGTTTTTGGTACATGCTGGTACATCTGTCTATTAACCATGTTCTTACATCAAACTAATGTTCTTGTGTATCCCTCATCAATCACTTATGATGAGACAGTGAGGCTTGTGGACTACTGTAAGAGAACTTCCTCTTTTAAAGAAAGCAGTGTCAGCCTCCCCACATGATTCTCAAGAAACAACAATGCTATATGAAGATAGTCAACGTACCTGTGCAGTTGATGTCCGCATTTCCCCTAAACCACCATCGCAGGTGCTTGTTGTAACTTGGCAGCGTGATATGTGGTTGCATGTTGGATATACTGTCTAGATTGTAATTCTTCCAATCAGGTTAAATTGCATGTGCTATTCTTCTTAGTTTATACATTATACATGTGAATGTGACATGCCTTCCTGTTTTTGGTACATAGTACATCTTTCTATTAAGCATCTCCTTATTTAAAACTATTGTTTTTTTGTATCCCGCATCAATCAATTATGATGAGACACCTTTAGTATATGCAGAGTGATATTGGTTGCATCTTTTATATGATTTATAGCATGCCCTGCTTCTAATTTGTTGAAATGCCATTTATGATGGGACGCTTTTAACTTGGCAGAGTCATATTGGTTGCATCTTTCATGTGGTGTCTAGCTTGCATTGCTTCTTATTTGTTGAAATGGCTTATGCTTAGTTTACAAAAATAGTTGTGAATATGCCATGCCATCCTGTTTTTCATACATATTCCATTCTGGTATCATGTGTTTGCCTTACATTAAAGTAGTGATTGTCAGTATCATGCACGAATGAGTTTTGAAGAGTGAATTTTATTGCTTTTTCTTGTCAGTTTTACTTGACAATTCAAAACCAATAAAGTGGAAGGAAATTAGCAAGGCAGTGGAGAAAGGTGCTCCTTCCAAAAACAGGGCCTCTACAGATTCTACTCCGGCACCCCCAAGAAGATTTGCAAGACAACACATGCATAGACACTCAACGTAGTTGTGTTGATGATGAGCACGTCTCCCCTAGTGCACCATCACAGGTGCTCCCTATAACTTGGCACTGTTATATGTGGTTGCATGTTATGTATGATGTCTAGCTTGTATTGCTTCTAATTTTGTTGAATTCCATCTGCTTACTTTAGACATTATACTTGTGAATAAGACACGTGTTCCTGTTTCTAGAACATACAATATATGTCTATCACACCATGTTCTTACAATCACTTATCACAAGACACGTTTGACTTGGGAGTGTGATATAGGTTACATCTCGCATTCTTTTCTAGCTTGTACTACTTCTAATTTGTTGAAATGGCACTTATGACGAGACAATTTTAACTTGGTAGAGTGATATTCGTTGCATCTTTAATATGGTGTCTAGTTTTCATTGCTTCTAATTTATTGAAATGCCTTCTGCTTAGTTTACACATCATAGCTGTGAATATGCAATGTTGTCCTTTTTTCTTACACATTCAATTGTACTATCATGCGGTCGCCTTACATTAAATTAGTGCTCGTCAGCATCCTACCTCAATGAGTTCTGAAAGCGAATGAGTTCTGAAAAGCAAATTTTGATTCATTTTTCTTGTGGGTTTGACTTGACAAGGCAGTACAATTAAGAAATACGAATGAAAAAAAAAGGCTGGACTCATGGCGGTCTTCCGGCGAAACCGGCATCCAAGGTGCTTTCTCTAGCTTAGCAGTGTGATATTGTCTTGCATGTTGCATACGGTGTCTTGTATTGCTTGTAATTTGATTAAATTACTTCTACATAGTTTACACAAATAGTTGTGAATATGTCATGCCGTCTTGTTTTCCGTACATATTCCATCCTTGTATCATGTGTTTGCCTTACATCAAGGTAGTGATTGTCAGTATCATGCATCAATGAGTTCTGAAGAGTGAATTTTATTGCTTTTTATTGTCGGTTTTACTTAAAAATGTAAAATCAATAAAGAAGAAGGAAATTAGCAATGCAGTGGATATTACACATCATAGTTCTGATTATCTCATGCCATCCCCTTTTTCGTACATATTACATCATGTTATCATGTGGTTGTCTAACATCAAAGTTCAATTCATCTGTATCACGCATCAATTTGTTCTGAAGAACTAAATTTTTATTCCTTTTTTCTTGTCGGCTTGACTTAACATGGCACAGAGAAAGAGGAAGGAACCCAAAAAGACAGGGGATGGTGTTAGTATTAAGGACACGCGGAAATGGGTGCGGAACAATTATGCGGATTCTGATGGTACTGATGGTGCAATAGAAGGTCAAAGTCCAGCAGAAAGTTGTACAAAGGATGTATCCCGTGCAACACGAGCTGCAAAACAAGGCAAACAGAAAGTAATAGCTGCCACCAAACAAGCAGAGATAGCCCTAGTTGTTGCAACACCTTCCACAATACCACCAGCTCCACGAGTTACTCATTCGGTAACTCTGCTAGTGACAAGTTCCCAAGATCCCTTGCCACCTGACACTACTTCCGAAGCACTCTTGACACAAGACGAGTTGGCAAGATCAGATGAACCTTGTGAGCTTCAACAGCAAATGGTAGTTGCTGGAGTCAAGTTACAGTTGCATGCTTCTTTATATGTAGTCTCACAGTTTGATGTACACTAACACTTCCTATGCTCGTTGTTGGACTAGCACCTAGGCGCAAGAGGAAACAAACATCTGGGATAATGCTCGATAGGTTCACTAAATCTAGAGGAGGAAGAATGGAGATCCATTTTTAGGCAGGTTTAAAGAGGCCACGTGATGCTACAGAGTCAGCCAAGTTAGTATCACAGGCAGCGGTTGCCTTTAGGTGTCATGCACGTATCCTCCCAATATGGATTCAATACAGGAATGACAAAGACGAAACCTAGTTCAACACCTTCCTCGACCATTTATCTGTAAGTATGGTTATGTATGGAAACTAGTAATATCGTCTTGCTCTGTCCCATACTTTCTAGGTTGCTGATAATGAGACTCCCTTAATTATGAACAGATGAGGTTCAAGTTGGATAGCCAAGATGATGCAACCAGACAAGCTTGCACCCATGTTTTCAAGTCTGCTCTGCAATAGTATCGGTATAACTTGAGGAAAACTCACTTTGAAGGCAAGGCTAACAGTGAACTTGCCTAAACATCTCCAGTGGAAAATATATCGGATGAATACTGGAGAGGCCTCCATAAGCATTGGTCTGATCCAAAGTATCAAGTACATTATATGTATGTGATCATATCACATGTTGAACTCCTATTTATGCATGTGCCTCACAAATCTATCTTCTTGTAGGTGAAATGTTCAAAGAACAAGGCCAACCGTACGAAAGTGAAATTCCAACAGACGACAGGATCTCGTAGCTATATTGCACACTGCGAGGCTCTTGTAATTAGCTGTTGTTTCACTCTTTTCGTTGTGCCATATTATCAGATCTATATTGACTTGTTCCTAATGCAGAGGAAAGCCCGCAAGGGCCAAAAAGTACCTGAACCAAATGCTGTGGAAATTTTCAAGGACTGTCACACCAGCAAGACGAAGGGCATGACTACACCAGCCAAAGCCGATGTTGTAAGTCCTTAATCCTCATGCCTTTTTACTACTACTTACTCTGATTCGTGCATTGAACTGCAAGGTTTGCAGCCAATGTCTATTACTCTTTTCAATTTTATACACAATTTTCTTAGTGTATCATTGCACCTTACAAGGTTTAAAAGAGAGGAGTGATGTTCCTTTGATCTTGATCTGTAATCTAGTTCCGTGCTGGACTTGCCCACACAATGTTACAATTGCCTGTTTGTCTGTTCTCGGTTGTTTTGTGATATAAATGATGTCATACTATGCTTACCGTATTATAAATTGTGTCTCTTTATCCTTAGCTGCCAATAAAACGTGAAGAAATAGACAATACATTAGCCATGGTACATGGTCATATGTTTGGAACCTGGTTTTATTATGTACTTTGAAGTAAAATACAACTAATATTTTACACGGGTTCACCAGAATAAGTTCTGCATATAGACCAAAGCTATTTTGTTTGGTTTTGTTGCCTCCTTAATATCTTCTGTTCTGGTACTAGTAATGTAAAAACCCAACTTTTCAGCAAGCTATGGAAAAAATGGTGGAACCATCACCTTCTGAAGGTGACGAGGCAACTACAACCGCAATGTCACCTCTTGCTGCAGTGGGTCAGTACCTGTCCACTAACAGTGCCAAAAGCACGTTCCTGCGTAATACTGGGTTGGTTGTTAAGGCAATCTCGTCCAAACTGCCTCATGATCAAGATATGCAAGCTCAAAACAATGTTATATCTGTGTTCCAGACACAAGTCCATTCCCTAACAGAGACGCTTTGTGAAAAAATGAGAGACATTATTCGATGTCATCAAGATATGCATGGTTTTGAAACCAGACTATCGGACATTTGCTATGTTGTTCAGGAGCCTAGGAGAAATGAAGGCGAAGGTTATGGTGCTCCATCGGATAGTACATCATGAAAATGTAACAGTCAGGTCAAATGAACTGAGCTTCTGAACTTCTGGTGGCGCATTTATCAGTCAGACTGTTAATTTTTATGCCAACCTTCCTTTTGTTTTATGGTTGTAATTTGTTTTATTGCGATACAAAATATGTTCTTAACGCGCAGCCACCGGCTGAAGAAAATAGCAACCCATTTTTGTATAGTGTAGGGTGTTCCCCTATATTTGCACTCGTGGCGAACTTTGATGCCCAGTGGGTGTAATCTGTGCAATCGCCTTAATAGCCTAGCATTAGTTTTGGTCTTATTTATTTCCTAGTCTCCTTTTTCCCTGGTCTGCTAGTGGCCGCAACTACCATGGGCCTTATACGGACCGTGGTAACCTTGAGCCTGCTACAGGCCCTAGGATCCATGGGCCTCCTACAAGCCATTGGATAAATGGGCCTCCAACAGGCCATAGAATCGGTGGGCCTTGTGCCGTAATGGATCCACATGGGCCGTAAACACGCGTAATTGGAATCGGGCCAGCACCGTAACGGGCCGTTAACAGGCCGTAAGACAGCAAAGGCTTAATTCTATCACAGGCATCGGGTCGTTAATTGGCCAGAATATAGGTCGGGTTGAAAACGGCACAACGGGTTAATAGGCCGCAAATGGGCCAATTCTAACCACGGGCCAAATTTGGTCCATTAGGGGAACAGGCCAGTAACAGGTCGGAAGTAATCGAGGGCCGGAAAGGAGCCCAAGAACGTATGGGTCATCAGTAGGCCGAAAGCTAACACGGGCTAGAAACGGCCCATGTGAATCAAGGGTCGTTAATGGGTACAACAAAATTTACTATTCATTATGGGCTAGAGTCACCGTGGGCCACTAAAGGGCCTAAAGATACAAAAGGCCTCATATGGGCCGAAAGACGTCTTGGGCTATACATGGGCCGAAAGTGAAACGAGATGGTGTTATATTTGACGGCCCACATGATGTTGTTGGGCCAATTTCGGGAAGGCCCTAACGGGCCGTGAGTTACCGGGTCGTAAAATGGGCTATATGTGAACGAACCATTAACATGCTTTTCATGGGCCGGCCCGCTAACTTTTGGCCAAGTCAAACGGGTTGGCCTTTGTAAGCTAAATGGGCTAGTGTTGGTCCATCGCACGTGTCGACATATCATAGGCACCGATTTGACCCAATGACGAGCTGACACGTATTTCCTTCAGCCAATGAGAATTTTACACGTGGAAAATCCCCATTGGTCTGGGCTGTTAATGGGTTATCGGATCAAAAATCAGACCCGATAGCTTAACGGCGACCCGTTATGGTGGATGCCACGTGTCGGTTACCCTTGACGAAAGCACTTCTATGACACATCATTTATCGTCATGGAAGTGAACACTTCCGTGATGATAATTTTGGTATTGTCATGGAACACTTCTATGACAGCACAGGTATGACTATCTTGATTCTGTCATAAAATCGTCATGGATGTACATACATGGTAGAAAACGTGCCCTACCATGACAAACACGTATTATCACGGAAGTGTTTTTTTTGTAGTGGACAGAAGGGGCATCAAGACACGCATGTATCGTTGCTATTAAGGATAACAAGATGAGGGCTATTCCTACATGAATAGATCTCGTCTACATCATGTCATCGTTCTGATTGCATTATGATACGTCTTCAACATATCTATAATTTTTTATTGTTCCATGCTATTATATTATCCTTCTAGGATGTTTTATATGCATTTATATGTTATTTTATATGATTTTTGGGACTAACTTATTAACCCAGAGCCCGGTGCCAGTTTCTGTTTTTCCTTGTTTTTGAGTTTCGCAGAAAAGGAATATCAAACGGAGTCCAAACGGAACAAAACTTTTTGGAGATTTTTCTTGGACCAGAAGATATCAGATGGACATGGAGTACACGACAGGGGATCCATGAGGTGGCAACAAGGGTGGGGTAGGGCGCGCCCCCTACCTTGTGGCCCCCTCGTACCTCTCCCGTCGACTTCTTCTGCCTATAAATACCAATATATTCCAGAAACATGAAAACATCCATCGAAACCACTTTTCCGCCGCCGTAACCTTCTGTTCTCGCGAGATCCAATCTAGAGGCACGTTCCAATACTCTGCTGGAGGGGGAATCAACCACAAACGACATCTACATCAACACTATAGCCCTTTCGATGAAGTGTGAGTAGTTTACCACAGACATACGGGTCCATATCTAGTAGCTAGATGGCTTCTTCTCTCTCTTTGATCTTCAATACCATGTTCTCCTCGTTGTTCTTGGAGATCTATCCAATGTAATCTTCTTTTGCGGTGTGTTTGTCAAGATCCGATGAATTGTGGGTTTATGATCTTATTATCTATGAATAATATTTGAGTTTCTTCTGAATTCTTTTATGCATGATCTTATATCTTAGTAATTCTCTTCGAACTATCGGTTTTGTTTGGCCAACTAGATTCATAATTCTTGCATTGGGAGAAGTGCTTTGCTTTGGGTTCAATTTTGCGGTGCTCAATCCCAGTGATAGTAGGGGACATGACACATATTGTATTGTTGCCATCGAGGATAAAAAGATGGGGTTTTCATCATATTGCTTGAGTTAATTCCTCTATAGCATGTCATCTTGCGTAAGGTGTTACTCCGTTCTTATGAACTTAATACTCTAGATGCATGCAGGAGTCGGTCGATGTGTGGAGTAATAGTAGTAAATGCAGGCAGGAGTCGGTCTACTTGTCTCGGACGTGATGCCTATATTCATGATCGCTGCCATAGATGTCGTTATAATTATTCATTTTTCTATCAATTACTTGACAATAATTCGTTCACCCACCGTTAACTTGCTATCATGAGAGAAGCCACTAGTGAAACCTATGGCCCCCGGGTATCTTTTACATCTTATAAGTTTCAGATCTACTATCTTGCAATCTTTTAGTTTTCAATCTATAAACCAAAAACCCAAAAATATTTACTTTATTTGTTTATCTATCTTGTCACATCCCTAGCTTGCTATGCACTTGGACTAGATTGGTTGTTGCATCATGTCTATTTTTTTCATTAAACTGGAAATGGGGATGTTCAAACCCTAGCACCAAATGAATTCAACTAGGGTCAAAAATAAAATCTTTTCCAATGAACCCAAAATGCCTTCATCAATGTTTGATAATTTTGTCAAGGCTTTGAGACCAAACCAAAAATAGTGAACATTTTTGTCGAATATTTTGGGCACTGAATTAAATCATACCTTATTTGCATTTGGGCACTTAAATTTTATATATTATTTTAAATGTCCAAATATTCATGAACTGAAATGTTGGCTATTGGAAATAATCCAAACAGTAGCCACAAGCAGTCTCATGATTTTTGAAAATGCTCTGGCATTTTTAATAAAGCCAAAACAAATGTCAAAAATAGAAAACAGAAACAGAAATAGAAAAAAAGGAAGAAGACTCACATGGGCTTCTTACCTACAGCAGAGCCGGCCCAGCTCCTCTTCTGGCCCAGCCCACTAGGGGCTCCTTGGTCTTCTTCCTCCTTTGATAGAAGGACAGGGCGCGTGTGGCCGCCGCGCGCGAGCACACGCCGCCACCTCCTGCCTGCCTGTGTGCACCCCCGACGCCCTGGACGTCTTTGGCGTCTCCACGCAACCCCCTCGCCCCCCTCGCCCCCCTCGTCCTCATCCCCTCCCTGGCTCTCTCCCTCTCTCCACCGAGCGGGCTCGTCGTCACCTCTCTCCACCACCGCGGCCACAGTCGCCCCCTCGCCTCTCTGACGCGCCCCCGAGCTCCGTCGTGCCTCCCTCATCCTCTCTGTAGTCTCACGCGACCGGAAGAGCCCCGACGCGTCGTCCTCGACCTCATCTTCTTCCTCAGCCACAGGAGATCGCCGTCGGGATTCCGATGCCGTCCATGCCTCCCTGAGCCCGCTTCGACGCCCACTGCAGCCGCCGTGAGCTCCTGGCCCTTCGTCCCCTCTTCGTTCTTGCTGCCGCACGCCGTAGCTGCCGCGCCGCTCATGCCAGACTGCGCCGCCGCCTGAGGTCAGCGTCGATGACGCTCCGGTGACCATTTGGTCCCGGGCATGCATCCAGCATGCTCGCCGCAACGCGTAGATGTCGTACGTGCTAACCCTGCATCGCCTAGGCCACCGTAGCCGCGTTCCCATGCATGCCCGAATGCTGGTAGCCGCTGCCGAGCTCATCACCGTCAGCTCCGGCCACCTTAGGCCCGCCTACCACCCCCATCTATTGCGCGCCGGCGAGAGCTCTCCAACGAGACTAGCCATGCATCGAACGGGGCACCCTAGCTGAAACCCGCAGCTCACCGCCGCGTTTGGCCTCACCGGCGGCCAAACGCCGGCGTGTTTGACTTGTTTTGACCGAGGGTTTGACCACCCCGGGTCACTGACTTGTGGGCCCAGCCCTTGGTCAAAGTTTAGTTTAGTGCTAATTAACCCTTTTAACTAGAGTAGTCACTCATAGGTGGGACCAGGCCCTAATTAACTTAGGTTAGTATTTAACTGAGCGCTAATTAACTCTATTAATTAGTGGTGACACTGACACATGGGCCCAACAGGTCAGGTTTGACCTGGTCATCTCAGTTGACCTGCTGATGTCACACTGACGTAGTAAATCATTTTCTGGATTAAAAATAATCCAGGAAATTCAAGAAAATGTTTAAAACTTCTAAAATTCATAGAAATTCAACCGTAACTCCAAATGAAATAATTTATATATGAAAAATTATCAGAAAAATATGACAAATATGTTTCTGGCATTATCATGCATGTTTGAACAAGTTAAGGTTGCTATATAAGACAATTTGAATAAATGGCATTTGAAATGCCTTACATGGAGTTTGAATTTGAACCTTGGGTTCAAACCAACTTCATTTAAATTGTTACTAGTTGCATTAGTCCAAATCACAGCATATTGCTATGTCATGATCATGCATCATATTGTTGCATTGCATTGATTGTGTTCTTTCTCTGTTGCCAGTGTTTGTCCCCTCTCAGTAGACGTTGTTCCGACGATGTGATCGATGACACTGATGAAGACACAGTACTATCTTCAGAAGTGCCAGGCAAGCAAAAACCCCTTATTCATTCTGATACAATCCCACTCTCTCACTTCTGCTCTCCATTACGGCATTAGGACAGCAACGCTTCAACTGTTACATGTTGCGGTAGTTGAACCCCTTTCCTCTGCATGACATGTCATTGCCATAATAAATAGTTGAAACCCACTAGCATGAGTAGGAGTTGTTTGAGCCATGATGTGCCTACTCATTCATGCTTGTTTGTCATGCCTGCTACTGCTTAGAGTTGAGTCAGGTCTGATTCATCGGGGATGAATTGGAATGTGGTCATCATGTCCTACTGTTGAGAGCTAAGTGTGTAAACACGATTTGGTAAAGGTAGCGATGAGAGGCCATGTAGGAGTACATGGTGGATTGTCTCATTGAAGCCGTCCTCGGGAACTAAGTTTTGTGTTTGCCATCCATGAACAGCTACTACCACACATTGGGCTCCGGGCACTCCAATCTCTCTTGACTTATTAATCAACCTGATCTCTGTCCAGGAGTTGCAACTAGTTTCTGGTGTTTGTAGGATATGTTTTGGAGGCCATGCGTAGCGTTGACCCTAGGGGTGGGCTATGACGCGGTAGATACACCGTGGCACAGTGTACCGAGTCGCCCGTTTGGTGTCTCGGGAACCCTGTACACATCGTTTGGGTCCGTGGGTGACACCTCGACCGGATCTCCTTGCGGATGGAACCCAAATAGGTGATAAACTTGGACTAGAGACTTGCATGGTTAGTCAGGTCATGGCCGACACCCTTGATGGGCTTCCGCTTGAAGGTTGCCGAGTACATGTCGTGTAAACGGCGATAAGTGGTGAGAGTGTATGTGAAGAAGTACACCCCTGCAGGGTTACAAATGATCTATTCGAATAACCGTGTCTGTGGTGAAGGACTTCTAGGTTGCTTGTACAGTTCATAGAAAAGTGAAAGTGGGTACTTTAAAATGCGCAAGATAAGCGTGAGTGCTATGGATGGCCTTCTCGTAGGGAGACGGGAGCGGATCCATAGTGGTGTATTGATTGGTGAATATGTGGACTCGTGTGTGCCACCTCAAAAGAGTTACTTGCAGTCGTAGTTTAGGATAGCCACTGAGTCAAAGCTGGCTTGCTGCTGTTAAACTCCACCATCCCTTTGTTGATACTGATGCATATGTAGCTAGTTCTGATGTAAGTCTTGCTAGGTACATTTGTACTCAAATTTTCTTAATTTATATTTTTGCAGAGAGACTTTAGTCTCACTAGTAGTTCCGCGTGGACTTCGACGTTTAGCTTGTTACCTCAGCTACGATCTTGTACCCTTGGGAGGGTCTTGTAGATAGTCAGGCTTCTCAGCCTTTTTCATTTGTAGTTGTCTGTACTCAGACAAGTTAAGCTTCTGCATGTGCTTGTTGCTTGTATGCTCTGTATGTTGGGTCTTGAGACCCATGTTTGTAATATCTAGATCCTTGGAGCCTAATGAATAAATACTTAGATTCATAGAGTTTTGTTGTGATGCCATGTTATATTTTCACATATCGAGCATATTGTGTGTATGTTATTGAAATGCTTAGTATGTGTGGGTCTGACACCTAGTTGTTTACCCTTGGTAGCCCATCTTATAGGGAAATGCCTCCTAGTACTTCCACTGAGCCTTGGTAGCTTGCTACTGCTTCGGAACACTTAGGCTAGGCGGCATGTGTGTCGGATTACGGGCTCCGCAAACCCAAGAAGTTCGAACACAGGGGCGTGAACGAAGATCTCTCCCACTCACGTCTACCTAGCATCTCGCCCTCGTCCAGTGAAGAGATTCAAGCAAACAACAAGTAAAGCACAACAGAGTTTACCCAGGTTCGAGCCACCTTGCGGTGTAAAACCCTACTTCGTACTTTGGTGGATTGGCCTCGGGAGGGCTTGAATATGGATGAGTACAGTGGTTCCTGAGATCAGGAGGGTCCGGAGGCAAGAGTTCTTGCTCCCTTATGCGAAGGCAGGGTTTCTGGATCTGATCCGACCTCTATCTAATAGTGGGGATCCTAGCTACTTATATAGGCGGCAAGGGTCCTCTTCCCCCGAAATGTTTAGGCGGGAAGGGATCCCACAACGGCCATTTTGAGCGGGAACACAAGGACGATCCTATCCTGACAAAAGCAGTCTTCACCTGCAAAAAGATCAGGCGGTGACGCGGTGGTGGGCCTGGTGGTGACATCCTCTCGGTCGTCCTTGCGGTCTTCGGTCTTGTTGCACCAATGGAGAAACCTTTGTCCTGCTCCTCGGGAACCTACGCCTGCGTTGTCCCCCTTGCACCAAAAAGGCAACCGCGCCTCTGGCACGCGCTAGCACCCGCTGACGCGGTGCGTCATTGCTTGCGTCACTGCCTCCTCCTGAGGCAGACTTAGCCTTGGATTCTCCTCCCCTCCTGAGCAACCTAGCCGAGGCCGCTCCTGAGGGGGTCTTGACGTCGTTCTCCTCGTGTGGTCTAGCCCCCTCGCGAGGGTCTTGAGCAGCTGGTCGATCAGCTGGGCCGTACCAAGCCGTGGCAGGAGCGCGCTGCGGCCCGCGGACAGGCAAGTCTGGGTACCATGGTTCCCAGGACGCCGACAGTAGCCCCCGGGCCCAAGGCGCGCGTGGAGTTGGCTTCGACGCGAAGCCTTAGTCGAGGACGAAGCGCCGTGTGCCACAAAATGCTACGGGCCAGGCTGGCGCGTGACGGTTGGATTGGATGTGGCGACTCCGCTCCACATGCAGTCTTGGTAATCGTGTGACTTGACAACTCCCCCGCGCAGACGACGGGGCTATTATGGCTGCGACACCAGCGACTGGCGGTTGGGGTCCTCCGTCCTATAAATGGGACTAGGGGAGCCCCTCTCCCTCTTGCTGCGAGATCTCCATGGTGCCGCCGAGGAAGCCGTCCGCCGCGGAGAAGGGGAAGGCCCCGAAGGATTTGGCCTCACCACCATTGAAGAGGGGCCGAGGGCGTCCCCACAAGCATGCCACTGCGCCTGCAGCAACTCCTCGGGGGAGCGGGCGCGGCCTTCCGGGTCCCGTCGCGGTCGCCGATGAGAGGCGCGGTGCATCTTCCCGTGGTGAAGGTGGTCGCGGCCGTGGTGGGAGAGGAGGCGCGAGGCGGCGTATGGTGGTCGTGCGTCCTCCGCGCCCGCAGCTCCACTCCTTCGACATGTCGTTGGAGTTCATGGTGTGGGCGGAGAAGCCTGGCGGCTCGTGGCTCTGGCTTCCCCGCTCGTTCGGCGATGTGCTACCAACCGGAGGCCCCGGCGGCGTCTGGCTACAGACCGACGGTTGCTGCAGCGGTGCATCTTGGGTGGAGGTTGATGTGGCTCCCTCGGGTGACGTGTTCCTGGAGCGCGGCTGGCAATCGTTCGCACGCGCGCGCCTGCTTGATGGCTTCTCGCCCCTCGTTGGTTACCCCAAGTGGAAAGTTTGAGATGCAGTGTAGCGGTAGTTTTCCCTTGGCAAAGATACCAAGGATCGAATCCCGTGAGACTCCGAGGGTCAACAAGAAGGTGTCAACTTCTAACGGCGCCAGATACTTAGCGATTGACAGGACCTGCACACAGATACAAATAACTTTGCTCCCAACGAGTACAGAGAGGTTGTCAATCCCTCCGGCCTTGTCGTTTACAGAGGATCAAACGCAAGAGATAATAGTGATAGGTATGACTGCAACTAGTAAATAAGAACAGGAAATAAATAGCGGGTGTGATCAGTGATGGAAATATGGACCGGGGTCCCATGATGTTCACTAGTGATGTCTCTCTCCCAAAAGACGATAAAACAGCTAAGCGAGGTAAACGAATTACAGCTGGGCAATTGACAGGATTATGTGCGCAAACCAATGCTAACTATGCTGCAAAGAAATGTAGAGGCTCAAAAGCATGGGCGGTACGCCAAGGCAAGTAGACCAAAATCCATCTGCATCTACTACTAATCATCCACCTTGAGATATCTATCCAGAACATCTCGCTGGTATTAAGTTGCGAGTCCCACCCATAGTGTAAACTCAAAGCAACAGACAACTGCATTAAAAGAACTTTGCATAAAGTAAACAATCCTTGCACCCGCAAGTACAAGCACCGTTGTTTTCCCCCTTGTGGCAACATCACATCCCCTAGACTCATGTTTCTGTCACTCAAGCTAGTCATCGAGGGGCATGAACCCACAATCAAGCATAACGTTCCCTCTTGGAGTTACTACCTACTACTTGGCCAAAGCAATAAACAGTAACGGAGAACATGCAAGAATTACTCAAGAACATAAATATAAAAGAGGTGAATCAAATATATTACTAACACACAATCTGAACATAATCTCATAATCCATCGGATCCCAGCAAACTCATCATAGCAACAGCATAAGGATTACATATGTGCCTCGATCATGTAGGGCAGCTCACAAGGTCTAATCGGTGAAGAACAAAGAGGGGAGGAGAACATCACATAGATACTGGTCATGGACCCATGGTCCAAGGGAGACTACTCACAACTCATCCGGGAGGCGTCCATGGTGGTGGAGAAGCTCCCGGTGGTGATCCTCCCCTCCGGCAGGGTGCCGGGAAGAGTTCTCGTGGTGCTCCCGATCTTGGAAGCGCGGCGGCGGCGGAATAGAGATGAGATCACGAAAAAGGGTTCCGTCCTCGAGGGTTTCGGGACGCGGTGTAAATATATGCCAAAGGGGGCGTCAGCGGAGGTCAGGGGGGCCCAGGCGCCCCCCCGGCACGGCCAGGGGTGGGGCCGCCCCCCCCCCCCAGGGCGCCTGGAGCCCCGGTGGCCCCCCTCTGGCCCTACTTTGGCCGCATGGAAGCTTCCGGAACGCTAATTTTTTATATATTTTTCCCGGAATTTTTCTGGCAATTTACGTAATGGGAAAACCTGAAATACAAAAACAGCAGAAAACAGAAACTGGCACTGGGGTGCATTGAGTTAATAGGTTAGTCCAAATATGATCAAAAGTGTATGGAAGTGCATAAATATCATAGCAATATTACACAAAAGAGGCATGGAGCAAGCAGAAATTATAGATATATTTTGGACGTATCAACATCCCCAAGCTTAATTCCTGCTCTTCCTCGAGTAGGTAAATGATAACAAGCATAATTTCTGTGGTGACATGCTATTAACCATATAAGAACTTTTTATAGTCACATGACAAATGCGTACTGAGATAATGAATCTGTAGTAATTAAGTTGCCTCATGAGAATATCACAAAGAACTGAAAGTTTTACAATATGATACTGAAACACTCAATAGATTTGTAGTGAGCATGGTGTGCAAACATGACAAAGTGATACCTCGCTTGCCCCCTTTAGTGAAGCAAAACATAAATGCAGGGGCACCTCCGAAGTTTAAATGACGACTAGATACAATGACTTCAGAATAAACGATATCATAATCATGCAGAAGACAATGGTACTTTGGGACAATGCACATTACACTCATAATGACAATGATGCTCTCAATAGTTGGTGCTTTAAAGAAAGAAGGTGGAGACTCTCGAACCGTGGCTTTTGATGGCAAGGTTGAAAACCCGTGGTCGGAAACAAAAACTAAACATGTACCAGAGCTCTTGGTTTTTAAAAACAGAGGTAAAATTAATTTATTTTGGAATATGCATATTTCGTCAACGAATGCTAGTAGATAACTCAATTACTTCTTGAGCTGGACAAGTTTCGAGGAATGGCTCCCGCACGAGGACGATCACATCCCCTTAATCTCCTTTGTTTATCATTGCCAAAGTTTTCTGATTTCTCATGAACAAAGCGTGAAGGAGGGTTTGTTTGTTGTATATTTTTTAGTGAGCCGGGCGTACTCTTTGCGAGTTCCTTCTCGTATTAGGGGTTTGCAGATTAGACATGCAATCTCGGGGTGAAACTTGTCCAACTTAAAAAGATCATGAATTAACTACTACTTCCTCATGAGCTAAAACAGAGGCACAAAATAGAAATGCTTTTTTTTGAATAATTTCGAGATGGTACAAGATAGTCTTCGTTAGGAATGGCAAGTAAATACCATGTGTAGGAAGGTATGGTGGACTCATATGGCATAACTGGTTTAAAGGATTTTGGATGCACAAGCAGTCAGTCCGCTTAGTACAGGCGAAGGTTAGCAAAAGACTGGGAGCGACCAACTAAGAGAGCAATGACGGTCATAATCATGCAGAGCGACAAAGCAGCATTGAATCGGGCATGGAAGTTATATCACTACTCAGAAATTAAAGATCATCAAGGCTTGATAGACTTTCTTTACAGTCTTAAATATGCATGAGCATATGCCAAGTCAATCAAAATAAATTCTTGGAGGAAGATATCAATAAACCATACCACATCATAGGCAAACAAATCATGTTGGTACTTCAATAACACATTAAGAACCCCCCAGCTATTTGAGACTAACCATAAGAAAACATGAACTACTAAGCACCATTATGCACATAGCATTTTTATCATAGACATATCAACCAGTGAAACAGAAGCCAACTCTCTTAACAAGATAAGCATGATAACTCAAGAGAGTTCCAGTGACCAACTAAACAAAAGCTCTTTAAAAAGAAAAGCATGAAAACTAAGAGCTGAACATGACAGTAGCTATTGAAAGACAAAGAACATACACAGCAAAGATAAGCATGAAAATCCTATGTTGTGTTCTAGGTTGAAGTGGAGCGTGTTTCTCTCCCACACAAAGAAATCTGGGTTCCAACTTGTTATGAACAGCAAGCAAGGCTAAAGAAAACTAAAAAGGAAACTAAAAGCAAGACGCTCCAAGCATAGCACATAACACATGAAGTGATTAAAATATAGTGGAACGAAAGACGAACTGATAATGTTGATGGAGAAGGGGATGCACGGGGGCATCCCCAAGCTTAGACGCTTGAGTCTTCTTGAATATTTCTTGGGGGTGCACGGGGGCATCCCCAAGCTTGAGCGTTTGACACTCCTGAATCTTTTTATCATCTTCCCTCGCACACTTGAAAACTCCCTTCATACATAACTCATCATAATCTGATTAGCGAGGTTAGTACCCATAATAAAATAATTTTTCCTTGCTGGAAATAAGGATAATCTTGAAGGTCTACTGTTTCTCAAGATTGCCAAAAGGTTTTTGCAAAGAAAAAGCAAGCTCAAGGTTTGCAAAACAAAGAAAAGGCAAAACAGGACAGAATCTGTGAAAAATAGACCAGCAGGTAGTAAATAATTTTTTCGGGACACTTCTGCCACTCAAATTAAAAAACTCAGAACAGATGCCCGAAAGCCAATTGTATAGAGCAATCTGTCGAAAAAATTCAGACCAAAAAGATGATCTGGTGATTTTATACGAATTTTTCTGTCCAAGGACATAATCTGTTTCCTGGACAGCACGTCACAACTTTTGAACTTTCTTGCAATCAGAGGCTAAACTTGGCACAAAGCTGAAAAGTAAAGATACAATGATGATGCTACTGTAGTAACAAACATCAAGGCACAACAAAAGCAAAATAAAATTTTATTCATTGTGGGCTGCCTCCCAAAAGCGCTTTCTTTTATGCCTTTAAGCTAGGCATAATGCAAAGAGGAATCAATAATCATCATAATAGTCGGAGTTATAAATTGCTTCAAATGGTTCCTCAACAAGTTCACTCTTATTCCTTCTAGGAAAGGGGTACATACCTTTTGCCTTCCCGCGTAGGCGGATTTGTCCCTTACCTATATCGATGAAGCCTTTTACGGCTCGGAGGAAGTCCCTTCCAAGCACTATATTTCCTTGGTTTGGCTTCATGATGAAGAAATCAACCATTGCAATCCCTTTAAGGAATGTAACTGGCACGTCTTTTATTCTTCCCTAGATCTCAGAAATATCTCCATTAGCATGCTCATGATAAGATGATAATATATCCATGTTAAATTTTAAAGAATCATGAACAATTTTTGGCATAGTAGAAACCATAGATCCAATATCACAATAAGCAAGGAAGTCTTGATTAGAGATGTTAATCCTAACAAAAGGCTCCCAATCATTGTCTATTTCCAAAATATCTCTCTTATTGGGTTTGGGTTTCTCTACCTTCATCAAGTCTAGAGCATCCATTCTCTTCTCAATAGTAGCAAGTCTATCTATGACAGTATCAAAATTATGATCATAAACAAAGTAACTAGATAGACCATGTATAATTTCAAGAGCTCTAGCTTCATCACACTCTAGGAAATCTCCTTCAGCTATAATATCAAGAGAGTGTTTACACCATTTAAAAAGACCATGGTAAAAATTTCTAAGCACAATTTTTATAGGTATCCAAGACATAATTCTCCTATGTACATCAGAAATTATGTCCCATGCCTTCTTCATATTTTCTCCATCCCTTTGATGGAAATCTAGAACTTCTGATTCCCTCAAAGCACCAAATCCTAACATGCTTGACTAAACAGAAAGGACTACTAACAGAAAAGCAAATAATTTTTTTGTGATTTTTGATAGAAGACACTAAAGCAAAACTGAAAGGTAAACTAACAAGACTAAAAAGCAAAGATAAAAGATAGCGTGCAACTCCCCTATCTTGAAGAGTGGAGTCCCCGACAACGGCGCCAGGAAACTTTGCTTGATGGCTTCTCGCCCCTCGTTGGTTACCCCAAGTGGAAGGTTTGAGATGCAGTGTAGCGGTAGTTTTCCCTTGGCAAAGATACCAAGGATCGAATCCCGTGAGACTCCGAGGGTCAACAAGAAGGTGTCAACTGCTAACGGCGACAGATACTTAGCGATTGACAGGACCTGCACAGAGATACAAATAACTTTGCTCCCAACGAGTACAGAGAGGTTGTCAATCCCTCCGGCCTTGTCGTTTACAAAGGATCAAACGCAAGAGATAATAGTGATAGGTATGACTGCAACTAGTAAATAAGAACAAGAAATAAATAGCGGGTGTGATCAGTGATGGTAATATGGACCGGGGTCCCATGATGTTCACTAGTGATGTCTCTCTCCCAAAAGACGATAAAACAGCTAAGCGAGGTAAACGAATTATAGCTGGGCAATTGACAGGATTATGTGCGCAAACCAATGCTAACTATGCTGCAAAGAAAGGTAGAGGCTCAAAAGCATGGGCGGTACGCCAAGGCAAGTAGACCGAAATCCATCTGCATCTACTACTAATCATCCACCTTGAGATATCTATCCAGAACATCTCGCTGGTATTAAGTTGCGAGTCCCACCCATAGTGTAAACTCAAAGCAACAGACAACTGCATTAAAAGAACTTTGCGTAAAGTAAACAATCCTTGCACCCGCAAGTACAAGCACCGTTGTTTTCCCCCTTGTGGCAACAGCACATCCCCTAGACTCATGTTTCTGTCACTCAAGCTAGTCATCGAGGGGCATGAACCCACAATCAAGCATAATGTTCCCTCTTGGAGTTACTACCTACTACTTGGCCAAAGCAATAAACAGTAATGGAGAACATGCAAGAATTACTCAAGAACATAAATATAAAAGAGGTGAATCAAATATATTACTCACACACAATCTGAACATAATCTCATAATCCATCGGATCCCAGCAAACTCATCATAGCAACAGCATAAGGATTACATATGTGCCTCTATCATGTAGGGCAGCTCACGAGGTCTAATCGGTGAAGAACAAAGAGGGGAGAACATCACATAGCTACTGGTCATGGACCCATGGTCCAAGGGAGACTACTCACAACTCATCCGGGAGGCGTCCATGGTGGTGGAGAAGCTCCCGGTGGTGATCCTCCCCTCCGGCAGGGTGGCGGGAAGAGTTCTCCTGGTGCTCCCGATCTTGGAAGCGCGGCGGCGGTGGAGCAGAGATGAGATCGCGAAAAAGGGTTCCGTCCTCGAGGGTTTCGGGACGCAGTGTAAATATATGCCAAAGGGGGGCGTCAAAGGAGGTCAGGGGGGCCCAGGCGCCCCCCCCCCCCGGTGCGGCCAGGGGTGGCCCCCCCCCAGGGCGCCTGGAGCCCCAGTGGCCCCCCTCTGGCCCTACTTTGGCCACGTGGAAGCTTCCGGAACGCTGATTTTTTATATATTTTTCCCGGAATTTTTCTGGCAATTTACGTAATGGGAAAACCTGAAATACAAAAATAGCAGAAAACAGAAACTGGCACTGGGGTGCACTGAGTTAATAGGTTAGTCCAAATATGATCAAAAGTGTATGGAAGTTCATAAATATCATAGCAATATCACCCAAAAGAGGCATGGAGCAAGCAGAAATTATAGATACGTTTTGGACGTATCAGCGCCGGCTGCAAGGGAGATGTACGCTCCACTTCAGGTACGATGGCGCCTCCACGTTGTATGTCAGGGTCTTCTCGGAGGAAGGGAGGCGCCTTGGGTGCTGTCCTGAAGCTGGTGATGAAGAGGATGGCGGGGACGGCATCCGGAGGAGCAGCTCCTCCTCCGGAGACGATCTTGGTCCTGGGGAGCGCCGCGGGTCCCCCCTCTATGGTAGCAGCAGCTCCTCCAGCAGCGGCGGCTACAACGAGCCACCACGCTGTCGAGCTCGCCTCGGCGAGGAAAGGGGGTTGCCACGTCGTTGTGTCTCGGTGAAGCCGGAGGCACTGGGAGACTCCGACTGAGTGGGAGCGGCCTCTGCTTCTTCTTCTTCTTCTTCTTCTTTTTTGTTCATGTCCTTCCCGTGTCAAAACTTTAAGTTGCCTCGAGAAGGCGTGTAATGGACTGCAACATATGTATAAAGCGAGAACTTGCTATCATGTGTTTGGTCTTGGTGAGATTACTTAGCTTATGCGTTGCGACTGATGTCTACTACACAACCTTCTTCTTGTAGACGTTGTTGGGCCTCCAAGTGCACAGGTTTGTAGGACAGTAGCAAATTTCCCTCAAGTGGATGACCTAAGGTTTATCAATCCGTGGGATGCGTAGGATGAAGATGGTCTCTCTCAAACAACCCTGCAACCAAATAAGAAAGAGTCTCTTGTGTCCCCAACACACCCAATACAATGGTAAATTGTATAGGTGCACTAGTTCGGCGAAGAGATGGTGATACAAGTGCAATATGGATGGTATATTTAGGTTTTTGTAAAAGGAAAATATAAAAACATCAAGGTAGCAAGCAGTAAACGTGAGCATAAACGGTGCTGCAATGATAGTAGGCAAGGCCTAGGATTCATACTTTCACTAGTGCAAGTTCTCTCAACAAGGATAACATAATTGGATTATATTACTAGCCCTCAACATGCAACAAAGAGTCACTCCAAAGTAACTAATAGCGGAGAACAAACGAAGAGATTATGGTAGGGTACGAAACCACCTCAAAGTTATTCTTTCTGATCGATCTATTCAAGAGTCCGTAGTAACGTTCAATCTATCATAGAGTTCGTACTAGAATAACACCTTAAGACACATATCAACCAAAACCCTAATGTCACCTAGATACTCCATTGTCACATCAAGTATCCGTGGGCATGATTATATGATATGCATCACACAATCTCAGAAACATCTATTCAACCAACACATAGAACTTCAAAGAGTGCCCCGAAGTTTCTACCGGAGAGTCAAGATTAAAACATGTGTCAACCCCTATGCATAGGTTCCCAAGGTCACGGAACCCGCAAGTTGATCACCAAAACATACATCAAGTGGATCACATGATATCCCATTGTCACCACAGATAAACACGTGCAAGACATACATCAAGTGTTCTCAAATCCTTAAAGACTCAATCCGATAAGATAACTTCAAAGGGAAAACTCAATCCATTACAAGAGAGTAGAGGGGGAGAAGCATCATAAGATCCAACTAGGATAACAAAGCTCGCGGTACATCACGATCGTGCCATCTCAAGAACACGAGAGGGAGAGAGAGATCAAACACATAGCTACTGGTTCATACTCTCAGCCCCGAGGGTGGACTACTCCCTCCTCGTCATGGAGAGCGCCGGGATGATGAAGGTAGCCACCGGAGAGGCATTCCCCCCTTCAGCAGGGTGCCAGAACAGGTATAGATTGGTTTTCGGTGGCTACAGAGGCTTTCAGTAGCGGAACTCCCGATCTAGGTTAATTTCCGAAGGTTTCAGTATTTATAGGAATTTTTGGCGTAGGTCCCACGTCAGGGGGGCTTCTGGGTTGTCCTCAAGATAGGAGGGCGCCACCACCTTCCCACGGCGCGCCCTCCTCCCTTGAGGGCAGCCCGTGGCTCTCCTGGCACAACTCTTTTGCTTCGGGGGCTTCTTTTGGTCCAGAAAAAAACATAAAAAATTGGCTTGTCAATTGGACTCCGTTTGATATTCCTTTTCTGTAAAACCCTAAAATAGGAGAAAAACAGAAACTGGCACTGGGCTCTGGGTTAATAGGTTAGTCCCAAATTCATATAAAAGTGTATAATAAAGCCCATAAGACATCCTAAAAGGATAATATAATAGCATGGACCAATCAAAAATTATAGATACGTTGGAGACATATCAGCGACATCTTGAGGCGAAGTGCTCCTGACTCATTGGCGTCATGAGCCCCCATCGGGTCATGAGGACGATTGAATTCAAAGAACTCATGCAGCCCCCGAGCATGGGTGAGCCGCTGAGAGCTGCTGAGAGCGTCGAGCGTGGATTAAGGCGCCAAAGCCTGAGCCGGCTCGGTAGGATAGATTGCCCACGGACTAAAAAGCCCGATGCCAGAGCCTGAGCGGGCTTGGCCAGGCGAGGTCACGGGGCCGTGGCAGACGAAAGCCGGTGACCGACCGTGCCCCAGCCTGCACGCGCGAGGCACGTGAAGGAGAGCGAGTGGCGCAGCCCCTGCTTAACAAGCTGAACTTAAAACCGGCGAGAAAGATCCCAAGCAGGACTTCAAACCAAATGCAAGAAACATGAGAACTTCATAGCATTGGGGTAGAGGAAGGGTTGATAGCCAAGCAAGTAGAAAAGGCTGACAGCCAAACACCAAGCCAAAAAAGGAAAAAGGTCACGTCCGACCCCTACACTCCGTCTTCTTCCGAGCGCGGAGCTAAGGACTGCCACTGGGGCGTGGGTGGGAGCCCCGTCTGAGGGCCCGTAGGCAACGCGCATGAGACTTCGATGTGTGTACAACCCCAACTCATTATTACGTGAGAGTGTCACGAGTGGAGACCTTCACGGGCACGGAGCCTTGATTACGGATAGAACCTACTGAGGTGTTCAATGTTCCAGGAATTCTGGATAGGTATCCCATCCTGCATCTCCAGGCGCACAGCACCAGGCCTAGAGACACGGGAGATTCCGAACGGGCCCTCCCACATGGGCGAGAGCTTGTGTAACCCCACCCTAGAGAGGACCCGCCTCAGGACCAAGTCACCAACTTCAAGTGTTCTTGCGCGGATGCTGCGGCAGTGGTACTGCCGCAGCACCTGCTGATATCGCGCCGTCCTGAGGCAGCTCGGCAACGGCCCTCCTCGCCGAGCATGAGGTGCATCCGCCAGGCGGCGTCCTGGCATTCCTCATTGAAAGCCAAGACCCGTGGGGAGCGACGCTTGACCTCGTGAGGGAGGACCGCCTCCGCCCCGTAGACGAGAAAGAAAGGAGTTTCTCCCATGGGTTTGGTGGCAGTGGTTCAGATTGACCACATCACGGACTGGAGCTCGTCGATCAAGCCCCTGCCGCAAGCCTCAAGCTTCTTCTTAAAGCTGTGCGTCTTGAGGCCACACAAGACTACCACGTTGGTGCGTTTGGCCTGACCGTTGCTCCTGGGGTGAGCCACCGAGGCGTAGCAGATCTATGTTCCAAGGTTAGCACAATATGACCTGAAGAGATTGCTTGTGAACTGCGAACCGTTATCCTTGATGATGCGGCTAGGGACCCCGAATCGCCTCATGAGGCCCTGGATGAACTTGACGGCCGACCCGGCTGGGATCGCGCAAACAGGCTCCACCTCTGCCCACTTCGTGAATTTGTCGATGGTGACGTACAGGAAGCGGTAGCCCCCCGCTGCCCGGGGAAATGGACCTAGGATGTCCAATCCCCGGACCACGAAGGGCCAGGAGAGCGGGATCGTCTAGAGCCCCTGCGCTGGCTGGTGGATCTGCTTGGCGTGAAATTGGCACACCTCGCAAGCCTGCACAAGCTCCGTGGTGTCGTTGAGCACCGTGGGCCAGTAGAAGCCGCTCCGGAAGGCCTTGCCCACGAGGGTGCGGGACGACGAGTGATAACCGCAGCCCCCATCGTGGATGACAGCCAATGGCTCGCGCCCTTGTTTCCTCGAGATGCATTTTAGTGAGACGTCGTTGGGGCGCCTCCTGTAGAGTTCGTCGTCTTGGATGCAGTAAGTCGAGGCCTGTCGGACCACGTGCTCTTCGTCTTCTTCCTTGTCTGGCAGGGTGTTGTGTTCCAGGTACATCTTGAGCTCTTGGGTCCAGCAACCCTCCTCGGGCTCCGCGGCGAGTAGCAGGCAGGCTCCGGAGGTCGGTCCGCAAGGCGGGGCTCTGTCCGCAGGCACCGCAGGTAGCCCATACTAAGGGGACGCCAGCTCAGGAATAGGCGGTGTTGCCGACGGTCTGAGCAGCCGCTTCTCGAAGACGCCCGGCCTCTGAGGCTCCCACCTGGAGGCTCGTTTGGCTATGTCATCCACTTCCTTGTTGGCGCCTCTTGGTGCGCGCTGCATCTCCAGCCTTCGGAATCGCTTTTCCATCTTGCGCACCTCCTCCAGATATGCCCCCATGTGCTCGTCCTTGGGCTTGTATTTCTTGTTGGAGAAGTTGACGAGGAGCTGCGAATCACCTCTGATGGTGAGACACTAGACCCCTAGTGCAGCGGCGGCCTTGAGCCCAGCAATTAGGCCCTTGTACTCTGCGATGTTGTTGGAGACCTTCTTTCCTTGCTGGAAGCAAAGCTGCACAGCGTAGTACAACTTGTCCTGAGTGGGAGATACTAACACGGTGCCAGCCCCCGCGCCATGGCGCGCAAAGGCGCAGTCGAAGTATACCACCCATCCGTCCGGGGCTTCATCGCCGGGGGCCAGCGAGCGATCCTCGCCAGCCCCCCGCTCTGGCGCGTCGGTCCATTCCGCCACAAATTCTGCCAGAGCCGCTCCCTTGATCACTCGCGTGGTGCTAAACTCCAACTGGAACACCTGAAGCTCGATGTTCCACTCGGCGACCCTCCCGACGACATTCGGGCCCCGGAGTACCTTCTCCAGAGGGTATGACGAGACAACCTTGATGGGGTGGCCCTGGTAGTAATGGTGCAGCTTCCTGGAGGCGACGAGGAGCGCCAGGAGCAGCTTCTGAGGCATCGGGTAGCGCGAGCGCACATCACGCAGTACGGTGCTGACGAAGTACACTGGGTGCTCCACGAGGGTCGGCGCGGCAGGATCCTCGGGCACTTCAGGAATCTTGGGTGCCTCTTCCTGAATGGTGGGGCCTGACCGCGGTTGAATCTGCCTCTAGAACTGCGTCAGGGGGCGACGGGGGCCCTGAAGATGCCGAATTGTCCGGTGGCCTCATGCTTCGGGGCCTCTCCTCGCGCTCCACCACTAGTGCTGCACAGGCGGAGTGAGGCATCCCGACGAGGTAGAGAGTCATGGGTTCCAGGGGTCGCGGTGCTACCATAACCGGTGAGCTGGTGAGGTATTCCTTGAGATCCCAGAAGGCAGCATCGGCCTCCGGAGTCAACTCAAAGGGCCCCTTCTTCTTCATGAGCTTGAAGAATGGGAGGGCGCGTTCACCAAGCTTAGAGATGAAGCGTCCTAGGGACGTTACGCATCCCGCGAGTTTCTACATCTCCTTCAGGTTTGTGGGCGGCTTCATTATTTCGATGGCCTTGATCTTCTCCAGATTAGCTTCAATGCCTCGATACAAAACCAAGCACCCTAGCAGCTTACCGGAGGGTACACCGAACACGCACTTCTCCGGGTTGAGGCACAGCTTCACCTTACGCAGGTTGGCGGACGTTTCTTCTAGGTCCTGGACGAGAGTCCTGGCCTCTCTGGGTCTTGACCACGATGTCGTCAGCGTAGGCCTCTGCGTTCCTCCCGAGCTGAGGGTCGAGGGTGATGTGCATCAAGCGCTGGAAGGTGGCGCCCGCGTTCCTCAGCCCGAAAGGCATGCAGACATAGTAGTAGACCCCGCATGGGGTCGGGAACGCCGTCTTCTCCACATCCTCCACCGCCATCTTGATTTGGTGGTAGCCCGAGAAGGCATCGTGGAAGCAGAGCAGGTCGCACTCAGCCGTCGAATCCACGATTTGGTCGATGCGCGGGAGGGGGAATGGGTCCTGAGGGCAGAACTTGTTGAGGCTCGTCAAGTCGACGCACATGCGCTCCTTGCCACCTTTCTTCGGGACTATGACGGGGTTCGCCAGCCACTCCGGGTGCCGTACTTCCCGTATGATGCCTGCTTCCTCTAGCTTCCGAACCTCCTGAACGATGAAGGCCTGCTTCTCCGGGGCTTGTCTGCGTGCTTTTTGTTTGATAGGGCGCGTGTTGGGGCACACCGTGAGGTGATGCTCGATGATGTGCCTAGGCACCCCGACCAAGTCAGTGGCTTTCCAGGCGAACACATCTTTGTTAGCCCTGAGGAAGCTGACCAGTGCTGCCTCTTGCTCAGGGTCCATGCCTGTGCCGATGGTGAAGGTGGCTCCTGAGCCCTCCTCATCAGTGGGTACGTGCTTTGTCTCGGCGGGGTCCTGAGAGAAGACCTGCTTCTTCTTGGCAGGCGCGGCTTCCGGTGTCTTCGGAGCCCCCTTTGCCCCTGGATGAGCTGCGGCAGCAGCCCTGTAAGCGTGCCCGAGGACCTGAAGGGCGGCCTTGGGGTCCCCTTTGATGGTGATGACCCCGTTGCTCCCGGGAATCTTGACGGTGTTTTAGCCCGGGTGAGTCGCCGCCATGAATTTCGCCAAGGCTGGGAAGCCGAGGACGGTGTTGTAGGGCAGGTGGATGGGCGCAATGTCGAAGTCGATGAGCTTAGTCAGGTAGTTAGCGGGTGTGCCGAAGGTGACCGGGAGGCGGATCTGGCCGAGCGGGACGGCCGAGCCCGCGACCCCTAAGAAGGGCTTGGTGGGGAGGAGCTGCATGTAGGACACGGGCAGATGACCGAAGGCCTCAGGGGAGAGGATGTTGAGCCCGGTGGCGCCATCGATGAGGGTCCTCGTGATGGCAACCCCGCAGATGGTGGGCGCGCATACCGTGGGGAGAACGCTCGCGACAGCTGCTTCCGTGGCGAGGTCGCTAGGGCCGTAGGTGATGACGTGCCCCTGCGCGCTCTTTGCCCGCAAGGCCTCCTGCGGTTGGGCGGCGGCTCCGACCTACCGAAAGTGCGACTTGACGTGTCGGGCCGACGTCGGTGCTTGGGATCCCCTGAGGATACAGGCGACCCCGCGGCAAGGCAGCTCCCGCCCGGCAACGCTCCGCAGCCCACCACTGCGGGCCGTTCGAGCGCCGAGCTCTCCCACGGATGGCCGGTGCCGGGGCAGCCGTCGTGCCACCAAGAGCGTCGCCGGCGTGGCCACAGGAAGCGGGAGTGGCGGAGCAGGCCGCTCTCCGGTGGCCTGGCCGGCGAGAACGTCATCGGGGAAGGAGGAGACGCGCCCATGGGTGGCGCAGTCCGCCGATGTCGCTCGGACGACGGGGAGAGTGCCAGCCTCCACGTGGGCGCGGCGGGCCACGGTCATCGTGGCGGCGCAGAGCTGGAGAAGGGAGGCGAGGTCGTCGGAGATGCGAGATTTCGACACGCCCCCTACCTGGCGCGCCAAATGTCGGATTACGGGCTCCGCAAACCCAAGAAGTTCGAACACAGGGGCGTGAAGTAAGATCTCTCCCACTCACGTCTACCTAGCGTCTCGCCCTCGTCCAGTGAAGAGATTCAAGCAAACAATAAGTAAAGCACACAAGAGTTTACCCAAGTTCGGGCCACCTTGTGGTGTAAACCCCTACTTCCTGCTTTGGTGGATTGGCCTCGGGAGGGCTTGAATATGGATGAGTACAGTGGTTCCTGAGCTCAGGAGGGTCAGGAGGCAAGAGTTCTTGCTCCCTTATGTGAAGGCAGGGTTTCTGGATCTGATCCGACCTCTCTCTAATAGTGGGGATCCTAGCTACTTATATAGGCGGCCAGGGTCCTCTTCGCCCGAAATGTTTAGGCGGGAAGGGATTCCACAACGGCCATTTTGAGCGGGAACACAAGGACGTTCCTATCCTGACAAAAGCAGTCTTCGCCTGCAAAAGGATCAAGCAGTGACGCGATGGTGGGCTCGGTGGTGACATCCTCCTGGTCGTCCTTGCGGTCTTCGGTCTTGTTGCACCAATGGAGAAACCTTTGTCCTGCTCCTCAGGAACCTGCGCCTGTGCTGCCCCCCTTGCACCAAAACGGCAACCGCGCCGCTGGCACGCGCTGGCACCCGCTCGCGCGGTGCATCATTGCTTGCGTCACTGCCTCCTCTTGAGGCAGGCTTGGCCTTTGATTCTCCGCCCCTCCTGAGAAACCTAGCCGAGGCCGCTCCCGAGGGGGTCTTGATGTCGTTCTCCTCGCGAGGTCTAGCCCCCTCGCGAGGGTCATGAGCAGCTGGTCGATCAGCTGGGCTGTACCAGGCCGTGGCAGGAGCGCGCGGCGGCCCGCAGACAGGCAAGTCTGGGTTCCCTGGTTCCCTGGACGCCGACAATGTGTCCTTCGTTCCTGTGTCTGTCCCTTCAGGGAAATGTCACATGTTGTTCCTTTAAGTCCTTGTAGCTTGCTACGAATTGGGTTCATACGTTGATGACCGACACGTTCGTTGCCGGGTCATGTATACATGTCCTTGTAATTTAGCACCACTTTTGGTTTACAACTAGTCATGTTGGCCCGGGTTCTCTGTCATATGGATGCTAGCGACACTATCATATACGTGAGCCAAAATACGCAAACGGTCCCGGGCCAGGTAAGGTGGCACCCGTGGGGTACCGTGCGTGAGGCCGCAAAGTGATATGATGTGTTACATGCTAGATCGGTGTTACTTAGGATCGGGTTCCCGACATATTTCTATCGGATCTCACTTTTGCAAATAACCTAGAAGGGAGTGACAACCCCTTTATAGCATTGGGTGCAAGTTGTTGACTGTTTGTGCAGGTATTTAGTGACTTGTGTGTAATCTCCTATTGGATTGATACCTTGGTTTTCAAGGAACTGAGGGAAATAATTACTTCACTTTGCTGCATCACCCTTTCTTCTTCAAGGGAAACACCAACGTTACCTCGGGAAAGCTGCGAGGAAGCAGAAGAATTTCTGGCGCCGTTGCCGGGGAGATCTACGCCAAGTCAAGACCCACCAAGTACCCTTCATTAAACTCTCATCTCTCACATTTATATTATTTGCCATTCGCCTCTCGTTTTCCTCTCCCCCACTTCTAAAACAATTTTCGAAAGATTTGCCTTTGCCTTTTCTTCACCCTTCTCTCGTTCGCCCTCTTCATTTGCTTCTAGATTCGCTCATATTTTGGACTGCTTGTCTTGCTCTCGTGACTAGCACCTTCACCCCGCCTTTGTCTCATAACTTTGAAGTTCTTCACTTCAAACAGAGATAGGGAGAAAATTTAAAGGATGCTTGGTATAGAATGATAGAATCCTATCGCAATTGCACTATAGAGGGGGATTTCAAGATTTACTCCGTAATTTTTATGTCGGATTAAACATGCCCCATAGGCAACTCTTGGATTTTGCTGGTAAAGGGAATTTTATCGAAATTAATCCCAACATTTCTTATGAGAGAGTGGAAGGAGTAGTAGGGATATTACCCCCATAGAAGGAATTACAACACACTCAGGAGGGGACACAAGTTTTTGAGAAACTATGTGAAGTAACAATTTTTTTGCAAAAATCTCTTGAACCTCTCAAAAGTGTTAGTGGAAACCTCCACCGCATGAATATGTTGATCACTCTTTGCAATAAGCGGTTGGATTCTCTAGATATAAAGATCTCTGAATTTGAGGGGAAACGCAAAGAGCCTCCTAGGTTTGAGCATAACCTCATTAAAAAGACAAAAACCAAAGATGGCAATACCTAGATCTATTTGCGTTTTTATGCCTAGCTAAGAGCGTTAAACAATAGCGCTTGTTGGGAGGAAACCCAATTTTTTGCTTTTTACTTTTTGGTTCTGTTTTGCAAGTTTTACACATTATTACTTCTATAATAATTGTGTTTTGGTGTTTTAATTAGTGGTTGAGCCAACTACGACCTTTGTGATGGCTTAAGGGTATCGTTGATTTGATTTTGCTGAAAAACAGAAACTTTTACGTACAGTGCAGAAAACTCAATAATTCACTGGAACGTCTAAACCTTCTGAAATTATTGCACAAAATTGATATACAAATACCCCACATCGTACAATTTTTTCAAAAAATTTAGAGTTCCAGAAGTATGCGGAGTTTTCAGATTGCTACGGACTGTTCTGTTTTTGACAGATTCTGTTTTTATGTGTTGTTTGCTTATTTTCATGCATCTATGGCTAGTATCGGGGGGTATGAACCATGGAAAAGTTGCAATACAGTACATATTACACCAATATAAAATTATAATAAGATCACAATAGTACCTTGGGTGGTTATTTGCTTTGTTTTACTAACGGAGCTCACGAAATTTTCTGTTGAGATTTGTGTTGTGAAGTTTTCAAGTTTTAGGTAAGGATTTGATGGACTTTGGAATAAAGAGTGGCAAAAGCCTAAGCTTGGGGATACCCAAGGTACCCCAAGGTAAAATTCAAGGACGACCAAGAGCCTAAGCTTGGGGATGCCCCGTGAAGGCATCCCCTCTTTCGTCTTCATCAATCGGTAACTTTACTTGAGGCTATATTTTTATTCACTACATGATATGTGTTTTACTTGGAGCGTCTTGTATGATATGAGTCTTTGCTTTTTAGTTTGTCACAGTCATCCTTGCTATACACACCTTTAAAGAGGGCCACACTTCAATCAGGATTTATTAGAATACTCTATGTGCTTCACTTATATCTTTTGAGCTAGGCAATTTTGCTCTAGTACTTCACTTATATCTTTTTAGAGCACGGTGGTGGTTTTATTTTATAGAAATTGTTGAACTCTCTTGCTTCACTTATATCATTTTGAGAGTCCTTTAGAACAGCGTGGTAATTTGCTTGGGTTATGAATTTAGTCCTAATATGGAAGGCATCCAAGGAGATATAATAAAAACCTTCATATGAAGAGCATTGAATACTATGTGAAGTTTGACTCCTTGTAATTGTTTTGAGATGTTAAGATGGTAATATTAGAGTGATGATAGTGGTAGTTTGTGAAGTTAAAGAAATAATTGTGTTAAAGTTTGTCATTCTCGTAGCATGCAAGTATGGTCTCCTAACTGTGTAACCGAATTGGAGCACTTAGTATTTTGAGTGTTTGTCTTTGCGTGAAGGTCGGGGGCGCGCGATGGTTAACTCCTACCAACCTCCCCCCTAGGAGCATGCGTCGTAGTACTTTGCTTCAAGGGCTAATATATTTTTTTTGCAATAAGTATGTGAGTTATTTATGACTAATGTTGAGTCCATGGATTATACGCACTCTCACCCTTCCACCTTGCTAGCCACTCTAGTGTCGCACAACTTTCGCCGGTGCATAAACCCTCCTTATACCTTCCTCAAAACAGCAACCATACCTACCTATTATGATATTTCCATAGCCATTCTGTGATATATTGCCATGTAACTCCATCTTTCCGTTTATTATGACACGCTTCATCATTGTCATATTGCTTTGCATGATCATGTAGTTGACATAGTATTTGTGGCAAAACCACCGTTCATATTTTTCATACATGTCACTCTTGGTCATTGCACATCCCGGTACACCGTAGGAGGCATTCATATAGAGTCATATTTTTGTTCTAGGATCGAGTTGTAATATCGAGTTGTAAGTAAATAAAAGTGTGATGATCATCATTATTAGAACATTGTCCCATGTGAGGTTATCAATAATAAGGCCAAATGAGTCTTCAAAAAAAGAGAAAGGGTTCTCCAAATAAAAAGAGAGGAGACTACAAAAAAGGGTAAGGAAAAAAAGGAGAGAAGGGACAATGTTACTATCCTTTTCCACACTTGTGCTTCAAAGTAGCACCATGTTCTTCATGATAGAGAGTCCCCTATGTTGTCACTTTCATATATCACTAGTGGGGACTTTTCATTATAGAACTTGGCTTGTATATTCCAACGATGGGCTTCCTCAAATGGCCTAGGTCTTCATGAGCAAGCAAGTTGATGCACACCCACTAGTTGTCTTTTCTGAGCTTTCATACACTTATAGCTCTACTACATCCTTTACATGGCAATCCGTACTCGCTCACATTGATATCGATTAATGGACATCTCCATAGTCCATTGATTTGCCTAGTTGATTTGAGACTTTCTCCCTCCTTTTGTCTATTACCACCTTCTATGCCACCCATGGTGCTATATCCATGGCTCACGCTCATGTATTGAGTGAAGAGTTGAAAAGGTTTAAGAATGTTAAGTATGAAAACAATTGCTGGATTGACACCGGGATAGGCATGATTTTTACATTGTGTTTAGAAGAGGGAGCATAAATGACTATATGATTTTGTAGGGATAAATTTCTTTAGCCATGTTATTTTTGAAGCTTCTGTCGGCGTCCTGGGAACCAGGGTTCCCGGACTTGCCTGTCTGCGGGCCGCGACGCGCTCCTACTACGGCCTGGTACGGCCAAGCTGATCGACCATCTCCTCAAGACCCTCACGAGGGGGCTAGGCCTCGCAAGGAGAATGACATCAAGACCCCCTCAGGAGCGGCCTCGGCTAGGTTGCTCCGGAGGGGTGGAGAATCATGGCCAAGCCTGCCTCAGGAGGAGGTAGTGACGCAAGCAGTGATGCACCGCGCCAGCGGGCACCAGCGCGTGCTAGCGGCGCAGTTGCCGTAAAGGAGATAGTTCAGGTGCAGGTTCCCAAGGAACGGTACAAAGGTTTCCCCATTGGTGCAACAAGACCGAAGACTGCAAGGACAACAGGGAGGATGTCACCACCGAGCCCACCACCGCGTCACCGCGTGATCCCTTTGCAGGCGAAGACCGCTTTCGTCGGGATAGGAACGTCCTTGTGTTCCCGCTCAAAAATGGACATTGTGGGATCCCTTCCCGCCTAAAAATTTCGGGGGAAGAGGACCCTGGCCGCCTATATAAGTAGCTAGAATCTCCACTACGGGGGGGGATCAGATCCAGAAACTCTGCGCTCGCACAAAGGAGCAAGAACCCTTGCCTCCTGACCTTCCTGAGCTCTCCTCCTGAGCTCAGGAACTACTGTACTCGTTCATACTCAAGCCCTCCTGAGGCTAATCCACCAAAGCAGGAAGTAGGGTTTTACACCGCAAGGTGGCCTAAACCTGGGTAAATTCGTGTGTGTTTTACATGATGTTCGCTTGAATCTCTTCACCGGACGAGGGCGAGACGCTAGGTAGACGTGAGTAGGAGATATCTTCGTTCACGCCCCTATGTTCAAACTTCTTGTGTTTGCGGAGCCCCTAATCCGACATTTGGCGCGCCAGGTAGGGGGCGTGTCAAAATCTCCCCTCTCCGACGACTTCGCCTCCCCTCTCCTGCTCCGTGCCGCCACGATGACCGCAGCCCACCGCATCCGCATGGAGGCTGGCGCTTTCCCCGTCGTCTGAGTGGCATCGGCGGACCACGTCACCCATGGGCGCTCCGCCTCCTTCCCCGACGATGTTTTCGCCGGCCGGGCCACCGGAGAGCAGCCTGCTCCGCCACTTCCGCTCCTTGTGGCCTCGCCGGCGACGCTCTTGGTGGCATGACGCCTGCCCCGGCACCGGCCACCCACGGAGGAGCTCGGCGCTCGAACGGCCCGCGTCGGCGGGCTGCGGGGCGCTGCTGGCGGAGGGCTGCCTTCCCGCGGGGTCGCCTGCATCCTCGGAGGATCCCAAGCACCGGCGTTGGCCTGGCACGTCAAGTCGCACTTTCGACAGGTCGGGGCCGCTGCCCAGCCGCAGGAGGCCTCGCGGGCACAGAGCACGTCGGGGCACGTTGTCACCTTCGGCTCTGGAGAACGCGCCACAGTTGTAGCTGGCATGAACGTCCTCCCCACGGTATGCACTCCCACCATCTGCGGGGTGTCCCTCACGAGGACCCTCATCGACGGCGGCACCGGGATCAACATCCTCTCCCCCGAGGCCTTCGGTCATCTGCATGTGTCCTACAGGTAGCTCCTCCCCACCAAGCCCTTCTCAGGGGTCGCGGGCTCGGCCAGATCCGCCTCCCGGTCACCTTTGGTAGACCCGCTAACTACCGGACTAAGCTCATCAACTTCGATGTTGCGCCCATCCACCTCCCCTAGAACGTCGTCCTCGGCTTCCCAGCCTTGGCAAAGTTCATGGCGGCGACTCTCCCAGGCTTCAACACCGTCAAGATGCCCGGGAGCAGTGGCGTCATCACCATCAAAGGGGACCCCAAGGCCACCCTTCAGGTCCTCGGGCGCGCTTACAGGGCCGCTGCCGCAGCTCATCCAGGTGCGAAAGGGGCTCCGGAGACGCCAGAAGCCGCGCCTGCCAAGAAGAAGCAGCTCTTCTCTCAGGACCCGACCGAGACGAAGCAGGTGCCCGCTGACGAGGAGGGCTCAGGAGCCACCTTCACCATCGGCACGGGCATGGACCCTGAGCAAGAGGCAGCGTTGGTTAGCTTCCTCAGGGCTAACAAGGATGTGTTTGCTTGGAAAGCCGCTGACTTGGTCGGGGTGCCTAGGCACGTCATCGAGCACCACCTCACAGTGTGCCCCAACGCGCGCCCTATCAAGCAAGAAGCACGCAGACAAGCCCCGGAGAAGCAAGCCTTCATCGTTCAGGAGGTTCGGAAGCTAGAGGAAGCAGGCGTCGTACGGGAGGTACGGCACCCGGAGTGGCTGGCCAACCCCGTCATAGTCCCAAAGAAAGGAGGCAAGTAGCGCATGTGCGTCGAGTTCACGAGCCTCAACAAGTTCTGCCCTCATAACCCGTTCCCTCTCCCGCGCATCGACCAGATCATGGATTCGACGGCTGAGTGCGACCTGCTCTGCTTCCTAGATGCCTTCTCGGGCTACCACCAAATTAAGATGGCGGTGGAGGATGTGGAGAAAACGGCATTCCTGACCCCATGTGGGGTCTACTGCTACACCTGCATGCCTTTCGGGCTGAGAAACACGGGCACCACTTTCCATCGTCTGATGCACATCACCCTCAACCCTCAGCTCTGGAGGAACGTGGAGGCCTACGTAGACAACATCGTGGTCAAGACCAGAGAGGCCAGGACTCTCATCCAGGACCTAGAAGAAACGTTCGCTAACCGGCGCAAGGTGAAGCTGTGCCTCAACCCGGAGAAGCGCGTGTTTGGTGTACAATCTGGCAAGTTTCTAGGGTTCCTGGTTTCACACCGGGGAATTGAAGCTAATTCGGAGAAGATCAAGGCCATCGAAAGAATGAAGCCGCCCACAAACCTGAAAGAGATGCAGAAGCTTGCGGGATGCGTAACATCCCTGGGGCGCTTCATCTCTAAGCTTGGTGAACGTGCCCTCCTATTCTTCAAGCTCATGAAGAAGAAGGTGCCCTTTGAGTGGACTCCGGAGGCCGATGCCGCCTTCTGGGATCTCAAGGAGTACCTCACCAGCTCGTCGGTTATGGTAGCGCCACGACCCTGGAACCCATGACTCTATCTCGCCGCGACGCGTCACTCCGCCAGTGCAGTGCTAGTGGTGGAGCGCGAGGCCACCGGGCAATTTGGCATCCTCAGGACCCCCGTCGCCCCTTGACATGGTTCCGGAGGTAGATTCGACCACAGTTACCGGTGGCCCCGCCATCCAGCAAGAGGCACCCAAGATTCTTGAAGCGCCTAAGGATCCTGCAGCACCGACCCTCGTGGAGCACCCAGTGTACTTCATCTGCACCGTACTGCGCGACGCGCGCTCACGCTACCCGATGCCTCAAAAGCTGCTCCTGGCGCTCCTTGTCACCTCCAGGAAGCTGCGCCATTTCTTCCAGGGCCACCCTATCAAGGTTGTCTCGTCATACCCTCTCGAGAAATTGCTCCGGGGCACAAATGTCATCGGGAGGGTCGCCGAGTGGAACATCAAGCTCCAGGCATTCCAGTTGGAGTTTAGCACCACGCGAGCGATCAAGGGAGCAGCTCTGGCAGACTTTGTGGCAGAATGGACCGACGCGTCGGAGCAGGGGGCTGGCGAGGATCGCTCGCTGGCCCCCGGTGATGAAGCCCCGGACGGATGGGTGGTATACATCGACGGTGCCTTCTCGCGCCTTGGCGCGGGAGCTGGCGCCGTGTTATTATCTCCCACTCAGGACAAGTTGTACTACGTTGTACAACTTTGCTTCCAGTAAGGCAAGAAGTTCTCCAACAACATCACAGAGTATGAGGGCCCGATTGCCGGGCTCAAGGCCGCCGCTGCACTGGGGGTCAAGCGCCTCACCATCAGAGGCGATTCGCCGCTCCTCGTCGACTTCTCCAACAAGAAATACAAGCCCAAGGACGAGCACATGGAGGCATATCTGGAAGAGGTGCGTAAGATGGAAAAGCGATTCCAAGGGCTGGAGGTGCAGCACGTGCCAAGAGGCACGAACAAGGAAGTGGATGGCATCGCCAAACGAGCTTCCAAACAGGAGCCTCAGAGGCCGGACATCTTCGAGGAGCGGCTGCTCAAGCCGTCGGCAACACCGCCCACTCCTGAGCCGGTGTCCCCTGAGCAGGGGCTACCTGCGGCGCCTGCAGTCGGAGCTTCGTCCTGTGGACCAACTTCCGGAGCCCGCCTGCTACTCGCCGCGGAGCCCGAGGAGGGTTGCTGGACCCCAAGAGCTCAAGATGTACCTGCAACATGATACCTTGCCAGACAAGGAGGAAGACGCGAAGCTCGTGGTCTGACAGGCCTCGACTTACTGCATCCAAGACGGCGAACTCTATAGGAGGCGTCCCGATGACGTCTCACTAAAGTGCATCTCGAGGAAACAAGGATGTGAGCTGTTGGCTGACATCCACGGTGTGGACTGCAGTCACCATTCTTCGTCCCGCACCCTCGTGGGCAAGGGCTTCCGCAGCGGCTTCTTCTGGCCCACGGCGCTCAACGATGGCACGGAGCTTGTGCAGGCTTGCGAAGCGTGCCAGTTTCATGCCAAGCAGATCCACCAGCCAGTGCAGGGCCTCCAAACGATCCCGCTCTCCTGGCACTTCGTGGTCTGGGGATTGGACATCCTGGGTCCATTTCCCCAGGCAAAGGGGGCGCTACCGCTTCCTGTACGTCGCCATCGATAAATTCACCAAGTGGGCAGAGGTGGAGCTTGTTCGCGCAATCCCAGCCGAGTCGGCCATCAAGTTCATCCAGGGCCTCGTGAGGCAATTGGGGTCCCCAGCCGCATCATCATGGATAACGGTTCGCAGTTCACAAGCAATCTCTTTAGGTCATATTGTGCTAACCTTGGAACACGGATCTGCTACGCCTCGGTGGCTCACGCCAGGAGCAATGGTCAGGCCGAACGCACCAACGCGGAAGTCTTGCATGGCCACAAGATGCGCAACTTTAAGAAGAAGCTCGAGGCTTGCGGCAGGGGCTGGATCGACGAGCTCCAATCCATGTTGTGGTCGATACGAACCACCGCTACCAAACCCATGGGAGAAACTCCTTTCTCTCTCGTCTATGGGGCGGATGCGGTCTTCCCTCACGAGGTCAAGCATCGCTCCCCACGGGTCTTGGCTTTCGTCGAGGAATGCCAGGACGCCGCTTGGCGGATGGACCTCATGCTCGGCGAGGAGGGCCGCCACCGAGCTGCCCTCAAGGCGGCGCGATATTAGTAGGCATTGCGGCGGTACCATTGCCACAGCATCCGCACAAGAACACTTGAAGTTGGTGACTTGATCCTGAGGCGGGTCCTCTCCAGAGAGGGGTTACACAAGCTCTCGCCCATGTGGGAGGTCCCTTTTAGAATCGCCCGTGTCTCTAGGCCTGGTGCTGTGCGCCTGGAGACGCGGGATGGGATACCTATCCAGAATTCCTAGAACATTGAGCACCTCAGGAGGTTCTATCCGTAATCAAGGCTCCGTGCCCGTGAAGGTCTCCACTCATGACACTCTCACGTAATAATGAGTTGAGGCTGTACACGCCTCGGATTCTCCTGAGCGTTGCCTACGGTCCATCAGACGGGGCTCCCACCCACGTCCCAGTGGCAGTCCTTAGCTCCGCGCTGGCAAGAAGACGTAGTGTAGGGGTCGGACGCGACCTTTTTCCTTTTTTGGCTTGGTGTTTGGCTGTCAGCCTTTTCTACTTCCTTGGCTATCAGCCCTTCCTCTACCCCATGCTATGAAGTTCTCGTGTTTCTCGCATTTGGTTGGAAGTCTTGCTTGGTATTTTCTCTCGCCGGTTTTAAGTTCAGCTTAATAAGTAGGGGCTGTGCCGCTCGCTCTCCTTCGCGTGCCTCGCGCGTGGGGGCTGGGACACGGTCGGTCCCGGCTCTCGTCTGCCACGGTCCCGTGACCTCGCCAGGCCAAGCCTGCTCAGGCTCTGGCGTCGGACTTCTCAGTCCGCACGACCTATTCTGCCGAGCCAGCTCAGGCCTTGGTGCCTTAATCCACGCTCGGCGCTCTCACCAGCTCTCAGCGGCTCACCCATACCCGGGGGCTGCGCAGGTCAGGACCCCCCGAATTCAGTTATCCTCATGGCCCGTCGGGGGCTCACGACGCCAATGAGTCAGGAGCACTTTGCCTCAAGACGTCGCAGCACATAAGCTAAGTAATCTCACCCAGACAAAAAACATGATAGCAAGTTCTCGCTTCATACATATGTCATGGCCCATTACACGCCTTCTCGAGGCAACTTAAAATTTTGACACGGGAAGGAAATAAAGAAAAAGAAGAAGCAGAGGCCGCTCCCACTCAGTCGGAATCTCCCAACTCCTCCCGCTTCACCGAGCCACAGTGGTGCAACGACCCCCTTCCCTCGCCAAGCCGAGCTCGGTGATGCGGTGGCTCATTGTAGCCGCCGCTGCTGGGGGACTTGTTGCTGCCACGGAGGGGGGCCCGCGGCGCCCTCCAGGGCCAAGCTCGTCTCCAGAGGAGGAGCTGCCCCTCCGGAAGCCGCCCCACCATCCTCTTCATTGTCAGCTTCAGGACAGCACCCAAGGCGCCTCCCTTCCTCCGAGAAGACCCTGACGAACAACGTTGAGGCGCCGTCATACCTGAAGTGGAGCATGCACCTCCCTTGCAGCCGGCGCGCACGCGCAAATGACTGCCAGCCGCGCTCCAGGAACACGTCGCCCGAGGGAGCAACATCGACCTCCACCCAGGACGCACCACTGCAGCAACCGGCGGTCTACAGCCAGATGTCGCTGGGGCCTCCGGCTGGTAGCACGTTGCCGAATGAGCGAGGGGGCCGGAGCCACAAGCCACCAGGCTTCTCCGCCCACACTATGAACTCTGACGACATGTCAAAGGAGTGGAGCTGCAGGTGCGGAGGATGTACGACCGCCAAACGCCGCCTCGCGCCTCCTCTCCGACCGCGGCCACGACCACCTTCGCCGCGGGAAGAGGCGCCGCGCCTCTCACCGGCTACCTCGTCGGGACCCGGAAGGCCGCTCCCGCTCCCTCAAGGAGCCGCCGCGGGTGCAGCGGCATACTTGCGGGGACGACCGCGGCCCCTCTTCGACGGCGGCGAAGCCAAATCCTTTGGGGCCTTCCCCTTCTCCGCGGCGGACGGATTCCTCGGTGGCGCCATGGAGACCTCGCGGCAAGGAGAACAGCGGGGAGCAAACAAGGAGGCAGACGACACTGGCTTGAAGATGTCTTGGGGGCTTCCCCCCCTAGTCCCATTTATAGGACGGAGGAGCCCAACCGCCAGCCACTGGCATCACAGCCATAACAACCCCGTCATCTGCGCCGTGGAGTTGTCAAGTTGCACGGTTACCGAGACTGTGTGGGGAGCGAAGTCGCCACCTCCCATCCAACCGTCACGCGCCAGCCTGGCCCGCAGCCTTTTGGGGCCCGCGGCACTTCTTCCTTGACTAAGGCTTCGCCCCGAAGCCAACTCCGCACGTGCCTTGGGCCCGGGGGCTACTGTCGGTGTCCTGGGAACCAGGGTCCCCAAACTTGCCTGTCTGCGGGCTGTGATGCGCTCCTGCTATGGACTGGTATGGCCCAGCTAATCGACCAGCTTCTCAAGACCCTCACGAGGGGGCTAGGCCTCGCGAGGAGAACGACATCAAGACCCCCTCAGGAGCGGCCTCGGCTAGGTTGCTCCGGAGGGGCGGAGAATCCAAGACCAAGCCTGCCTCAGGAGGAGGCAGTGACGCACCGCGCTGGCGGGCGCCAGCGCGTGCCAGCGGCGCTGTTGCCATTTTGGTGCAAAGGAGACAGCGCAGGCGCAGGTTCCCGAGGAATGGGACAAAGGTTTCCCCATTGGTGCAACAAGACCGAAGACCACAAGGACAACAGGGAGGATATCACCACCGAGCCCACCACCGTGTCACCGCCTGATCCCTTTGCAGGCGAAGACCGCTTTTGTCAAGATAGGAACATCATTGTGTTTCCTCTCAAAATGGTCGTTGTGGGATCCCTTCCCGCCTAAACATTTCGGGGGAAGAGGACCCTGGCCGCCTATATAAGTAGGTAGGATCTCCACTATCGGGGGTTCAGATCCAGAAACTCTGCCCTCGCACAAAGGAGCAAGAACACTTGCCTCCTAACCCTCCTGGGCTCTCCTCCTGAGCTCAGGAACGACTGTACTCGTTCATACTCAAGCCCTCCTGAGGCTAATCCACCAAAGCAGGAAGTAGGGTTTTACACCGCAAGGTGGCCTGAACCTGGGTAAATTTGTGTGTGTTTTACTTGCTGTTCACTTGAATCTCTTCATCGGACGAGGGCGAGACGCTAGGTAGACGTGAGTGGGAGAGATCTTCGTTCACGCCCCTGTGTTCGAACTTCTTGGGTTTGCAGAGCCCCTAATCCAACAGCTTCATAGATCACTTTCAAGTATGCTTGAAGTATTATTGTTTTGATATTAATAAACTTTTGTTTTGAGTCTTATGGATCTGAATATTCATGCCAAAATAAAGAAGATTGCATTAGTAACTATGTTGGGTAGCATTCCACATCAAAAATTCTTTTTTTATCATTTACCTACTCAAGGACGAGCATGAATTAAGCTTGGGGATGTTTGATACGTCTCCAACGTATCTATAATTTTCAATTGTTCCGTACTATTATATTATCTATCTTGGAAGTTTTATATGCATTTATATGCTATTTTATATGATTTTGGGGCTAACTTATTAACCAAAGCCCAGTGCCAATTTCTGTTTTTTCCTTGTTTTTTTGTTTCGCAGAAAAGGAATATCAAACGGGGTACAAATGGAACGAAACTTCTTGGAGATTTTTCTTGGACTAGAAGATATCAGATGGACTTAGAGTACACGCCAGGGGATCCACGAGGCGGCCACAAGGGTGGGGGCGCCCCCAGGGGGTAGGGCGTGTCCCCTACCTTGTGGGCCCCTCGTGCCTCCCCCGGCCGACTTCTTCCGCCTATAAATACCAATATATTCCAAAAACATCAAAACATCCATCGAAACCACTTTTCCACCGCTGTAACCTTTTGTTCTCACGAGATCCCATCTGGAGGCCTATTCTGGTACTCTGCCGGAGGGGAATCAACCACGGAGGGCATCTACATCAACCCTATTGCCCTTCCGAAGAAGTGTGAGTAGTTTACCACAGACCTATGGGTCCATAGCTAGTAGCTAGATGGCTTCTTCTCTCTCTTTGATCTTCAATACCATGTTCTCCTCATTGTTCTTGGAGATCTATCTGATGTAATCTTCTTTTGCGGTGTGTTTGTCAAGATCCGATGAATTGTGGGTTTTATGATCAGATAATCTATGAATAATATTTGAGTTTCTTTTGAATTCTTTTATGCATGACCTTTTATCTTAGTAATTCTCTTCGAACTATCAGTTTTGTTTGGCCAACTAGATTGATAATTCTTGCAATGGGAGAAGTGCTTTGCTTTGGGTTTAATCTTGCGGTGCTCAATCCCAGTGACAGTAGGGGACATGACACGTATTGTATTGTTGCCATCGAGGATAAAAAGATGGGGTTTTCATCATATTGCTTGAGTTAATTCCTCTACATCATGTCATCTTGCTTAAGGTGCTACTCCGTTCTTATGAACTTAATACTCTAGATGCAGGCAGGAGTTGGTCGATGTGTGGAGTAATAGTAGTAGATGCAGGCAGGAGTTGGTCTACTTGTTTCGGACGTGATGCCTACATTCATGATCATTGCCATAGATGTCATTATAATTATTCGCTTTTCTATCAATTGCTGACAGTAATTTGTTCACCCACCATAAACTTGCTATCATGAGAGAAGCCACTAGTGAAACCTATGGCCCCTGATAACCCACAAGTGTAGGGGATCAGTTGTAGCCTCTTTCGATAAGAAAGAGTGTCGAATCCAACGAGGAGCTAAAGGTAGAACAAATATTCCCTCAAGTTCTATCGACCACCAATACAACTCTACGCACGCTTAACATTCGCTTTACCTAGAACAAGTATGAAACTAGAAGTACTTTGTAGGTGTTGTGGGATAGGTTTGCAAGAATAAAAATAGCACGTAAATAAAAACTAGGGGATGTTTAGATAAAGAAGTTATAAAGTTAGTAATTGCGAGTGTGGAAAAGTGGTGGTAGGAGTTGCGAAATTATCCCGAAGCAATTGACTACGTTACTAGACCGATAGCAAGTTTTATGTGGGAGAGGCCACTACTAGCATGTCATCCCTGACTTGGTATTCTATACACTTATGATTGGAACTATTAGCAAGCATCCGCAACTACTAACATTCATTAAGGTAAAACCCAACCATAGCATTAAGATATATTGGTCCCCCTTCAATCCCGTATGCATCAATTTCTATGCTAGGTTGAAGCTTCTGTCACTCTTGCCCTCCAATACATAGTCCTATCAACATACAACTAACCCTATGGTGTGATCCACGCGCGCGCTCATGCGATGGCCACCAAAGGACACCAACATAACCACAAGCAATTTAAACCAATCATAGCAATTCCCTAATTACTGATAGGACAACGAAAATCTACTCAGACATCATAGGATGGCAACACATCATTGGGAAATAATATGAAGAATAAAGCACCATGTTCAAGTAGAGGGTACAGCGGGTTGCGGAGAGTGGACCGTTGTAGATAGATGGGGGAAGGTGATGAAGATGTTGGTGAAGATGACAGAGGTGTTGGTGTAGATCGCGGTCACACGATGATGGCCCCGGCGGTGTTCTGGCGCTACCGTGAGAGAGGGGGGAGAGCCCCCCTCCTTCTTCTTCTTCTTCATTGACCTTCTCCCTAGATGGGAGAAGGGTTTCCCCCCTGGTGGCCTCCATGGCAGCGGAGGGGCGAGATCCCCTCCGAGATTGGATCTGTCTCTCTGTCTCTCTCTGTTTCTGCGTTCCCAGATTCTGGCCTTTCACCGTTTCTTATATTCTCGGAGATCCGTAACTCCGACTGGGCTGAATTTTTGACACGATTTTTATCCGGATATTGGCCTTCTCATGGCGAAAGAAGGGCACCAACCGCCTTACGGGGTGTTCATGAGGGTCAGGGGCGCGCCCACCCCGCTAGGGCGCGCCCCCTGCCTCGTGGCCCCCTCGGGCATCGTCTCGCGTTGATTCTTCTTCCCAAAAATCACATATATTCCAAAAAAAACTTTGTCCGTTTTTATCCCGTTTGGACTCCGTTTGATATGGCTATTATGCGAAACAAAAAACACGCAACAAAGAGGAACTGGCACTTGGCACTGGATCAATATGTTAGTCCCAAAAATAGTATAAAAATTTGCCAAGATTATATGAAAATTGTATAATATTGGCATGGAACAATCAAATAATATGGATACGACGGAGACGTATCAGCATCCCCAAGCTTAATTCCTGCTCATCCTCGAGTAGGTAAATGATAAAAAATATATTTTTTGATGTGGAATGCTACCTACCATAATCTTGATCATGAAATCTAATCATGGCATGAATATTGAGACACGAGTGATTCAAAGCAATAGTCTATCATTTGACATAAAAGAATTTAATACTCGGGCATCCCAACAAACAATCAACTCTTTCTAAATATCAATGCTAAAGAACGTTATCCCTACAAAATCATATAGTCTTTTATGCTCCCTTTTCTTAACACAAGGTACCCCTCATGCCCATCCCGGTGTCAGCCAAGCAATTGTTCTCATATTTTAATTTTTCGAACCTTTTCAACTCTTCACGCAATACATGAGCGTGATCCATGGACATAGCACTATGGGTGGAATAGAAGGTGGTAGTAGAAAAAAGTAGGGAGAAAGTCTCACATCGACTAGGCAAATCAATGGACTATGGAGATGTCCATCAATTGATATGAATGTGAGTGAGTAGGGATTGCCGTGTAACGGATGCACTAGAGCTATAAGTGTATGAAAGCTCAAAAGAAAACTAGTGGGTGTGCATCAACTTGCTTTCTCATGAAGACCTGGGGCATTTGAGGAAGCCCGTCGTTGCAATATACAAGCCAAGTTCTATAATGAAAATTCCCACTAGTATATGGAAGTGACAACATAGGAGACTCTCTATCATGAAGAGCATGGTGCTATGATGAAGCACATGTGTGGAAAAAAAGATAGTAGCATTGTCCCCTTTTCTTCGTTTCTTTTTTTCTTTTTTTGGGGCCTTCCTTTTTTTATTTGGCATTTCTTTCTTTTTTTGCCTTTCTTTTTTCCTTTTTTGGCCTTTCTTTTCGGGGCAATGCTCTAATAATGATGATCATCACACTTTTATTTACTTACAACTCGATGCTAGAACAAAAATATGACTATATATGAATGCCTCCGGCTATGTACCGGGATGTGCAATGATCTAGCATAGCAATGACATCAAAAACGGACAAGCCATGGAAACATCATTTTAGCTATCTTACGATCATGCAAGGCAATATGACAATGATGGTGCGTGTCATAACAAACGGAACGGTGGAGTTACATGGAAATATATCTCAGAATGGCTATGGAAATGCCATAATAGGTAGGTATGGTGGCTATTTTGAGGAAGGGTATAAGGTGGTTTGATGCACCGGCGAAAATTGCGTGGTACTTGAGTGGCTAGCAAGGTGGAAGGGTGAGAGTGTGTATAATCCATGGACTCAACATTAGTCATAAAGAACTCACATACTTATTGTGAAAAATCTATTAGCCCTCGAAGCAAAAATACTACGACGCATGCTCCTAGGGGGGAGGTTGGTAGGAGTTAATCATCACGCGCTCGCGACCTTCACGCAAAGATAAACAATCAAAATACAATGTGCGCCAATTTGGTTACATAGTTACGAGACCATACGTGCATGCTTTGGGAATCACAAACCTTAACACCAATATTTTTACTAAACCACAATCATTCACTAGTAACTCCCCCATATTAGCATCTCTATATCACAAAACTATTGCAAGGAATCAAATATATCATATTCAGCGATCTACAAGTTTATGTAGGGTTTTATGACTAACCATGTGAATGACCAATTCCTGTCAACTCTCTAAATAGATATAAGTGAAGCAAGATAGTTTTAATTCTTTCTACAAAAGATATGCCCATGCTCTAACAAATATATGTGAATCAAAAGAGCATTCTACAAATGGCGGCTTTCTATGTGAGGAGAAACATGCAATCCAAACTTCAAATAATATAAGTGAAGCATATGAAGCATTCTATAAAGCCATACTCAAAAGATATAAGTGAAGTGCAAAAAGCATTCTATAAATCAACCAAGGACTATCTCATACCAGCATGGTGCATTTATTAAAATAAAATATAAAAAGCACACGACGCTCCAAGAGTTTACGCATATTATGTGAACGAAACGAATCCGAAAACATACCGATACTTGTTGAAGAAAGATGGGATGCCTTTCGGGGCATCCCAAGATTAGTAGCTTGAGTCTCCTTGAATATTTACTTCGGGTGCCTTGGGCATCCCCAGGATTGAGCTCTTGCCTCTCCTCCTTCTCCTCATATCGAGACCTCCTCGATCTTCGAACACTTCATCCACACAAAACTTAACCGAACTTTTAGTGGCGGGGTTAGTGCATATGATCAATGAAATCCCATCATGTACTGCTCTAACATTATTATATAATTATGAACAAACATTACCCACTATATGTTATCACAATTCTATGGCCCCAAGTCAATTAGGCTTGAACAAGAATTCAAACATATACAAAAAATGAAGCTATAACAGCAATCTGTGAAAACAGGACAGTCTGTAGTAATCTAAATATTAACCATACTTTTGTAACTCAGAAAATTCTGGCAAAATTAGGAAAAATCAACAATTTGTATAGCAAAAAATTCAAAAAGTTTCAGATCCTTTCGACATTCCATTAAAAATGTAAAATCGCACACTACAGCCAAAGTTTCTGTTTTTGCACCGCACAAACCAGCCAGCAGTTTAGTCATCCTAAAGGAAACTCTTGGAACATTATTTTTATCATACAATGGAATTGTACAAGGGGATAATTATTTTTGTTGAAAAGTTTTTGTAATTTAAGATTTGCAAAGTTTTCATGGGCATGAACAAAGTTCAAGGAGCTCCCCCATTTCAACGATGCTCGTCCTTCTTACTTTCACTTTTCTTTTTGAAAAAGTTTTAGGTTCTCCTCTTAATTTTTTTGTTTTTAAACTTTATTAAAGCACACAACAAAAATAAATGTCTCTCTAAAACTTCCGGGTTGTCTCCCTGACAGCGCTTTCTTTAAAGCCATTAAGCCAGGCACATGGTGCTCAAGTAATGGATCCACCCGGATCCCAAGGTATATCAAAGCCAATTTTAATTAGCAATGATTTGGCATTTAGTAGTGAGCACAAAGTGATATGTGTCATGCAAAAACAAAGTCTAACTCTCTTCCTATGCATAGGCATGTCATACAAGAACAATTCATGCACATCAAGTAAAGGCCAATGCATAGTATAAGCAGTTTCTTGCAATTTTATCATGTTGGAAACATAGAGAGGCGGAGATGTAGTTCCACTCTCATAATAATTTCAAGTAGGAACAGCAAGCACATGCATATTATATTCATCAAAAACATCATGTGCAACGGAAAAAGGCAACCCATCAATATAATCATTAATAAGTGCAAACTTCTCCGATATAGTGTAGTTTGGAGAATTCAAAAAGATAATAGGACTATCATGTGTGGGTGCAATAGCAACTATCTCATGTTTATCATAAGGAACTATAGCAAGTTCATCTCCATAAGCATAATTCATATTGGCATCTTGGCCACAAGCATAGCAAGCATCAATTTCATCGAAAAGGGATATTTCAAATGAATCCAAGGGATCATAACAATCATCGTAGCATTCATCCTTTGGTAAGCACGAAAGGAAATTAAACAATGTATGAGATAAAGAGTTACTCTCATTAGAAGGTGGGCACGGGTGATCAATCCGCTCTTCCTCCTTTTGATCTTCGCTCTCCTCGTCATCTTTTTCATCTAATGAGCTCACAATGTCATCAATTTCTTCTTCCACAGTTTCCTGCAAAATATTAGTCTCTTCTTGGACAGCGGAGACTTTCTCAATATATGCATCAATATTGGAGTTATATTCATAATTCAAATAGCAATATTTCAATATAGCAAGATTTTCAGGCCTATAAACATCATCATCGAAAGCATCATACTTTTAAAACAGAGATTCAATTTCATAAGCACACTTAAAAGCCACGAATTCTTCTATTTGTTCCACATCATAATAATCATATATACCATTAGCATAAGAAGCTAAGGTTTCATTGTCATTAAATTCGCATGAAAAGGGAAGGCGTGGAGCCTTCATCCTAGAGCAACAAGTATAATCATATCTCAAGCATAGTTGTCGAGCATACCAATGCAACATTATAATTTGATCCCATAATAGTTTCCCTTTTTGTGTCAAGAAATAATCCCTAAAGTATTCACATTGATCCAATGTTAATCCCATTATGTAGTTGAATGGGGTTTTCTCGGGATTATCAAAGTAGTACATAATATTTTTCACATATTGAGCATCGAGGGTTTTAGGAGGTTCCCCAACTCCATGAGTAGAAAGTACACCTTTTTTTTGGTATTTCGTGTTCCATATCCACAACTAAAGATAGAGAACAACTTAGAATACCAAATAAATTCTACTTAGTGATAAAGCAAACAAGCACACACGAGAATATTCACCCCACGCTATTGTTCCCCGGCAACGGCGCCAGAAAAAGGTCTTGATAACCCACAAGTGTAGGGGATCATCTGTAGCCTATTTCGATAAGTAAAAGTGTCGAACCCAACGAGGAGATAAAGGTAGAACAAATATTCCCTCAAGTTCTATCGACCACCGATACAATTATGTGCACGCTTAACATTCGCTTTACCTAGAACAAGTATGAAACTAGAAGTACTTTGTAGGTGTTGTGGGATAGGTTTGCAAGAATAAAAAGAGCATGTAAATAAAAACTAGGGGCTATTTAGATAAACAAGTAATAGAGTTAGTAATAGCGAGTGTGGAAAAGTGGTGGTAGGAGTTGCGAAATTCTCCCTAAGCAATGGACTACGTTACTAGAGCGATAGCAAGTTTTATGTGGGAGAGGCCACTGCTAGCATGTCATCCCTGACTTGGAATTCTATGCACTTGTGATTGGAACTATTAGCAAGCATCCGCAACTTCTAACGTTCATTAAGGTAAAACCCAACCATAGCATTAAGATATATTGGTCCCCCTTCAATCCCGTATGCATCAATTTCTATGCTAGGTTGAAGCTTCTGTCACTCTTGCCCTCCAATACATAGTCTTATCAACATACAACTAACCCTATGGTGTGATACACGTGCGCGCTCATATGATGGGCACCAAAGGACACCAACATAACCACAAGCAATTTAAACCAATCATAGCAATTCACCAATTACTGATAGGACAACGAAAATTTACTCAGACATCATAGGATGGCAACACATCATTGGATAATAATATGAAGCATAAAGCACCATGTTCAAGTAGAGGTTACAGCGGGTTGCGGGAGAGTGGACCATTGTAGAGAGATGGGGGAAGGTGATGAAGATGTTGGTGAAGATGACGGAGGTGTTGGTGTAGATCGCCGTCACACGATGATGGCCCCGGCGGTGTTCCGACGCCACTGGGAGAGAGGGGGAGAGAGCCCCCCTCATTCTTCTTCTTCCTTGACCTTCTTGATGTCTACTATGCACCCTTCTTCTTGTAGACGTTGTTGGGCCTCCAAGTGCAGAGGTTTGTAGGACAGTAGCAAATTTCACTCAAGTGGATGACCTAAGGTTTATCAATCCGTGGGAGGCGTAGGATGAAGATGGTCTCTCTCAAGCAACCCTGCAACCAACAAAGAGTCTCTTGTGTCCCCAACACACCCAATACAATGGTAAATTGTATAGGTGCACTAGTTCGGGGAAGAGATGGTGATACAAGTGCAATATGGATGGTAGATATGGTTTTTTGTAAACTGAAAATATAAAAACAGCAAGGTAGTAAGTGGTAAACGTGAGCATAAATGGTATTGCAATGATAGTAGGCAAGGCCTAGGGTTCATACTTTCACTAGTGCAAGTTCTCTCAACAAGGATAACATAATTGGATCATCTTACCAGCCCTCAACTTGCAACAAAGAGTCACTCCAAAGTAACTAATAGCGGAGAACAAACGAAGAGATTATGTTAGGGTACGAAACCACCTCAAAGCTATTCTTTCTGATCGATCTATTCAAGAGTCTGTGTTAACGTTCAATCTATCATAGAGTTCGTACTAGAATAACACCTTAAGAAACAAATCAATCAAAACCCTAATGTCACCTAGATACTCCATTGTCATCTCAAGTATCCGTGGCATGATTATACAATATGCATCACACAATCTCAGAAACATCTATTCAACCAACACATAGAACTTCAAAGAGTGCCCCAAAGTTTCTACCGGAGAGTCAAGACGAAAACGTGTGCCAACCCCTATGCATAGATTCCCAAGGTCACGGAACCCGCAAGTTGATCACCAAAACATACATCAAGTGGATCACGTGATATCCCATTGTCACCACAGATAAACACGCGCAAGACATACATCAAGTGTTCTCAAATCCTTAAAGACTCAATCCGATAAGATAACTTCAAAGGGAAAACTCAATCCATTACAAGAGAGTAGAGGGGGAGAAGCATTATAAGATCCTACTATAATTGCAAAGCTCGCGATACATCAAGATATTGCCATCTCAAGAACACGAGAGAGGGAGAGAGAGAGATCAAACACATAGCTACTGGTACATACCCTCAGCCCCGAGGGTGGACTACTCCCTCCTCATCATGGAGAGCGCCGGGATGATGAAGATAGCCACCGGAGAGGGATTCCCCCCCTCCGGCAGGGTGCCAGAATGACGGTAGATTGGTTTTCGGTGGCTACAGAGGCTTTCGGCGGCGGAACTCTCGATCTTGGTTAATTTCTGGTGGTTCCAGTATTTATAGAAATTTTTGGAGTCGGGGCCAAGTAAAGGGGAGCTACAGGCCATCCTCGAGATAGGGGGCGCGCCCCCCTTCCCAGGGCGCGCCCTCCACCCTCGAGGGCAGCCTGTGGCTCTCCTGGCCCAACTCTTTTGCTTCAGGGGCTTCTTTTGGTCCAGAAAAAATCATAAAAAATTGGCTTGTCAATTGGACTCCGTTTGATATTCCTTTTCTGTAAAACCCTAAAACAGGAGAAAAACAGAAACTAGCACTGGGCTCTGGGTTAATAGGTTAGTCCCAAAAATCATATAAAAGTGTATAATAAAGCCCATAAGACATCTTAGAAGGATAATATAATAGCATGGAACAATCAAAAATTGTAGATACGTTGGAGACGTATCACTTCTCCCTAGATGGGAGAAGGGTTTCCCCCCCTTGTCCATGGCCTCAATGGCGGCGGAGGGGCGAGAGCCCCTCCGAGATTGGATCTGTCTCTCTATCTCTCTCTGTTTCTGTGTTCCCAGATTCTGGCCTTTCACCATTTCTTATATTCCCGGAGATCCGTAACTCCGATTGGGCTGAATTTTTGACACGACTTTCATCCGGATATTGGCTTTCATGCGGCGAAAGAAGGGCACCAACCGCCTTACGGGGTGGTCACGAGGGTCAGGGGCGCACCCACCTGCCTCGTGGCCCCCTCAGGCATCGTCTCGCTTTGAATCTTCTTCCCAAAAATCACATATATTCCAAAAAATATATCCGTTCGTTTTTATCCTGTTTGGACTCCGTTTGATATGGATGTTCTGTGAAACAAAAAACATGCAACAAACAGGAACTGGCACTGGGCACTGGATCAATATGTTAGTCCCAAAAAAAGTATAAAAAGTGGCCAAGCGTATATGAAAATTGTATAATATTGGCATGGAATAATAAAAAATTATAGATACGACGGAGACGTATCAGCCCCCGGGTCTCTTTTACATCTTATAAGTTTCAGATCTACTATCTTGCAATCTTTTACTTTTCAATCTATAAACCAAAAACCCAAAATTATTTACTTTATTTTTTTCTATCTCTATCGGATATCACTTTTGCAAATAACCTATAAGGGATTGACAACCCCTTTATAGCGTTGGGTGCAAGTTGTTGATTGTTTGTGCAGGTATTTGGCGACTTGTGTGTAATCTCCTACTGGATTGATACCTTGGTTCTCAAGAAACTAAGGGAAATACTTAATTCACTTTGCCGCATCACCCTTTCCTCTTCAAGGGAACACTAACGTTACCTCGGAAAAGCAGCGAGGAAACACATTACTCCGTTTCTCCATGAACTTAATACACTAGATGCATGTTGGATAGCGGTCGATGTGTGGAATAATAGTAGTAGATGCAGGCAGGAGTCGGTCTACTAATCTTGGGCGTGATGCATATATAATGATCATTGCTTGGATATCGTCATAACTATCCAATTTTCTATCAATTCCCCAATAGTAATTTGTTTACCCACCGTGTGCTATTTCTTGAGAGAAGCCACTAGTGAAATCTACGGCCCTCGGGTCTATTCTTTATCATATTTGCCTTCCAATCTACTATTTTCCTTTGCGATCTATTTTTATTTGCTTTTATTTTCTGATCTATATTATCAAAAACCCAAAAATATCTTGTTGTGTTTTATTTGTCGTTCTTTTATTTGCATCTATCAATCTACACAACTACCAATCTTTTACCTGAGAGGGATTGACAACCCCTCTTACACGTGGGGTTGCAAGTATTTGTTCTTTGTGTGCAAGTACCATTTACATATTGTTGCTTGAGTCTCCTACTAGTTCGATAACCTTGGTTTCACATTTGAGGGAAATACCTACCATAGTTGTATTGCATCATCCCATCCTCTTTGGGGAAGTACCGACGTAGTTCAAGCGACATCAAAAGGAATTTATGGCGCCATTAATTGGGAGACAACATCAACATCTATCAGGTTCCTAATCACAAATCTTATCTCCTTGCAATTTACATTATTTGTCATTTGCCTCACATTTTCATCTCCCCCACTTCTCAAAATTTTGCCGTTTTATTTGCCCTCTTTTTCGTTCGCCGTTTTTCTCGTCAGATATGTTTTTGTTTGCAATCTTGCTTCTGTAATCACGATGTATCAAGAAAATACCAAGTTACGTGATTTTTCCAATACTAATAATAATGATTTTGTTAGTACCCCGATTTCTCCTCCCACCACTAGTGCGGAGTCTTGTGATATTAATGCAGCTTTGTTGAATCTTGTTACGAAAGAGCAATTGTCCGACACTCCTAATGTGGTTGTCGCATCCCATCTAAACACATTCGTAGAATAGTGTGATATGCAAAAGAAAAAAATATGTGAACAATGATATTGTGAGGTTGAAATTATTTCCTTTCTCTTTGCGGGATAGTGCAAAATTTTGGTTTTCCTCTTTGCCTCACAATAGTATCGATTCTTGGGACAAATGCAAAGATGCTTTTATTACTAAGTATTTTCTGACCGCAAAAATTATTTCCCTTAGAAATGGAATCATGAATTTCAAGCAACTTGAGCCTGAACATGTTTCACAATTGGGAAAGAATGAAATTGATGCTAAGAAACCGTCCAACTCATGGTTTAAATTTTTGGATGATCATACAAAAAAATTATGCGAGATTGAATTTTGTCTCTAGAAATCTTTTAGATTCCGCCACGGGTGGTACTTTTATGGAAATTACTTTGTGTGAAGCCACTAAATTGCTAGATAATATCATGGCTAATTATTCATAATGGCATACCGAAAGAGCGCCTACTAGTAAAAAAGTTAATTCGGTTAAAGAAATTAATTCTTTGAGTGAAAAAAGTTGATGCTCTTATGAAGATGGTTGCTAGTAAAAATGCTCCTATTGATCTTAATGATGTGCCTTTGTCTACTTTTATTGAGCAAACTAGTGATGCCATAGATGTGAATTTTATCTCGCAAAATAATTTCAATAACAATGCTTATAGAGGTAATTTCAATACAAGGCCTTCTCCTCAGAATTCCTCTAATAATTATGGTAATTCCTATGGTAATTCTTCCTACAATAATAATAGGAATACCTCTGATCTTGAGAATAATATTAAAAAATTTATCAATACTCAAAAGGTTTTCAATACTATGGTAGAGGAAAAGTTGAGCAAGCTTGACGATATGTCTAGAATTATTGATAGAATTTCTCATGATGTGGAAAATCTTAAGTTGATTTTTTTACCCAATATTGATGAGTTAATTAAAGCTTTGTATGTTTCTATGGATGAAAGTAAGAAAAGAACCGCTATGCATAGAGCTAAAAGGAAATTTTTAGAAAGAGCGTTTTCTAGTGATTGCTTTCATAAAAATGATGGAGATCTTGAAATGACTGGTGGTTCTTCTATTGATTCTCTGTTTAGTAAAACTAAGATTGATGATAAAGGGACTGGAGAAGAGTCAATTTTAGTTAAAAGGTGTCCCGATAATTCGGAGGGTGAAAATCTTGTTGAGAAAATTGATAAAAGTGGTTTGGAGAGATTAAGGATTTAACTAGTGATGTGCCCACTCTTTTGGATTACAAAGACTATAATTATGATAGTTGTTCTCTAATTGATTGTATTTCTTTGTTGCAATCCATGATAAATTCACCCCATGATTATGAACAAAATAAAGCTTTTACTGAACATATTGTTGATGCCTTGATGAAAGCTTTAGAAGAAAAGTTGGAATTAGAGGTTTCGATCCTTAGAAAACTACATGATGAATGGGAACCTACTATTAAAGTCAAGATTAAAAATTATGGATGTTTTTCTTTGTGTGATTTGGGTGCTAGTGTTTCCACAATTCCGAAATCTCGCTGTGATGTGCTTGGTCTTACCGATATTGAAGAGTGTTCTTTAAATTTGCACTTGGCAGATTTTACTATTAAAAAGCTATTGGGAAAAATTAATGATGTGCATATTCTTGCAAACAGGAATTATGTTCCCATAGAATTTATTTTTCTTGATATTGATTGCAATCCGTCTTGTCCAATTATACTTGGTAGACCGTTTTTACGCACTGTAGGTGCTACGATTGACATGAAAGAAGGCAATATTAAATTTCAATTTCCACTAAGGAAAGGGATGAAACACTTCCCCAAAACAAGAATTAAACCACCCTATGAATCAATCATGCGGGCATCCTATGGATCTAGAACTAAAGATGACAATACTTGAGATCTATGTGCTATGCCTAGCTAGGAGCGTAAAACGATAGCGCTTGCTGGGAGGCAACCCAATATCTATCCTTTTGCCTTTTGTTTTTTTGCTGTTTTCAATAAAACCACAATTATGCCTCTGGTTAGATGTGTTTTTGTGGTTTAAATTAGTGTTCGTGCCAACCAAAGCCTTTGCGATGATTTGGTTGATAGTTGATTTGATTGCGTTGAAAATCAGAATTCTTTTTCGTCTAGTGCCAGAATTGTGGACAGCGAGTGGAACGTGATCAATTCTTGAAATATTTACACATTATCAGGATACAAATTTCCCATGTTTTCCTATTTTTTTAAAATAGAGTTACAGAAGTATGACTAAAAATTGCGTCTTTATAGACTCTTCTATTTTTTATAGATTCTGTTTTCGTTGTGTTATGTGCTTGTTTTGATGAATCTATGGTTTTTTTTTTGAAGAGTTTAAGCCATGGAAAAGTTATAATATGGTAGATATAATGCAATAACAAAATATGAATTTGTTTGCTACAATAATTAAAGTAAAGATTGATTTTGTTATACTAACGGATCTCACAAAGTTTTGTTGAGTTTTGTGTGATTGAAGTTTTCAAGTTTTGGGTGAGATGACGATGGATGAAGGAATAAGGAGTAGCAAGATCCTAAGCTTGGGTATGCTCAAGGCAGCCCAAGATAATATGCAATAAGTATCAAGCAACTAAGCTTTGGGATGCCCCTAGTGGCATCCTGTCGGTGTACTAAGATAGGGGTACCTTAGTACCCCAACTTGTGCACGGGCAGTAGCAGCTTCCCGCGGCAGGGTTTACCACGTGCTCGCCGGAGACCTTTCTGGTCCCTATAAAGCCATTCAAAAACAAAGTATACAAGTCAGAAGACCAAGGCCCCGGCAAGTGGAGCTTGCCGGGAAGGCCGTCCCAAGCTCGAGATTATCACATTGACACAAGGCCCTGGCAAGAGGAGCTTGCCAGGAAGACCAGAAGACTGCATCTCAGAAGACACGCCTCGGCGCACCCTGCGCCCCGGCAGGACCCGGGGAGCGACAAGCTTCCGGGCCCGGCAAGATCAAGACCCCGGCAAGGTGCTTGCCGGGGGAGGCCTGCGCTGTGTGCCCGCGCTCCAGCTCATCGGCCCACGCGTCGCCCTGGGGCCCTTCCAGGGACGCGTGGCGGATGGCTGTGCAGCCTGGGGGACACGGTGGCACGCCACGGTGACGAGGCTACCGCCGTGGCGAAAGGAGACGCATGGACGGGTGCTTTTGGGGTCGACGGTGACGGGCATTTAATGCCCTTGTCACCCACTGTCAAGGTTAGGTGAAGACCACTGTTCATCCACTGTTCATGCAATGTTCCCGCACTGTTACAACTACCACCAAAGTTACATTTTTACCCTCCTCTACGTTGACACCTGTCGGTGACCCCTTGAGCTATAAAAGGAGGCCCATGCACAACGTAGAAAGGGTTCGGAACCTAGACAGCTCTCTTGCTCGGTGTAGCTAGCTCTTCAAGCTCCCGAGCCCAAGAACTCAATACAATCTAAGCAGGAGTAGGGTTTTACGCGTCCGTCGCGGCCCGAACCTGGGTAAACTGCCCGCGTGCTCTCCTCGATCTGCTCTTCGTGCTCCCTCCGCTCCCTTACCGCAACATAGAAGGGGCTCCGGTCCCATAGGTGCTCGTGGGAGGACAGTTTCCCCCGACATCTTTGGCGCGCCAGGTAGGGGGCGTCGAGGTTGTGCGAACCTGATCCGGCGCTCACGCGGGCGCATTCTTCATCAACCTCTTCAGCTTCATCAACTTCATCAGCAGCAACATGGCCCCGAAGAAGAAGGCTTCGGAGGTCGCAGGCCCGTCTGCGTCGATCCCACCACCACCAGAACCAACGGTGGGTGGGGGAGACGCCGGCGGAAGGGTGGTCGCCGGCGAGGAAACTCACGGCACCGCCAAGTCCAAGGACAAGACGGACGACCGGGCAAACTCCAAGGCCTCGGTCTCCGTAGACGCACCACGTCCATCTCAGCAGACGACAGGCCAGCAGCGCCGTGGTACAGGAGCTACCATTCGCTTGCTGGACCAAGGACAAACCGGAGGGTCGCGGGACGCTCAAGGCCACCGTCTTGGCGCGAGCAAGGCGTGGTCGCCGGGGCGAGAGACTGCTCCTTCTAACCCTGTTAGAAGTCCGAGCATATCTCGCTCCTCGCACCGCTCGCCGCCGCTCCCCTCCTCTCCAGCAGAAGCTCTCGCAAGAGTGCAACTGCTCCTCGAATTCCCTCCAGCGGCAGACAAGGCCGAAGACTGGAGGGCGACGATCCAAAGCCTCATCGCCTTCGCCAACAACGACACGCCGCAGCAGCCGGCGGCTTCGCGGCCACGGCAAGTCGACCAGGCGAAGGCCGACGGCGACAAGACCGCCGAGGGTGCCACCACCGTGCACTCCCCGCCGCGGAAGCAGAAGACGCCACCCCGCCGGATTAACGTCGACGATGACTCCACGGCGTCGTCGGATCCGCGGGCTCGTCGGGACCAGCGCCAAGACCTTGACGATCGGCGGCAAGAAGACGCTCGGACGCGCATCGAGCGCCGACGAGAAGCCCGGCGACAATCGGACCAGCGCGCTGGGACCGCTGTCGACACGCACGCGCCCGGTGAACCAGGCGACTTGCCGTACGCGGCAGGTTGCCCTGCGTTCACCCGTGAGCTGCGGCGAGTCCAGTGGCCCAGCATGAAGAATTTCAAGCCCGACGTACCCGAGAAGTACGACGGCAAGACGCACCCCTCGGAGTTCCTCAGCATCTACACCATCGCGGTGCAGGCTGCCGGGGGGCGCAACGAGAAGATACTGGCGAACTACTTCCCGCTAGTGCTTAAGCCGAACGTTCGTTCTTGGCTTATGCACTTGCCGGAAGGCTCCATTTCTTCGTGGGCAGATATGTGCCACCAATTTGTTGGCGCCTTCACGGGCGGCCACAAACCCCACGGCCAGGAGAGTGATCTCCACATCTTGGCCCAGAAGGAAGGAGAGCCCCTGCGCAAGTACATCCAACGATTCAGCCGTGTGCAACACAACATCCCCGACGTCCACCCTGCCGCGGTTATCAGCGCGTTCCATCAGAACGTGCGTAACCGCCGCATGCGAGAAGAGATGGCCATGACCAAGATTCGGGATGTCAGCGAGCTCTACGCTCTGGCTGACAAGTGTGCGCGCGCCGAAGAGGGGAGGAGACTCCCCGGGGAGGATGCTGGCGCAGGGGGAAGCGACAGCGAGGATGCCGCCCCGGCAAAGAAGAGCCGGCGGCGAAACAACAGAAGAAAGAAGAGCAAGGAAGTGCTGGTCGTCGAGAAGTCCGGCAAGGAGGCTCCCGCCAAGAAGGCACAGGCTGGCGGCTCCGGCAAGGAGCCTGCCCCTGTGGCGGCAGCCGACAAGCAGGACGGCTCCGACAAGCAATACTGCAAGATCCACCGCACCAAGGGCCACGACCTCTCCAACTGCAAGCGAGTCGAGTACCTCGTAGAACAGCAGAAGGCTGAATACGAGCGGCGCGACAAGGAGAAGGCCCAAGGTGGCGGAGGAGAGCCAAGCAAGAAGCGGCCATTCAATGGCCGGGGAGGACGCCGCGGCAAGGGCAAGCAGCGGCAACGTGACCGACCTCCCCGGGGCCGCGACAAGGATGAGGAAGAAGACGACGACGACGACATGGAGGAAGGTTATAACAGCGAGCAGGAGTTCCAGAAGGCCACAGAAGTTCTGTGTGTCGACGGAGGCGCCTCTCTGCATACTTCCCACCGCCAACTCAAGCAGTGGGTGCGGGAAGTAAACGCAGCTGAGCCGCCCGTTGAGTCACGCAGGCTCCTGAAGTGGTCCAGCACGCCCATCATTTTTGATCTTGAGGATCACCCTGACCGCACCACTGCGGTCGGGTGCTTGCCGATGTTGGTCTCGCCCACCATCCGCAACCTCAAGGTCACCAAAATGTTGGTTGACGGCGGGGCCGGCCTGAACTTGATCTCCTCGGCTGTGATCAAGAAACTCCAGATCCCAGACGGCGAGCTCGAAGAGACCGGTTCGTTCCAAGGAATAAACCCGGGAAGGAGCAAGCCCAAGGGAAAGATTACTCTGCCAGTGACCTTTGGCGGGGAGCTCAACTTCAGGACGGAGAGGATAACCTTCGATGTTGTCGATATCCCATTGCCATACAATGGGATACTTGGACGTCCTGCCCTCGCCAAGTTCATGGCAGCTTCCCATTACGCCTAGAATATACTCAAGATGTCGGGGCCGATAAGCGTTATCTCTGTCCCTGGCGACAAGAAGGACGCGCTTATCTGCGCCGACAAGATCTACCGGGATGCAGCAGCCGCAGCGGAGAGCAGCACACTTGCCGCTGAAGCTCCCGGGGGGAAGAAGACCAAGACCAAGTCCGGCAAGTGCTCTGGGGCCCACTCTGGCAAACGCACCTCTTCGGAGTGCTGCGCTGCCGTCGAGGACGTTCCATCGAGCTCCACCGGCAAGTGCAAGAAAGGGATGGCCGCTGCACCGGCAACCAAGAAGGTGTCCGCCAAGGAGGACGGCACTGGTGGTACCTTCACCATCAGTGCTACGCTTGACAGCAAATAGGAAAGCGCGCTCGTTGCCTTCCTGCGGGCGAATGTCGATGTGTTTGCGTGGCAACCATCTGACATCCCCGGCGTTCCCAGGGAGGTAATTGAGCACAAGCTTGCCGTTTGTCCTCATGCGCGGCCCGTCAAGCAGAAGGTCAGGAAGCAGGCCGTGGAGCGCCAAGAATTCATTGCCGAAGAAATCAAGAAGCTAGAAGCAGCAGGCCTGGTCAGAGGCGTGATCCATCCTACGTGGTTAGCAAATCCAGTTGTCGTGCGTAAGGCCAACGGGAAGTGGAGACTGTGTATAGACTTCACTGATGTGAATAAAGCATGTCCCAAGGATCCATTTCCCTTGCCGCGCATTGACCAGATTGTTGACTCCACCGCCGGATGTGAGCTGCTTTCCTTCCTTGATGCGTACTCAGGCTACCACCAGATATTTATGGCCAAGGAAGATTAAGAGAAGACTGCATTTATCACTCCATGCGGCACATATTGCTTCATACGCATGCCCTTTGGATTGAAGAATGCAGGCTCGACATTTGCAAGGGTGGTGCACACTGCTTTTGAGCCACAGATACACAGAAACGTGGAAGCCTACATGGATGACATAGTGGTCAAGAGCAAGAGCAAAGATACCCTGATCCAAGATTTGGAAGAAACATTTGCAAATCTGCGCAAGATTCAGCTCAAGTTGAACCCCGAGAAGTGCGTCTTCGGAGTCCCCTCCGGCAAGCTTCTCAGGTTCTTTGTGTCCCAGAGGGGGATTGAAGCCAACCCCGACAAGATAAAAGCCATCGAGCAGATCGAAGCCCCGAAGCGCGTCAAGGACGTAAGGAGACTTGCAGGTTGTGTAGCTGCCCTCAGTAGGTTCATTTCAAAGTCTGCAGAACGCGCCCTGCCTTTCTTCAAAATCTTGAAAAAGGCAGGTCCTATGAAATGGACTCCGGAAGCGGAGGCAGCACTGCAGGACTTGAAAGGATACCTATCCTCCACTCCAATACTTGTCGCACCTAGGCCACAAGAGAAGTTGCTGCTGTACTTAGCAGCAACCAATCAAGTGGTTAGTGCTGCGTTAGTAGCGGAGAGGGAGGCCGACGAGGAGTCTACACCACCGGCAAGCGAATCCAGCGACAAGCAGGGGGCCGCTCCGACAAGCTCTGGCCCCGACAAGGACAACTCTGCGCAGGAGCAAGGAGAAGTGCGAAGAAGGATGGTGCAGCGCCCAGTGTATTTTGTAAGTTCCCTCTTGCAGGGGGCTAGATCAAGATACTCTGGGGTGCAGAAGTTGCTTTTAGGCCTCCTCATGGCCTCGAGAAAGTTGCGCCATTACTTCCAAGCACACGAGATAACGGTTGTCACTCGCTTTCCATTAAAGAGGATATTGCACAATCCAGAAGCAACAGGCAGGATCGTCGAGTGGGCACTGGAGCTGTCGAGCTTTGGCCTCAAGTTTGAGAGTACCTCAACCATACAGAGCAGAGCTTTGGCAGAATTTATAGCTGAATGGACCCCAACGCCGGATGAAGAAGTTCCAGAAACAAGCGTCCCCGTACAAGAAGCAAGCAGTGAATGGGTAATGTACTTTGATGGTGCCTTCTCGCTGCAAGGCGCCAGTGCCGGCGTGGAACTTATAGCGCCCACCGGAGAACACCTCAAGTATGTTATCCAGATGCACTTTCCCAGGGAACAAGCGACAAAAAATACTGCTGAGTATGAAGGTTTGCTTGCCAGCCTCAGGATTGCGGCCGAACTTGGGATCAAGAAGTTGATTGTGCGGGGAGATTCTCAGTTGGTGGTCCGACAAGTGAACAAGAGTTACCAAAGCCCCTTGATGGAAGCCTATGTTGATGAAGTGAGGAAGCTTGAAGAACATTTTGAGGGTTTGCAAATGGAGCATGTCCCAAGAGCTCAGAATGATATCGCAGATGGCCTTTCAAAGTGTGCTGCAATGATGTTACCTGTGGAACCAGGGACCTTCCTGCTCAAGCTAACTCAACCATCCGTTACACCATCAGCTGGGCCGAACAAGAAGAGAAAGTTGGTCTCCGGCGACTACTTGCCGGCGGATCTTCCCGAAGCCGCCGCCAAGGTCCCCAAGATCAACAACCAAAACGCTGAGGAACAGCTTGCTCCTGCAGATCCAAGGATCTGTACAGTTGAAGCATGCGTTCCCGACAAGCCCTGCCCCGGCAGGCTTGCCGGGGAACCATCAGCTCCGGCAGAGCCAGAAGTTCTTGCCGTAGAAGATGAGGTTCCCGCAGCGGCCCTCATGCCTTTAATCCTTGCCGTTGAGCCTCGGGCTCCGGCATGGGCGCAGCAGATCGTCCGTTTTCTGCAAACTGGAGAACTTCCCGACGACCCAGAAGAGATAGAGAAAATAACCAGGCAGTCAAGTATGTACCAGTTCATTGACAATGAACTGTACAGAAGGAGACTCAATGGTGTCAGGTTGAAGTGCATTTCCAGAGAAGATGGACAGAAGCTGTTGGCAGAGATACATGGAGGCATATGTGGTCACCACATTGGCGCAAGGGCACTTGCCGGGAAGGCATTCCGGCAAGGGTTCTTCTGGCCAGAAGCCCTCCAAGATGCAACTGCACAAGTAACCAAGTGTGAAGCGTGCCAGTTCCATGCCAAGCAAATTCATCAGCCAGCTCAAGCTCTCCAGACGATCCCTTTGTCCTGGCCCTTCTCGGTCTGGGGGCTCGATATCCTCGGCCCTTTCCCCCGTGCTGTCGGGGGCTTTGAGTACTTGTACATTGCAATCGACAAGTTCACAAAGTGGCCAGAAGTGGAACCAGTGAGAAAGGTGACAGCACAGTCAGCAGTCAGGTTCTTCAGGTCAATTGTTTGCCGTTTCAGAATCCCTAACAGGATCATCACCGACAACGGTACACAGTTTACTAGTCGCACCTTCATGCAGTACGTCCAAGACCTTGGCGCCAAGGTCTGCTTCGCTTCTGTTGCTCACCCGAGGAGCAATGGTCAAGCGGAAAGGGCAAATGCTGAAGTGTTGCGCGGACTTAAGACAAGAACCTTCGACAGGCTGCGCAAGTGCGGAAGAAACTGGATAGAGGAGTTGCCGGCGGCTCTTTGGTCAATCAGAACGACACCAAGTCGAGCCACCGGGCAGACACCCTTTGCTCTTGTTTATGGAGCAGAGGCAGTTCTCCCCACGGAACTCGTATACGGATCTCCTCGAGTGCTCGCTTATGATGAGCTCGAGCAAGAGCAACTGCGACAAGATGACGCATTGCTCCTCGACGAGGAACGTCTCCAGGCTGCTATACGAGCTGCTCGATACCTGCAAGCCTTGCGCCGCTATCATAGCCGCAAGGTCAAGGCCAGGAGTCTCGAGGAAGACGACCTTGTTCTTCGGCGTGTTCAGTCCGCCAAGAATTCCAACAAGTTGACGCCGAAGTGAGAAGGCCCTTATCGGGTGAGACAAGTCACAAGGCCCGGCGCTGTCCGCCTTGAGACCGAAGAAGGCTTACCGGTGAGCAATTCCTGGAACATATTGCATCTTCGCAAGTTTCACCCATAAGGCGCGGTTGCCGTGATCCGCTCCGGCAACCACCTTTTGTACGAGTCTTGCCGCTGTTGCATGTAAACCTTTGTACAAAGCCGGGCGCAGATCCCGTGCATCAGTAAAGTTTTTGTGCTTCGCACTTTTTGCCATTTTTCATGCTTTTCTCTGTTATTTGCATGCATTGTTTGGCACCTTGTGCAATGCACGTCCCCGGTAAGCACTAGCAGTCCTTGAGGCTATATACTTGCTTTTCTTCCTCTTTTTCTTTCCCTCTTAAGCAGAAGGAATATTCCTCGCGCACAAGTTTGCCGGGGGGGGG
>LR738709.1:122784992-122809171 GCA_902687465.1 Secale cereale | reverse complement strand
GGGGGGGGAAGGAGATGGAAGATGACCCAAGTGCTGTTCAAGAAAGAGAAGCCTTATCAGGGAGCAAACAGTATATGAAAGCTAAGTTACTAGAATTCGAGCAGTTCAAATTTTTTAAAATTTTAGTTATCTTCCTTGAGCAACCACACTTTGTATGGAAAACCTGTGCGCGGAGGAACCTACCCGTGGCTAACCGCACCCTTACTTTGTTTTCGAGTACGCTCAACGGCTTAAGTGAGCTGCGACAAGTGTCGCGCCCTTACTTCGTTTTCGAGTTCGCTCAACAAAGCTAAGAGCGCTGCGACTAGCTGCGGCAAGGTTGCTTGCCGGTAAGGCCCTTGCCAGCAGGCTGCTAAGAGTCCAGCACTCGGCGCTCGCGGCGAGGGCCCCTTGCCGGCAAGTCCCCTAAAAGCGTAGGGTGAGAAGCATACAAAGTAAAGGACCAAAATCAAGGGAGATAACACCGCATTGATTGCTCAAAAATAAGATAATGTATTACAAAGATAGTTTGTCGCAATGACTAATAGATTCATGTCCATGGCACACTTTGCAACAGCAAAGGAAACAGAAAGAAAGAGGCCTAGTCTACGCGGTCGCCTTCACGCCTGGAGATCTTGTTCACCTTGGCGACGATGTGAGCGACCTGCGCCTTCAGCGCCTCCTGATCTGCATCGTCCGGCAAGCTGCGGAGAACGTTCGCAAGGTTGATACCAGGGTTGCGGTAGACGATCTTCGTCAGGACGCGCTCCAAGGTGCCCGCGCAGAGCTGACGTGACTCCTCGGCCAGCTGCGCGGGGAGCTTCTCCTGGAGCCGTGCAAGCGCCGGCGCGATTCCCCTGAAGAAGAGACTTAGCTTGGCGCTGTGGGGAGATTCGGGTCCGGAGAGTACACGAGGTGCTCCACCCTCAGCGCCATCAGCTCCTTGTCGATGTTAGCAGCAGAAGCAACCAGATCGTTAGTCCATTGTTCCACCGCCCGGCTGAAGTTGTTCGCTGAAGTGGCGGCGCTCTCCACTAGGCCTCGTTCCTTGCGGAGCTCGTCCTTCAGCTTGGTCTCGCGATCCCGGGCGGCGTCCAGCGAATCGGTCAGGGTGGAGACCTTCAACTCCAAGTCAGCAATTGAATCCTTGGCGGCTTTGAGCTCGTCGCCCTTCTTGGAGAGACGTACCTGAAGATCAGAGTTGGTGTGGGCGTCTTTTTCCCGCTCCACGTTGAGCGCGGTGATTCTGTCTGCACTCGCCTTCAGGTACTGCTCCAGCTGCGCCACCTTGACCTCAAGATCCTTCTTGGCAGTTTCCGCGGTGGCGGCGGCAGCTTTCGCCTCCTTTAGGGCCCCGCCAAGGGCCTGCTCCTGGGCGGTGAGGTCGTCCTCGTGGGCGTCGAGGTCGACCTTCCGCTGGTTGAGCGCTCCTTCTCGCTGGGACAGCTCTTCACCAACCAGTCGCTGCTGCTCCTCGGCCTCAGCTTTCTCCACGAGGAACTCTTGCTGCTCTCCGGCAAGCCTTTCACGCTCCTCCGCCAAGTTGCGGAGGGCGGCCTGGTTGGCGGCGTGAAGCTCCGCGGCCCGTTTCTCCAAGTCCACTCCAACCTTGGCGGCAAGAGCTTCTCGGGAGTCCAGCTTCGCCTGCCTGGCGCGGTAAAGGGCTAGGAGCCAGCGAAGCAGCTTCTCCTCTTCGGGCTCGTCGCTCCCGCCAGGCGCCTCAACAATCTTCAACCCCGCGGAGGCGAGGACCTCTCCGTCGTAGGTCTCTCCCTCCACGGGGGCTCGCGACGAGGAACCCCACGGGACTTGTATGAAGACGCCATTGGGGGCCTCAAGGTAGACCCCTGGCTGCTCCTTGGCGGCAGAGGGATCGGCGGCCGGTGCAGCGCTTGACGCTCCTACTGCCTCCGGGCCAGCAGTGTGGTCGCCGTCCCCCTCCCCAGCCGCGGCGTCTGCGGCCGGGGCGGTCTCCTCAGCGGCAGGCTCGTCGGCTCCTGCCGTGCCTTCAGCGGCAGTAGCGTTGCCGCCGTCGCCTTGCGCGCCCTCCTCGCCGACGGCCTCAGTCTCCATCCGCTCCGGCGCAAGGGGATCTAGCAGAAGAAAAAGGAAAGAAAAGATCAAGCAAATATCCAAAAAGACAAGTTCAAGAAGATAAAGCTACAAGACTTACCTTCGAGGACTTCTTCGACGACTGGCTCCCTCGCCGGGGAGTCCTCCCTTGGCGATAGAGCGGTGGCCCCTGCTGGCGGAGGGCCGCCCGCGCCCTCCCTTGTCGGGGTGGCCACCCTCGTCGGGCTACCCGCCCTTGGCGGGGAGCCCGTCCTTGGCGGAGCGTCCTCCCTCGCCGGGGAGTTCGCCCTTGGCGGGGAGGGTGGAACATGCAGCTCCTCGGGGGTGACCTCCGGTTGCTCCGGCGGCTGCGGTTCCACTTCTGCACAAGACAAACAAGGCAACAAGATATTAGTACAAGCAAAAACCTCAAGCGCGCCCGACGAACGGAAAGCTCAAGACCAGACTTACGCTGGGGGCTGCGCTGGGGGCTGCTCCTCGGAGCAGCTGGTTGATCCGGCAAGTTCGTCGCCGGCACGTCCCTTGTCGCTGCGACGGGCGAGTCATCGTCGACCTCAACCACGGGGACCTTGGCCCTCTTAGCCATCCGCTGGGTCAGTGTCCTGAAAGCAAAGCAAGAACAAGATCAGAATCATCAAAGAAAGAATCAAGACAGAATCGAAGAAGTTACAAATTACAGATACTTACTCCTCTTCCTCGTCATCGTCGGAGCTAAGGGCGGAGAAATCGAACTCCACATGAGTTGCTCCCGCGCGAGGAGCAGGAGGAGAAGGCTCCCTCGGGTGCTTGGCGGTCTCCGGGGCTGGGGGCTGCGAAGGCCCAGCCTCCGTTGACGCCGAGGCCCGAGGAGCAGGCGGAGCGGCCGTTCCGCTCCGGGAAGATCCCCCTCCGCTTGGCGCTGGTGCGCGGGGCGCCTCCGTCGCGGCTTGGCTCGCTCTCGTGGCGCGCGCTGCCCGGCGAGCAGGCTGCTGTCGAGGCGCCTGCGTCCTCGTCGCTGTAGCCGCCTTGCGGAGGCGTTTCCCCGGCGCTTGCTTGGGACTTGCCGGAGGTGGGGAGTTCTCCGACGACGAGGAGGCGTCGTCGTCGAGTCCTAGAGATCCGCCGGTGTCTTCATCGGCCTCGACGTCTTCCTCCTCCTCCCCGGCAGGCCCGCTGGGTCCAGCATCCCGCCCTGCGGCCTCGCTCCCTCCGGCGGCTCCGCTCCCTCCGGCGGCTCCGCTCCCTCCGGCACCTCTGCTCCCTCCGGCAGCCTCGCCTCCGGCGGCGGCCTCGCTCACAACCCCGGGAATCCCGGCATGCCTCAGGGAAGGAACCCCGGCAAGCTCGTCGGGCGGAAGCTTAAGCAGTCTGCGGATCTCTGCCTCCTCTGCTTTGCACGACGCATCCGCAGCCTCTGCATCGTCGACGGTGAATCCGAAATCTCCCGCCGCTGCAGCTGCGGCGGCCTCTTCCATCCGGGAAGCAATATAAGCAATATCCCGCTCCGTGGTGGCCCGGGTGAGACCCTTATTCTCCTCGGTGTTCTTCAGCACCTCGACCAAGTTGTCGAAGAAACTCAGAATCGCGTCCGGCGGAGGCACTATCCAGGTGGGGTCGATGCCGTGAGAGTCACACGCGGGCATCATCGCGCGCAAGGAGTCTCGGGCAGTGCTGTTACACAGCGGCACCACTCCCCGGGGAGATCTAAACCACTCCGGATGGGCCGGGTCGTGCTTGAAAACCTCCCGGACCATCCCCTTCAGCTCCAAAGCCGTGAAGTTGAAGTTCAATCCCGGGCGCAGCCTCATGATATCCGCCGCATTGCCAAACTCCCATGCTGGCCTTTTCCTTTCCTGTAAAGGGGCAATGCGGCGGCGGAGGAAATCTGCCCCTACCTCTCCGATGGTCAGTTTAGCTACCCAGAGACGAAGTATCCTGATAAGGGCAATGTTGAGCTTGCCGTCCTCCGGGGCCAACTCGCTCCAGTCCCTGCCGCGCACTATGGCTATTGTGCACGGCGCAGTGAAGGGCTCCGGCCTATCCTCCACTATCCAACACCAATCTGCACGCCACTCTTCCCACTTGCCGCGGAGTTCTCCCTTCAGGTATGAGTCCTTCTTATTCAACCGGAAGATCCAGGAGATGCCGCCGGAGAGGGGAGCGCCTGCCTCTACTCTAGGCATAAAGAAATGGCGAAAGAGGGCTACATTCGGATGGATCCCAATATAGTTTTCGCACAGATGTGCGAAAACCGCCATCGTAAGGATGGAGTTGGGGGTAAAGTCTAGGAGGTGGAGGCCGTATGTGTTCATAATGTCACAGAAAAACTCCGAGAACGGAGGGCACAATCCACAATGGAAGAAGACAGCGAAGAAGAAATACCCGCCGGGATACAGATCTCTGGCGATGGCGGGGAAGACTCTAGTGCGGGGATGAGCTTTGGTCTCCCCGGACCAGAAGAGGTAGTACTTGTTCCAGAGCTCCCTCGCGCTGAGCCTCGGCGCGAAGACCACGTTCCTCTTCCGCAGGGCGGCAAGCTTCGCCGCCTGCTCGGATTTCTCCCTCTTGGCCTTGTCCGCTTTCGCCTTCTCGGTCTTCGGAGCCATGGCGGAGGCGGCGAGGGAAGGGGTGAGGAACTCGACGGCGCCGCGGATGCGGAAGACGGCGGAGGAGGGGTGGAGGCAAAGAGCAGCGGAGGATTTCTGGAGGTTGAAGACGCAATGAAAGCGAAGGAGGGAAAACTGCCCCTGCTTCCTCTGCTTTTAAGGGGGAAGTGGGGGACGCTCCCCATTTCCCATTAAAGAACGTGGCCACGATCTCTCCCATGATGCCGCAATCGACGCGTGCCGTTAGGGAGGGACGCGGCGGATGCGGAAGGGGATTTACGGCTTGCCGTGGGCCGCGCGTGCCCGTGCACTGTTCTGGGCCAGGCCCAACAGCGCTCGGCACCGTGTGTGGCCCAGGCCCGGGGGCTCCTGTCGGTGTACTAAGATAGGGGTACCTTAGTACCCCAACTTGTGCACGGGCAGTAGCAGCTTCCCGCGGCAGGGTTTACCACTTGCTCGCCGGAGACCTTTCTGGTCCCTATAAAGCCATTCAAAAACAAAGTATACAAGTCAGAAGACCAAGGCCCCGGCAAGTGGAGCTTGCCGGGAAGGCCGTCCCAGGCTCGAGATTATCACATTGACACAAGGCCCTGGCAAGAGGAGCTTGCCAGGAAGACCAGAAGACTGCATCTCAGAAGACACGCCTCGGCGCACCCTGCGCCCCGGCAGGACCCGGGGAGCGACAAGCTTCCGGGCCCGGCAAGATCAAGACCCCGGCAAGGTGCTTCCCGGGGGAGGCCTGCGCTGTGTGCCCGCGCTCCAGCTCATCGGCCCACGCGTCGCCCTGGGGCCCTTCCAGGGACGCGTGGCGGATGGCTGTGCAGCCTGGGGGACACGGTGGCACGCCACGGTGACGAGGCTACCGCCGTGGCGAAAGGAGACGCATGGACGGGTGCTTTTGGGGTCGACGGTGACGGGCATTTAATGCCCTTGTCCCCCACTGTCAAGGTTAGGTGAAGACCACTGTTCATCCACTGTTCATGCAATGTTCCCGCACTGTTACAACTACCACCAAAGTTACATTTTTACCCTCCTCTACGTTGACACCTGTCGGTGACCCCTTGAGCTATAAAAGGAGGCCCATGCACAACGTAGAAAGGGTTCGGAACCTAGACAGCTCTCTTGCTCGGTGTAGCTAGCTCTTCAAGCTCCCGAGCCCAAGAACTCAATACAATCTAAGCAGGAGTAGGGTTTTACGCGTCCGTCGCGGCCCGAACCTGGGTAAACTGCCCGCGTGCTCTCCTCGATCTGCTCATCGTGCTCCCTCCGCTCCCTTACCGCAACGTAGAAGGGGCTCCGGTCCCATAGGTGCTCGTGGGAGGACAGTTTCCCCCGACACATCCCCTCTTTCTTCTAACGACCATCGGTATTTTACTTCGAGCTATATTTTTATTCGTCACATATCATAAGTTCTGCTTGGAGCGTCTTGTATGATATGAGTATTTGCCTGTTTTGCTTTTTTTTTCATAAGAATCCTTTCTGGACACACGTACTTGAGAGAGCCAAAATTATGCTATGATTTGTTATAATTGCTATTTATGCTTCACTTTAAAAATAATGAGCTATGGAACTGCTCTAGTGCTTCACTTATATATATTTTTAGCAAGGTGTGCTTTAATATCTTTGAAGAAAAACTCTCATGCTTCACTTAGATTTATTTGAGAGTTAGTAAATTTTTAAAAGAAATTCTCTCATGCTTCACTTATATTAATTTCAGAGAAGAAAATTTTATGCTCATGTTCTTCACTTAAATTTGTTCGAGCTTACCAAAAGCAACATATGAAATTAGTTCCAAAGTGATAGATATTCAAGAGGGATATAATAAAAACTTTCATGAAGATCATTGGACAAAATAAACTCGATTCTTTGTAATAGTTTTGAGATATGATGATGCATAATATGTGAGTCGTGTTAATGAGTAATTATGCTTTAGTAAGAATATTGGTGTCAAGGTTTGTGAATCCATATGCAAGCACAAAAGTAAATAGTTATGCAATGAAATTACATCCTACTTATGTTGCATTATTCGGTGTTAGTTATGTTTAATGTTCTTTTATGATGATTTTCGTTCCTTGGTTGGTCGCTTCCCAATATTTTTGCTAGCCTCCACCTTGTACTAAGTAGAAATACTACTTGTGCATCCAAATCCTAAAACCCAAGTTGTGCCAATGAGTCCACCATACCTACCTGCGATGCCCGGATAATTAAGCTACAGTAACCTCTGCTAATGATGCCACGTCACCACAATTACTATTGTTAATCCCGCGATGCTTCAATCCTGTTCGAATTCAAAACGCAAAATCAAGTCAAACTATAAAACTTTTCAAATGTCACAAACAAAATGTTCCTCATGTGGCAAATATTCATTTATTAATATTGGTGGTGGATCAACATTTTTGGCAAAGTGTTTAAATACCCTAAAATAATTGAAACATGGGTTAAAACAAATAGCTAAATGCTTTTAAATTTATAACAATGCTAAACTAGATTATGCATGTCCCAAACTTAATTATGGTAGTGGCCTAATTATTTATACTAATTTAGGTGAAAGTTTCTTATTTTAGAAAACTAGTTTTGCTACAAAAAGGAAACATAAATCAGTAGCTAAAACTAAAACAGAAAAGAAAAGGTTAAAATAAAAACGAAATGTACTGTGCACTTACCAGGCCCAGCGCACACAGTGCCAGGCCCGACGCACATAGTGTCACACCCAACCCATCGCACCAGTCGTCTTCTTATTCATCGTCATAGCAGCATCGCACGCGCCCGCGGCCGGTGCCACCGGTGGATCAACGCCACTGAGGCGCTACAGGGCACCAGGGGGGATATGTGCGTCGCCCGCGAGTCCCTAGTAAACCCTAGCGCCATTTCCCCCTTCCCTTGCACTGCCTTCTTCCACCTCATTCACAGTCGAACCACGTCTCCATGGCCGACCTCATCCTCGTGGCCACTGCCCTCCCCGCCGCCTGAGACTGCACCGGGAGCACCGCCTCTGTCGTCTTCGTCAACTATGTGGACGTATTCGAGCTCCCGACCCCTTCCTTGCGCGGATCGACACCCTTGGCTGTCGTGGATTGATGTCTACTACGCAACCTTCTTCTTGTAGACGTTGTTGGGCCTCCAAGTGCAGAGGTTTGTAAGACAGTAGCAAATTTCCTTCAAGTGGATGACCTAAGGTTTATCAATCCGTGGGAGGCGTAGGATGAAGATGGTCTCTCTCAAACAACCCTGCAACCAAATAACAAAGAGTCTCTTATGTCCCAAACACACCCAATACAGTGGTAAATTGTATATGTGCACTAGTTCGGCGAAGAGATGGTGATACAAGTGCAATATGGATGGTAGATATAGGTTTTTGTAATCTGAAAATATAAAAACAGCAAGGTAACTAATGATAAAAGTGAGCACAAATGGTATTGCAATGCTTTGAAACAAGGCCTAGGGTTCATACTTTCATTAGTGCAAGTTCTCTCAACAGTAATAATATAATTGGATCATATAACTATCCCTCAACATGCAACAAAGAGTCACTCCAAAGTCACTAATAGCAGAGAACAAACGAAGAGATTATTGTAGGGTATGAAACCACCTCAAAGTTATTTTTTCTGATCGATCTATTCAAGAGTCTGTAGTAAAATAACACGAAGCTATTCTTTCCATTCGATCTATCATAGAGTTCGTACTAGAATAACACCTTAAGACACAAATCAACCAAAAACCTAATGTCACCTAGATAATCCATTGTCACCTCAAGTATCTGTGGGCATGATTGTACGATATGCATCACACAATCTCATATCCATCTATTCAACCAACACAAAGAACTTCAAAGATTGCCCCAAAGTTTCTACCGGAGAGTCAAGACGAAAATGTGTGCCAACCCCTATGCATAAGTTCACAAGGTCACTGAACCCGCAAGTTGATCACCAAAACATACATCAAGTAGATCACGTGATATCCCATTGTCACCACAGATAAGCACATGCAAGACATACATCAAGTGTTCTCAAATCCTTAAAGACTCAATCCGATAAGATAACTTGAAAGGGAAAACTCAATTCATCACAAGAGAGTTGAGGGGGAGAAACATCATAAGATCCAACTATAATAGCAAAGCTCGCGATACATCAAGATCGTGCCATCTCAAGAACACGAGAGAGAGAGAGAGAGATCAAACACATAGCTACTGATACATACCCTCAGCCCCGAGGGTGAAATACTCCCCCCTCGTCATGGAGAGCATCAGGATGATCAAGATGGCCACCGGAGAGGGATTCCCCCCTCCAGCAGGGTGCCGAAATGGGTCTAGATTGGTTTTTGGTGGCTCCATAGGCTTGCGGTGGCGGAACTCCAGATCTTGGTTATTTTCTAGAGGTTTCTGTATATATAAGAGGTGTTGAAGTCGGGAACAAGTAAGGGGGGTCCCCGAGGCGGCCACGAGATAGGGGGCGCGCACAGGGGGTGGGCGTGCCCCCCACCCTCGTGGGCAGGCCGCGACTCCCTTGGTCCATCTCCGGTACTCCTTGGGCTTCTTCTGGTCCAAAAACATCCTCCGTTGAGTATCAGGTCAACTTGGCTCTGTTTGGTATTCCTTTTCTGCGATACTCAAGAACAAGGGAAAAACAGAAACTAGCACTGGGCTCTGGGTTAATAGGTTAGTCCCAAAAATCATATAAAATAGCATATAAATGCATATAAAACATCCTAGATGGATAATATAATAGCATGGAACAATCAAAAATTATAGATACGTTGGAGACGTATCAAGCGTCCCCAAGCTTAATTCCTACTCGTCCTCAAGTAGGTAAATGATAAAAACAGAACTTTTGATGTGGAATGTTACCTAACATATTTATCAATGTAATTTTCTTTATTATGAAATGAATGTTGAGATCCAAAGATTCAAGACAAAAGTCTATATTGACATAAGAATAATAATACTTCAAGCATACTAACAAAGCAATTATGTATTCTCAAAATAACATGGCCAAAGAAAGTTCATCCCTACTAAGTCATATAGTTTGGTTATGCTCCATCTTCGTCACACAAAATACACAAATCATGCACAACCCCGGTTTCAGCCAAGCAATTGTATCATACTTTAATTTTTTCAAAAAATTTAAACTTTCACGCAATACATGAGTGTGAGCCATGGATATAACACTATAGGTGGAATAGAGTGGTGGTTGTGGAGAAGACAAAAGAGGAAGATGGTCTCACATCAACTAGGCGTATTAATGGGCTATGGAGATGCCCATCAATAGATATTAATGTGAGTGAGTAGGGATTGCCATGCAACGGATGCACTAGTGCTATAAATGTATGAAATCTCAAAAAAAGAAACTAAGTGGGTGTGCATCCAACTTGCTTGCTCACGAAGACCTAGGGCATTTGAGGAAGCCCATCGTTGGAAAATACAAGCCAAGTTCTATAATGAAAATTCCCACTAGTATAAGAAGGTGACAAAACAAGAGACTCTCTATCATGAAGATCATGGTGCTACTTTGAAGCACAAGTGTGGAAAAAGATAGTAGCATTGTCCCTTTTTTTCTTTTCTTTTCTTTTTTTTCTTTGGGTCTGTCTTTTTTTTTCTTTGGCCTTTCCTCTTTTTTTCCTTCTTTTTTTATTTTTTTATTTGGGACAATGTACTAATAATGATGATCATCACACTTCTATTGATTTACAACTCAAATATTACAACTCGATACTAGAAAAAAGTATGACTCTATATGAATGCCTCCGGCGGTGTACCGGGATGTGTAATGAATCAAAAGTGACATGTATGAAAAATTATGCATGGTGGCCTAGCCACAAATACGATGTCAACTACATGATCATGCATTGCAATATGACAATGATGAAGCGTGCCATAATAAATGGAACGGTGGAAAGTTGCATGGCAGTATATCTCGGAATGGCTATGGAAATGCTATAATAGGTAGGTATGGTGGCTGTTTCGAGGGAGGTATATGGTGGGTGTATGGTACCGGCAAAAGTTGCGCGGTACAAGAGAGGCTAGCAATGGTGGAAGGGTGAGAGTGCGTATAATCCATGGACTCAACATTAGTCATAAAGAACTCACATACTTATTGCAAAAATCTACAAGTCCTCAAAACAAAGTACTACACGCATGCTCCTAGGGGAAGGGCTGGTAGGAGTTAACCATCGTGCGATCCCGACCTCCACACAAAGGATGACAATGAATGAAATACATCATGCTTCAAATTTGTCACACAACGGTTACCATACATGCATGCTACGGGACTTGCAAACCTCAACACAAGTATTTCTCAAATTCACAACTACTCTACTAGAATGACTCTAATATCGCCATCCTCATATCTCAAAACAATCATCAAGTATCCAACTTCTCATAATATTCAATGCACTTTATATTAAAGTTTTTATTATATCCCTCTTGGATGCCCATTATATTTGAACTAAATTCATAACCAAAGAAAATTACCATGCTGTTTAAGACTCTCAAAATAATATAAGTGAAGCGTGAGAGTTCATCTATTTCTTCAAAATAAAACCACCGCCGTGCTCTAAAAAGATATAAGTGAAGCACTAGGGCAAATGACAAACTACTCTGGAAGATATAAGTGAAGATCAATGAGTAGTTGAATAATTATATAACTATGTGAAGACTCTATAACTTTTAAGAATTTCAGATCTTGGGATATTATTCAAACAGCAAGCAAAACAAAATAAAACAAAATGACGCTCCAAGCAAAACCTATATCATGTGGTGAATAAAAATATAGCCTCAAGTAAAGTTACCGATGAATGAAGACGAAAGAGGGGATGCCTTCCCGGGGCATCCCCAAGCTTAGGCATTTGATTGTCCTTGAATATTACCTTGTGGTGCCTTGGGCATCCCAAAGTTTAGGCTCTTGCCACTCCTTATTCCATAGTCCATTGAATCTTTACCCAAAACTTGAAAACTTCACAACACAAAACTCAACAGAAAACTCGTAAGCTCCATTAGTATAAGAAAATAAAACCACCACTTAGGTACTATTGTGAACTCATTCTAAATTCATACTAATGTAATATCTACTATATTCCAACTTATCTATGGTTCATACCCTCCGATACTACTCATAGATTCATCAAAATAAGCAAACAACACACGAAAAACAGAATCTGTCAAAAACAGAACAGTCTGTAGCAATTTGTAACTTTCGAATACTTCTGTAACTCTAAAAATTCTGAAATAAATGAGTGGATGTGAGGTATTTGTCTATTAATCTTCTGCAAAAAGAATCAACTCAAAATCACTCTTCTGTAAAAAATGGCAGCTTATCTTGTGAGCGTGAAGTTTCTGTTTTTTACAGCAAGATCGCAAAGGTTTTCACCCAAGTCTTCCCAAAGGTTCTACTTGGAACTTTATTGAAACAAAAGCTATAAAACATGATTAATACAGTAGCTTAATCATGTGAACACACAAAAATAGTAGGGGTAAATATTGGATTGTCTCCCAACAAGCGCTTTTCTTTAATGCCTTTTAGCTAGGCATGATGATTTCAATGATGCTCGCATAAAAGATAAGAATTGAAACATAAAGAGAGCATCATGAAGAAGGCGAAGTATCAGGTGAAAATGCCTTGTTCGGTGAAAACTGAAAACTATCCTCGTGCGCCGCTGGGTCGAATACGTACGACGCTGGATCGACTACGTACGGCACGGACCAAACCATCCACTTAATCGTAGTTTCACGGCTAACCCCTCCCCTTACCTTGCTTGGTAAGGATTCACCCAAAAAAATAACTGAAACGAATCATGCTCGATTTGTGCTGCCATGGAGTCGTAGTCCTGCGCCGGTCGCCATGTGCCTAGCTCTCCGACGGGCGAGGGGCACCCTGTCCTCTAGCCCTCCGCCTGGAATGATCCCCCGCCCTCCGCCGTCGCCAGCCATGACCCCCTCCCTCTGCCAACGACGGCCGTGAGCCCCCGCCCCCACCAACTATGGCCGTGAGCCATTGTTCTACGGGGCAAGTACCACTGCCTCTCATAATAATCTTATGATGCATCTCTGAAAGACACCTCGGCGTTAAACCAAAGGTAGATTTGAGTGGAGACAAGAGAAAAACACGTGCAAGAAAGATCAGAAGACGCGGTTGTGATGCGTCTCTAAAAGACAACTTGGTACTGAAGCTCATGCGTTGGATGAATTTTTAGATGTCCTTCATGCCTATATTTTGCTAGGAGTAGTTCTTATGTATATTTGATGTAGACCGAACCTCGTGGTGAGATCCGGTCTGTTGTTGCGGCCCGATCTTTCACGACACTCCACCACCACCAGTAGCAACCTCTCGCCCGCGCACGCAATGTACATGAAGTAGAGGGTTTGAACCTTGCGGCCCAGCACGAGAAAACCAATCTAGATGAAGGTACTCACGCGAAAAACAATTTCCATGAAGAGAAATCGCAACACAGAGGTTTTCTAAAGATGCCTCCAAAACTTGATACGAGTGTCTACCCTGAAAAACACATCGTGTTTATTTCATAAAAAATAACCTGACCTTTTACATGGTCGTACTATGCCTATTTATACTAGTACTACTAGTATAGCTGACCCAACTAACAAGGATTAATGCACATGAGCTTTCCCAAGAATTCTGGACTCTTATTTGGTTTAAACTAAATTGCCTTTTACATCTCGGCATGCACCAAAAAGACCTGCTAAAAATAAAGTTTATATCTCCTACTTGACGCTAGTTAATTTGATTTTGCTAGCTGGTGGCCCCCATCCTGATTCCTTTAAACACCATCGCTTCAACGTGAGAAACTTCTTGCTGGGTCCAATGCTTGATTGGTCCGGTGGCCATAGTCTCCCAAAGAAATAACCAACGTGATGTATTCCTTTTAAATCTGAAACAAACTCAAGCACATGTACGTGGTACAAAACATGGTAGCATCTAATTGATTTTTGGCTGGACCCACCGGCATGCATGCCACCTGTTTGATTGCCCGATGCATGCAAATATGAAAGCACTCCTTGGTACTTCTGCCAAGACTTAAGCAAAACCCTTGCAACATGTACACCGTCGACATGAACTGTCATAGCAGCCGTATCATCCTTGATTTCTTCAACTACAACAGCGTCAGCTGCCGTATAAGCAGCAGTCATTGTTGTTTTACATATGGTCATATCAATATTTATGTATGAATATGTGTTACATGAAATGGCCATGATAGAATTTCATTTTTCAATGCAAATATATCGTTCTCACAGCTGATATTTTTGCAAGTTGTTTGATCGAGTTTACTGCACAGAAATGGCAACCACCAGTCCAAGCATGGCAGGGAAGTAAAGCAGAATCCATTCCACTGAAAGACAGTTGCTCAACTAGCTATGCTACAGCATCTCCAGAGCAATGGGAAAGCTAAATGCTTCACTTTTACAGGGAAAAGTACATAGATTTCTGTAACCAATTCACATTAATTCTGCAAATATGTAATTTCAATATGTACAACAAAAGCAAAGAGCAAAGATTTCTTGTACATCCATATTCATTCAAGAATTTTCTGTACATTCACATTCTCTCAGGTGCAGCAAAACAACAAGGATATGTATGAACTCTGAACATCCACATTCATTATGTTACTCAGTACAGCAAAACAACAGTTTCCCTCGCAAAGAAAAAGGGCAGGGAGGCGGAGCCCGCGGCCGCTTGGTCTCCCTCGCATGGGATCAGCGCCAGGTCACCGGGTTGCGGAGATCGCCGTTGTGTGGGACCAGCGCCATTGTCGACGCCGCCGCGGCCAGCGCGCATGGAGAAGCACGATAGGTAGACCGAGGACGCGGCCGCAGTGTCTCCCACCCGTGGGATCACCGCCAGGTCGCCGGGTCACGGAGGTCGCCGTTGCGTGGGGCCAGCCGCCGCCAATGCCGACGTTGTGCTCTTTGAACTGCGTGCGGTCAGTTCCAGGTCGTGGTCCTGTCGGGGCTCCATCGCGGCCTCCGAGTAATCATCGCTAGGGGGTGAGGAGCCATCAGTCGCTGCTGCAGTCAGTCACCGTCCAATCGCCGCCGTCTCCAGGCCGCCCTCGGGCTCATGGAGAACTAAGGAGGGGATAACTTCTGTTAGCAGGGGGTTAGCTGCAAAAGTGGGGTTAAGCGGCTGGTTAGATTTCACGTTTGGTCTACACCGTACGTTCCTAATCGAGTGGCGCACGAGGATAGTTTTTAGTTTTCACTAAACGGGTGTTTTCACTTGATACTTCGCCCATGAAGAATATAACTAGCACATTTAAGTCTAACCCACTTCCTATGCATAGGGATTTTGTGAGCAAACAACTTATGGGAACAATAATCAACTAGCATAGGAAGGGAAAACGAGCATAACTTCAAGATTTTAACCAAATAGAGAGGAAACTTGATATTATTGCAATATGTAGAAGCATATGATCCTCTCTCATAATAATTTTCAGTAGCATCATGAATGAATTCAACCATATAACCAGCACATAAAGCATTATTTTCATGATCTCCTTGCATGGAAATTTTACTACTCTCCACATAAGCAAATTTATTCTCATCAATAGTAGTGGGAGCAAACTCAACAAAATAACTATCATGTGAAGCATAATCCAATTGAAAACTAAAATCATGATGACAAGTTTCATGGTTATATTTATTCTTTATAGCATACGTGTCATCACAATAATCATCATAAATAGGATGCATGCTTTCATCATAATAAATTTGCTGATCAAAACTTGGGGGACTAAACATATCATCTTCATCAAACATAGCATCCCCAAGCTTGTGGATTTGCATATCATTAGCATCATGAGTATTCAAAGAATTCATACTAACAACATTGCAATCATGCTCATCATTCACATATTTTATGCCAAGCATTCTATGTAATTCTTCTTCTAGTACTTCAGCACAATATTCCTTCCCATCATTTTCACGAAAGATATTAAAAAGATGATGCATATGAGGTAACCTTAATTCCATATTTTTTCTAGTTTTCTTTTATAGACCAAACTAGTGATAAAACAAGAAACTAAAAGATTCAATTGCAATATATAAAGATATACCTTCAAGCACTAACCTCCCCGGCAACGGCGCCAAAAAAGAGCTTGATGTCTACTACACAACCTTCTTCTTGTAGACGTTGTTGGGCCTCCAAGTGCAGAGGTTTGTAGGACAGTAGCAAACTTCCCTCAAGTGGATGACCTAAGGTTTATCAATCCATGGGAGGCGTAGGATGAAGATGGTCTCTCTCAAACAACCCTGCAACCAATAACAAAGAGTCTCTTGTGTCCCCAACACACCCAATACAATGCTAAACTGTATAGGTGCACTAGTTCGGCGAAGAGATTGTGATACAAGTGCAATATGGATGGTAGATATAGGTTTTTGTAATCTGAAAATATAAAAACAGGAAGGTAACTAATGATAAAAGTGAGCACAAACGGTATTGCAATGCTTTGAAACAAGGCCTAGGGTTCATACTTTAACTAGTGCAAGTCTCTCAACAATAATAACATAATTGGATCATATACCTATCCCTCAACATGCAACAAAGAGTCACTCCAAAGTCACTAATAGCAGAGAACAAACGAAGAGATTATTGTAAGGTACGAAACCACCTCAAAGTTATTCTTTCTGATCGATCAATTCAAGAGTCTGTAGCAAAATAACACGAAGCTATTCTTTTCGTTCGATCTATCATAGAATTCGTACTAGAATAACACCTTAAGACACAAATCAAACAAAACCCTAATGTCACCTAGATGCTCCATTGCCACCTCAAGTATCTGTGGGCCTGAGTATACGATATGCATCACACAATCTCAGATTCATCTATTCAATCAACACAAAGAACTTCAAAGAGTGCCCAAAAGTTTCTACCGGAGAGTCAAGACAAAAATGTGTGCCAACCCCATATGCATAAGTTCACAAGGTCATTGAACCTGCAAGTTGATCACCAAAACATACATCAAGTAGATCACGTGATATCCCATTGTCAACACAGATAAGCACATGCAAGCCAAACATCAAGTGTTCTCAAATCCTTAAAGACTCAATCAGATAATATACCTCAAAGGGAAAACTCAATGCATCACAATAGAGTAGAGGGGGAGAAACATCATAAGATCCAACTACAATAGCAAAGCTCGCGATACATCAAGATCGTGCCATCTCAAGAACATGAGAGAGAGAGAGAGAGAGATCAAACACATAGCTACTGATACATACCCTCAGCCCCGAGGGTGAACTACTCCCCCTCGTCATGGAGAGCGCCGGGATGATGAAGATGGCCACCGGCGAGGGATTCCCCCTCCGGGAAGGTGCCGGAATGGGCATAGATTGGTTTTTGGTGGCTCGAGAGGCTTGCGGTGGCAGAACTCACGATCTAGGTTATTTTCTGGAGGTTTCTGCATATATAAGAGGTGTTGGAGTCGGGAACAAGTAAGGGGGGTCCCCGAGGCGGCCACGAGATAGGGGGGCGCGCCCAGGGGGTGGGCGTGCCCCCCACCCTCGTGGGCAGCCCGAGACTCCCCTAGTCCATCTCCGGTACTCCTTGGGCTTCTTCTGGTCCAAAAACATCCTCCGTTGAGTTTCAGGTCAATTGGGCTCCGTTTGGTATTCCTTTTCTGCGATACTCAAAAACAAGGAAAAACATAAACTGGCACTGGGCTCTGGGTTAATAGGTTAGTCCCAAAAATCATATAAAATAGCATATAAATGCATATAAAACATCCTAGATGGATAGTATAATAGCATGGAACAATCAAAAATTCTAGATACGTTGGAGACGTATCATGGATCACCGACGTCGTCCGTCTGCTCCAAGCCTCCCCCGAGCCCATCTTTGCACCCCTACAGGTCCCAGTGAGCTCCTCAACCTTTCCCCCTCCTCGCGTAGTAGCTCGCACCCCCTAACACTGCTCCCCGTCGCATCGAGAACCCGCCGCCGCCGTTCACCTCGCCACCGCAGCCATAGTCGGCCAAGCTCACACCCGAGAATTGCTGCGTGCTCACCACACCCCTACGATGCAGACGCACCCTTCAGTGCTTACTCCCGTGCCCTCTAGCGCCATACCCGTCGAAGCCGTGCTCCGGCCTTCGCCTCCGGTCATCGCCGGAGTCGTTCCCGGCCTCCCGGGCGGCTGCCAATGCCGCAAACCGACGCGCGGTTCTACCCACGTCCGAACGAGCTAGGCCGCGGTCATGTGGACCGTTGTGGTGCGATCCCATTCCCTCCCCCCACCGTTCTTGTGGTCGCCGCCGGCGCGCCAGCCACTCGTGTCCGAGCACGCCTGTCCCCGCCGCTCCTACCGGTTGCTGTTGCTGTTGGCCGCCGCCTACGCACCGCCTGCGCTCACCGCCTGCGCCACCGCCGCATCCTGCTATCGCGACATGCCCACCGCAGCCGCTGCTTGCCGCCCTCTGCCGACGCCGTCCACTACAGTCGGCCCCCGCTACGCACTCCGGTCAGCAATCCCCTGTCCTCCCCCCGCTCGCGGCCGCTCCAGCCGGCCAGCCTCACCGCGCTCTGGCCACGGCCAGTGGCTGCATGTGAGTTGTGTGGCCGCCGGCCAGAACCAAGTGGGCCTCGGTCCCTACTAATTGGTGAGGGGCCTATTCGTTTACACTAACCCGACCCACTAACCCGCAGGCCCTCACCCCCTGGCTAAACTTAAATTAGTTTAGTTTAAATATTGTTAAACTAGTAGAGTATGCCATGTGGGGTCTCGGGGTGCCCTTTGACTAGTCAGTTGGTCCATGTTGACTGCTGACTAGGCAGTCAACTGGACCCCACTTGTCACCCTCTTATTGCATTTTGCTGGGTACACTTTTGTGTACCTGTAGCAATCTACTACTAAACTAAATTCGGATTAAATTAAAATCCAGAAAATTCAGAAATCAATTAAACTTAGAAAATTAATATAAAATAAACTATAACTCGGATGAAAATATACTTTGTACATGAAAGTTGCTCAGAACGACGAGACGAATCTGAACACGCTGTCCGTTTGTTAGCCACACGTTCCTAGCATCGCGAACCTACAAGATTTCACCTCCGGTTCTTCTGTCCAAAAACGCGAAACACCGGGAATACTTTCCCCGGATGTTTCCCCCCTTCGCCAGTTTCGCCTAGTACTGTGTTAGGTCACATCTAGCACATTGCCTTGTTATGCTTTGTTTGTTGTGTTATTTATGGTGTTCCCCCTCCGTTAATTCTTTTCGGTAGACCCCGAGACCGCTGTCGATACCCATGTGATCGAGTACATCGCCGACGAGCCCTCATTCTTGCCAGAGAAAGCAGGCAAGCCAACCCCCCTTGATCATTCCGATATCGCCCACCCTCTTTTCTCTTATGCTTGCATTAGAACTGCTATTGTAATTGTATGATCCTATGTTGTTGCATAGCCTGTTGTTGTGACCTGCTTTCATACCTTACCTGTTTATCCTAAACTGCTTAGTATAGGTTGGTTGAGACCCACCAGTGACCCCCACCTTGTCCCTGTTGCCCCCGCTGGATTATCAGAAGACCCGGTCAATGGGATCGAAGACCAGGCCCCGACACCGCACATCACTTCCCCTTAGTTGCTCGAAAATACTGGGTTACTATCGAGTGCCGAGGGTGATACATCGACAACACTTCTGATGCTAACCTTGTAGGTTAGTTCATCGGTTATGGTCATTGAGGGTGATTCCACCTTCGTTTGCCTTGACAATAACATCAGGTGGAATTCCATAGAGGGTGATTCCTCGGGGTTCCCCCTTGGTGTTAGACACACAGTTACTATGGTTACTATGACTTTACAACTGTTACTTGGAAAGACGGGTGGACCCTGAGGGGTACCCGCGAGTGATGTAGAGACAGGTTGACCTGGAGGGTACCCGAGAGTTGAATACGAGGCGTGGCCGGGCACTCTTAGCCCTTGCCTCAAGTCCTCGAGACGGGGCGACGGGGTCATATGATCGTGAGTCTCTGGTCGTTACCGCACTTCCAAGACACTAACGATTTGGATACTTAATCCGAGTACTTTACGCACTAACCAGCTATGTGGGAATAGATATGGGCTCTCGATGTTGTGGTATCAGTCGAAGCCTTCTTGACGTCAGCGACGTAGCGGCATGCGCCGGGTTGGAGAGCGTAACGTAACTTCCTTTGAAATGGAGGTTGCTAGGTCTGCTCACCGGCCTCCCTCGCAACATGCAGGTGTGCAATGGGCGATGAGCCTAGACCCCTGCGCGCTTAGGATTTAGACCGGCGTGCTGACCTCTCTGTTGTGCTTAGGTAGGGCTGCGACGTGTTGATCTTCTGAGGCCGGGCATGACCTAGGAAAGTGTGTCCGACTAGAGGGGATCGAGCGTGCTGGGAAATGTGGTGCACCCCTTCAAGGAAGAAAACATCTATCGATAGCCTGTCCTACGGTAACGGACACTTGGAGTTGTATCCTGATTGATAAAACTAGAACTGGATGATGAGGCATGAATTGGATTTGTGGCTCCAGGAGTCGAGAAAGGATCCTGGAGCATTGATACAACAACATAAATATGACTTATGTTATACTACTCTACTCCCCCTGTTGCTGCAAGACGGTGGTTTCCAGAAGATGTTAGTCTTCGATAGGACTAGCTTCTCCCCCTCTTATTCTGGCATTCTGAAGTTTAGTCCACAGATACTACCCTTTTCATTGATACCGATGCATATGTAGTATAGATCCTTGCTTGTGAATACTTTGTATGAGTACTCACGGTTGCTTTGCACCCTCTTTTCCCCCTTCTTTCTTCTTTCTGGTTGTTGCAACCAGATGGTGGAGTCCAGGAGCCAGATGCCACCTTTGACGACGGCTACTACCCCGAGGGTGCCTACTACCTACGTGATGGCCGCCAACGACCAGGAGTAGTTAGGAGGCTCCCAGGCAGGAGGCCTTGCCTTTTCGATCATGTTGCTTTTGTGCTAGCCTTCTTAAGGCAAACTTGTTTAACTTATGTCTGTACTCAGATATTGTTGCTTCCGATGACTCTGTTGCTTTCAAGCTTCTGTATTTGAGCCCTCGAGGCCCCTAGCTTGTAATATGAAGCTTGTATTATTTTAATTTGTGTCTAGAGTTGTGTTGTGATATCTTCCCATGAGTCCCTGGTCTTAGTCGTACACATTTGCGTGCATGATTAGTGTACGGTCAAATCAGGGCGTCACAGGTTCGTATCAGAGCCGACTGCCTGTAGGAATCACCTTTCCAACTCCTTGGCTGAAGTTGAGTCTAGTCATTGAAAACACTTTTACTAACATGGATGTGTGGCTTACAGCCCACGTCACCACTGGATGGTATTAGGATCTTTTATTCCTCGATCTATACTCCGGGACTCTGATCTCTCTTCTATTCGGGTTAAATGATTTTGCTAAAATTTAACTTTAGGTTCTCGAAAATACTTTCACCCGGAGAGCCCCTCACTCCAGATGATTGCTTGGTGCACCGAAGGATTCCGAAGATACTCTCCAATTTTCTCTCGAGACTTTGTGCCCGTTGCTTTTTGCAATTCTCTACCATCAAAATATCCATATGGATAAATACATACACCTGTCGTTCTTACTTTTATTCCGAGTTGATCATGTTATTACAAAATACCCCGAAATTCTCTCTATTGTACCAAGAATACTTTATGCCTACTGTCTCGTAGTTCCTTGCCCCATGAATACCCCTACAGATAATTCCTCGCACATGGCGAGTATCCGTTCATCCCAGTTGTTCCCGTGTTCACTAAGGTCTTCAAAATACTATTCGATCTGCCAAAAATCTCGAGCAGCCTATTGCACTTGAAATTCTTACTTGCTTGCATGTGGATAATCCCATAAAGTCTAGTAATCATAGTGACATCCTTTGTCATTATCATTTTGAGTCTGCTGGTTCGTTATGTTGCGAATGCCCGCAATCCTCAATCAAGTCCTAGAATTCATCCAGCTCAGACATCATTTTTAAGATGAGCTGGATCTCGACCAATCATATTGTCATCGATTGTACCCCTAAGCTTACTCAACTTATACATCCTTAATCAGAGTGTTCGCTTCTGATCCCTTGATTTAGAAATCATAAGTCCTTTACCTTTGAGCATTGAATTAGTCAGTTGTTTCTATGATCCAATGCATTTGCATTGTTTCTTCCTCTGGTTCTTTGCTGATGCTCACATCAACTCCATTATGGATCGTCTGATCCTTTATTGAATTATCATCCGACAGAGTCCTTCATATTCAACAACCTTGCGAGTCTTTCCTCGGATACATAATGACTTTGGTAAATTGTATCCTCTGCTTTTGCCAACCATGATTTGCTTTCGAGCTTGTGTTATTTACTCTTGAATATTGTGCTATATGTTTCTAAGAAACCCCAATGGGTTGAACCTATGCCTTCCCTAATCTGGAGAACCCGAAAGATTTTACGTGATGTACTCATCTGGTATTTCACCAGGTAAAACTTTCAACACTAATGCCTTTCTCAAAACAAGAAGTGAATGTACGGTTGTGCTTTGGAGAAATGGGAGTCGACCTTGAACTTGTGTTCATGTCCATGGACCCGATGTGGTACTTATCATGAAATCTTCCGGTATATTAATTATCCCCTTGGTGTAAGTTTGTCTTACATCCGGGATTTCGTCTTTTGCAATCGTGGTTTCGACCATATTGTTTTTCCTTGATCTCATTTCTCAGGCAAGTTGAAGTACTTGTCTTCTGCAGATCGATACACCTATCAAACCTCTACTTTGATCTGTCGTCGAGTATTACCCCTGGTATCTCGAGGGTGTTACAGAACTACATTACTCATGAGTTCTTCACCAAGTATTACTCCTCACTAATTTCAATTGTTCCCCGAGTTTGAGTTGTCCGTCACTCGATAACTCCGACAAGTGACTCGAGTCCATTTTATGGCTCAATACTCATGGTAATTGTTGCTGGAGAATTTAAACTCGGTCATGACATTCCTAGCCTACTCGGTTATATCATTATCGTGTCGATTCTAACTGTGCTACCTGGTCCTTCTTCCCGGAACAAAATTTTCGGCGACGAGCTAAGCTTACATCGAGCTTTCAAACATCATATTGATTGTCTTGATAGGCAACTCTGATTCTGACATTGCATCTTATCTGTGGATATAATAACCTTTGGCTTCACCATTCCTTTTGCTTGATGCAGTCGTTGTTCGATTGCTTCTTCATGAAGCCTCTCGACAAAATTTGTCGTGATCATCATCAACATTTTGACTCCTTTAGGATAACTATCGAATTCATGATGAGAAATACCATTCTTGCCCCTCGATGAATTGTGTTATCATCGACAACTTTATTGCCTTCCCTCCAACACAAACCTATTCATGTTTTGTGTTGTACCTTAAGTTCCTTCCCATCCAACTCATGTTATGTTCTAACTTGGATTATTACTATCTATTACGTCAAGAATGTCGTGAGAATTTCACCACCTCTTAAGGATTCTTGATATAGTAATACTTCTCGACATCTCCGTTCGTATCTTGGTTCTCATGTTGTTTCTAAACGGAATACCGACCATTGAATTGTGATGTGTGAATTCAAAACTTCTTGAAAACCTATTGCTTTGAAGTGAATGGCTGATAGTTTCATTCTAGGTCTTATGATTATCAATTCACCACTCTAACCTTGATCATGCTACCTAGTCCATCTTTCCACGTGCATGTTTCGATGAATGTTACTCGTGGATGTTTGCCTCGAACATACTTCATTATATACTTCGGTATGTCCAATATTTTCACCTTGTTCCCTTAATTGAGGAAATCCAAGTTTATGGAAATCACGATGAGTTGTTGCTGAGCCCATCGGCCACATCCTCATCTTTTCCATGATGAAATCGTACGAGTTGTTCTAGCAGTTCCCGTTGGATCTTTTGTGTTTTCGAAGTCCGACCTTTACCCGCCGACCAAGTCGATGTTATCTCGAAGCACGATGGTGGTACTCATACATGAACCAGAACATTGTAAGCGAGATGCTAAATGTTTATTGATCAACTATCCACCATCATTGTGTGGGTACATATCATAATTCTTCTCATCCCTTTTATCTATATGGTCATGACTTTGATCTCCTAACACGTATATCACGCCCTGCTTAATCTTGGGAATGATATACTCCTATTCATTGTGTGTAAACACATTTTCATTTCCATTTGTTTGTTTAACCTTTCTTTGATCTACATATAATCTAAGTAGTAATAATTTTCTGCTTATGTAAACACCTTGGTGTACAACTCTATCAGTAAGACCCTGTTACTATTGTTGATAACATTCTGGTAACCACCGATGGACGAGAACTTTGCCTATTGGTCCGCCTCGTTTCAACGAGCAGGAAAATGGTTCTCTTCGTCCCTCGCCCTTGGTATCGATGTTATTGCCAGCATAACTGATATGTTATCCTCTGACATACCTTGCTTACATGATCGTGCAAGATGCCACCGCCCTTCCTACTGTTAACCAACATGGTGGGCCCATAACCCACAGTTCCAAAGGATCAAAACCTGACTCTCGTATTCACCCCCC
>LR738709.1:122720424-122784931 GCA_902687465.1 Secale cereale | reverse complement strand
CCCGCTTTAGCAAGGTTATTCCTCACGCTTGGCTTCATGTGCAATTCGCGAACCACCTTCCTAGTGATCAATTCTGGTATCAGACACAATACTTATTTCCATTGCTTGGACCCCTTTCACGCCCTGTTTCGGGCATCAAACGATTGCATGCCCGCTCGAAACTTCTCATGAAACCTACTTATTTTGCTCTCGATGTTTTCTTAAGATCAATTCAAGAGTTATTTTCTGCCACATTTCCTTAGTTATCTATCAGTTAATCAACCTTGTAGAGGCCCATTCTTCCAAAGTTACCCCTTATCATTTTCGTAAGTACGGTGGAGTTTCCGAAGAAAAATGACTACTTCATCACGATGACGTGAAGCAAAGAAATGACGACATCAAAGAAAGGGATCACCTTCTTCGGGAGGAGCAGCCAAGAACGAGAAGACTCATTAGAATTTCGTAACAAACTCTTTCCCCTTACTCCACCTCTTAAATCTCGAGATGAGATTTCTTGTAGTGGAGAAGAATTGTGACGCCCGGTTATTAAGCTAAAGTAACTTCTGCTAATGATGGCACATCACCACAATTACTATTGTTAATCCCGCGATGGTTCAATCTCGTTCTGATTCAAAACGCAAAATCAAGTCAAACTATAAAAGTTTTCAAATGTCACAAACAAAATGTTCCTCATGTGGCAAATATTCATTTATTAATGTTGGTGGTGGATCAACATTTTTGGCAAAGTGTTTAAATACCCTAAAATAATTGAAAAATAGGTTAAAACAAATAGCTAAATGCTTTCAAAATTATAACAATGCTAAACTAGATTATATATGTGCAAAACTTAATTATGGTAGTAGCCTAATTATTTATACTAATTTAGGTGCAAGTTTCTTATTTTAGAAAACAAGTTTTGCTACAAAAAGGAAATAGAAATCAGTAGCTAAAACTAAAATAGAAAATAACAGGTTAAAATAAAAACAAAATGCATTGTGCACTTACCAGACCCAGCGCACACAGTGCCAGGCCCGGCGCACACAGTGTCACACCCAGCCCATCGCACTGGTCGTCGTCTTCTTCATTGTCGTGGCAGCATCACACGCGCCTACGGCCGGCGCCACCAGTGGATCAACGCCACCGAGGCGCTACAGGGCACCAAGGGGGATATGTGCATTGCCCGCGATCCGCTAGTAAACCCTAGCGCCATTTCCCCCTTCCCTTGCGCCGCCTTCTTCCACCTTGTTCGCAGCCAAACCACGTCTCCATGGCAGACCTCATCCTCATGGCCACTACCCTCCCCGCCGCCTGAGACTACGCCGGGAGCATCTCCTCTCTCGTCTTCGTCAACTACATGGAGTATTCGAGCTCCGGACCCCTGCCTCGCGTGGATCGACGCCCTCGGCTGTCGTGGATCGCCGACACCGTCGAACAGCTCCAAGCCTCCCTCGAGCCCATCTTTGCACCCCTACAGGTCCCAGTGAGCTCCTCGACCTTTCCCCCTCCTCGCTCAGTAGCTCGCACCCCCTAACACTGCTCCCCGCCGCGTCGAGAACCCGCTGCCGCCGTTCACCTCACCACCGCAGCCATAGTCGGCCTGAAAGTGTGTTATATCGACTAGAGGGGGTGAATAGGTGATTTTTATAAATTTTCTCTGAGGAAATTCTAGCTGAGGAATTTCCTAAGCAACAAACTACTTACCAGCGGAATAGATACTCAGGTGCAAGCATAACAAGAGAGTATCATGGTCATCATGATGAAATGAAAACAAGCACAGAGTACAAGTAGCGTGAAAACGGGATAAGCAGGCTGAGGACTTAGGACTGAAGAAATAGGGTTGAGGAAATTGAGAAAGTCTTCAGTCAAAGTCTTTAAACAGTGCAGATCAAGTTCAACAACACATGAATGAGTAAATGGAAGAGTTGAGGAAATAGAACCACTAGGCTTGATGAAGACAAAGATTTGGTAAACTAGTTCCAACTGATGTGACAGTTGTACGTCTGGTTGGAGCTGCTAGGTATTTAAACCTGAGGACACACAGTCCCGGACACCCAGTCCAGGACACCAAATCCTCACCGTATTCTCCATGAGCTAAGGTCACACAGTCCTCGCCCAATCACTCATGGTAAGTCTTCACAGGTGACTTCCAAACCTTCACAAACTTGGTCACCCGGCGATCCACAATTCCTCTTGGATGCTCTAGACCATTGACACCTAACCGTCTGGAAGATCACAGTCTTCAAAGGTAACAAGCGTCGGTTCCAAACAGGAACAATCTCTTCAGTGATGCTCAATCACTTTGGGGTTTTAGGTGTTTGTGTTTTGGTTTTTCCTCACTTGATGATTTTCACTCAAAGTCCTCGGAGGATGGGTTGCTCTAATGACAAGTGTCAGTTTCTCTCGGAGCAGACCACCATCTTGTGGTTGAAGGGGCGGCTATTTATAGCCTAGGGAGCAGCCCGACATGATAAGACATAAATGCCATTCAATGATATGACCGTTAGGTAGGTAGATATTTTGGAACAGCTGGCGCATAGCACAACAACGGACATAATTTTGAGTATCAAATTCCTCAGGGCTATCATGTTCCTCACTTGTAGGAAATCCGCACTGGCAAATTCCTAACTCCTCAATCAGAACAAATTCCTCAGAGACCAGAAGAACTTCGTCTCTGTCACTGAAGAAATGGACTAAACTGTATGAGATTTCCAATGGCTTCACTCGTAAAGATTGGGTAGTGTAGGCTTTGAGTTGAGCATCACTTGGAAATATGTTTCCTTAGTTTTTCATCGACCCCCTTTAACAGTATGGTGTTTCCTATGACTCAAGAAAGGGAAAATGAAACTACGAAAACAAAAGTATTCACGCTTCATAATCCTCGAATGATTATCCAAGTCTTCAAGGTCACACCAATTTCTTCACTTCCAAAATCTTCAGAAAGTCTACGGAAATCCAAAGTCTTCGGATGAAGACATTCAGTTTTAGGGGTCTACTTTCTCTGTAAATATCAAACTCCTCATAGACTTATAGACCTATGTATACTCACAAACGCAATAGTCCCTTAACCTATAAGTCTTCAATACACTAAAATCACTAAGGGGCACTAAATGCACTTACAATCTCCCCCTTTTTGGTGATTGATGACAATATAGGTTAAGTTTTCAATGGGGATAAACATATGAAGTATAAATACTGATATCGAGGAATTTGATTGCAAGATATAAGAGAACTCCCCTTGAAGTTGTGCATAGTGAGGAATTTGCTTTTGAAGCAATGCACATTTGAAGAGTAGCATCATGGAGATCTCCCCCTATATCTTGTAATTCATACACGCATTTAACATATGATATGAAGAATTTGAAATGCATGATGAAATATGGTGACTGATGTAATTCAGCATGCGTGCATTAACATATATGAGGAAATAGCATGCAGAAGAACATAGCGAAAGTATCAGACCACCATCGGGTTTAAGTTTACAACTCGATCCAACAAAGTCTTCAAAAGAACGAGAGTTGTAACTTAGCAAAAAAACGCCCATATATAAAGACCCGCTTGAAGACTAACGCAAATTTCTCCCCCTTTGTCATCGAATGACCAAAAGGGACGAAAAATGAGGACTAATGCCCCTGAAGAATATCACGAAGACGATGGAGGAGCGCCAGTGTTGTTGGGGTCGGTTGTTGGAGTAGGGCTTGCCGCAGTGTCGTCCAAATCTTCATACTCGTCAGTCTCGCGTGATGAAGAATATGAGCTGGCCACCAGGGAAGGAACTTTGACTTTCTTGAATTTCTTCGCCGGAGGCTGAGACCAGTCAAAGTCTTCCTTGAAGCCCATTTGCTTCAGATCTTCTTCGCTCTAGAGATGAGACATAGCAGCTCAGGTGCATTGAAAACTTCATGGAGGTAGTAGTGGTTTTTCTTCACTGCATTGTATGTAGCAGTCATGTTGTGAAGAATTGAACCAAACTGCCTCTTGACCCATTTATGGTTGCGATCGACCTTCTGATGAAGACTGAGGAGGAGCTCACGATCAGTCCTCACCCTTGGAGTTGTGCCTTGAGGATTTTGCTTTCAGGCATTGGCGGCAAAGTCATGAGTGGCAGAATCATAATTGGTAGAGTAGGATGCAGCTTTGCGGAATTGACCATTCAATGGATGAATTCCTTCATCAATGATTGCAGCTTTGCCTTTTCCGTCAACTGAGGATTATGTCTGTTTGAGGACTTCAAGTGGAGGCAGATAGCTGAGATGATTCTGGAAGTCAGCCTTGTAAGCAATAGAAGACCTTGTTCTGATGAATCTCATGATCCAGGGAGCATAAGGCTTCAGGTTGAAAGGTGACAATGCAACATTTTCTAGAGTCCTCATGAAGAAATCATGATAGTTGATGGGGATCCCATGCATGATATAGAACAACATATTCTTCATGATGCCAATGATTTCTTCATCATTAGAGTCATGGCCTTTGATTGGACTCAATGTCTTTGTCAGAATGCGATAGACAGTCCGAGGCACATTTAGCAATTCCTTCACAGGGAATTTGGTTCTTGGTGCTTGACCAGGCTTCAGCGGTTTCATCAATACTTGCATATAATGATCAATAAGCTCAGGTTCATGATATACACACCGTGCACCATCAAGGGGAAGACTGAGAGGTAGGGCCTGAAGCAATTCAGAGGCCAGTGCCTTGAAGTGAGTGTTTTTGGTCATCCAGTCCAGCAGCCAAGAGTTCACATCTTCAGCAGTTCTGGTGATGTGCAGTGTTGCATAGAACTGAAGAATGAGCTCTTCATTCCAATCACATATGTCTGTGCAGAGGGTGAGCAATCCAGCATCGTATAGAACGTTGAGGACCGGTGTGAAGCAAGGCATGGATTCCATATCCACATGAGGAATATGCGCATGGTCGAAGACTTTGTCCTTACCAAAGAGAAGTGAAGAATAGAAGTTTGCTTGGCTGGCAGTCCAGAAACGCTTGCTTCTAAGACGAGCAGAGTCATATGGGTTGAAGTCAGTGAAGAACACATGCTCATGGAAGAAGTCATCAGCCTTGAAGTTTTGCTTCTTAGAGAAGGGATCCTTTGGCTTGGGCTGAGGATTATTAGTTAATTTCATCACAACCTCAGGAATCACAGGCTGGGGAATTTTAGTTTCTGCTTCAGCTGCAGCTTGAGAATTCATTTCTTCAGCAGCTTTTTCATCAGCACTAGTGGCTGGAATTTCTTCATGGACGGAGGGAGTGGTGCGAGGTTCTTCAGAGCCCATTTGAACTTCAGTATGCTCTGGGGATTGAGGAATTTGCTGCAGAGGCGTGAACAATGGAGAGTTGGGGTGCAGACTGTCCCAAAAGTCATCATTCGGCACAGGACTTGTGCTCCCAATGTCCACGTCTTCATCATTGTCACTCATTTCTTCAACGCCTGCCTCTTCAGCTATGAACTGAGGCATAGGAGATGAGATCACTCGGGTTGAAGGGATTTTATCCACTTCAATTTCTTCGTCCAACTGCTCTGAGGAAGCAGCAGAAGGAATATCTTCACCAGATCTGCTTGGGATCACATAATCTTTGCCAAAAGGTATGATTTTCTTTGATGGCATGGTTGAGAGAGGAACAACATCAATGTGATTGTTGACAGAACTAGTCAATTTCTTCAGCTTGTTAGGGGCAACAGACTCTGAAGAAGCAGATGCTTTCCTTTTCTTCACTGTTGCTTGTTTTGCAGCCTTTGTTTTGCTCACTTCTGATGCAGAAGAAAGAATTGAACTTGGTGTTGGTGCAGGAGGAGCAGAGGCAATTGGTGCATTTTCCTCAGGCACAACTGTTGTAGTTTGCCTGGCTTGGTCAGTTTCTTCAGGCACAGCGGTTGAAGCTTCATATGGCCTCACTTGTTCCTCAGGCACAACACTATTGGTTGCCCTGGCAATTTCTTCAGTGGCTTGAATAGAGTCATCAGCCCTGGTAACATCAGTTTCATCAGCAGCTTGATTTTCATCAGCGGTGTTGGCATGTTCTTCAGTGGGCTGAGCAGATGCTTCAGCCTGAGGAGTTTCATGTTGCGTTGGTGCTGCAATGTTTGAGGTAAATCCCTTGGTAAGATTAATGAATCTGACTTTGGCTCCCAGCCAATTAGCACGGTAGCTTTCAAATTCATCGTTAAGGGTTTTGATCTCAGCTTGCAGCTTCACAAGTTCCTTAGAAGACATATTCACTATGTTGTTCTTCAGCAATCTTTCCTTCTTGTACTGATCCTTCTTTGCCTTTCTGGCCTGCTCAAATTTCCATTTTTCTTAACCAATGAAGGTGGCCAGCATATGACTTTGACCAGGAGTGAGGTTCATCTCAGGCAAAGGAGTGTTGTGGTCCTTGTGCCATAGGTCAATGAAGTCAAGGATCAACTTGGGATCTAGCATCAATGGTACAGTGTTGCCTTTGGCTCTAGAGGCCCTTTCATGTCTATCTTTGATGATTTTGGCGAGTTCCTCATCATCAGCTTCGTCATCACTTGACGGCACATGGAAGGCGACTTGCTTCTTGTGAGGACTTGGTCTACTGCCACGTCCTGCAGTGGCCTTAGATTTCAATAGAGTGGGGCCAGTTGAGGAATTTGGAGGAGCTGAAAAACTTGCTGAGGCTCCTGAGGCAATAGAGATGCCAGTTGTCCTTTGGCACGTGGCGAGATGCACATGTGCTGAGGACTTTGGTGGAGCTGGAGCAGCTTGAGGAACTGGCCGTGAGGGATTTGCAGAGCTGGGCTGTGAGGGCATTGCTGAGGAGCTTGGCTTGCGAGCAGGTTTCTTAGGCATAGCCTTTTTAGGCTTGCAAGCAGAGGCTTCAGCAGCAGCAGCAGCAGAATCTTCATTAAATTTCCTCACTGTCTCATTGGCCATCCCAGCCAACTTGGTTTGACGCTTGGCCCATTCCTTGGGAAATTCTCCACCTCTTCTGATGCTAGAGGGGTTAGGAATTTGGCCAGGTGCCAATGGAGGTCTTGGGCATGGAGGGTGTACATCAAATTTCTTCATGTACTTGGGTGTGACATAGCGATATTCCATCCATTCTCTAACCCATCTTCTTTCTATCCTTTGTATGCGCACCTTGCGCAGATTCTTGGTCTCCTTCCCATGCTTGGCCTCATCAGGAGTGCATTATTCTTCATAGATATCATCAGGAATTTCAAAAGCAGTGTTGACTTCCTATTTCTTCCCTCCTTTCTGAGGTTTCTTGCCATCGGCCATTTTCTTCAGCTGAGGTTTTTGAACAATTGAGTTCTCTGAGGAGGTATTGCTATTTTTCTTCTAGGAATGCTGCAAATGAGTTAAGTTGATGAGAACCTAGAGATTCAATAGCAGACATTTGTACCTGTGAATAGAGTATAGGTGCAAAGAATTTGAAGAGGTCATATGCGTTCTCATCAGTTTTTGCAAAAAGGAACAAGGTTGAGGAATTTGACCAGTTGTCTCTTGAAGAATTTCACTAAGCGTTCTTTGACTTAGGTTCCAGAGTTGTGCAGATTGAAAATCCACACAATTGAGGAATCTTTGAGGAAAAACGTTGCTTAGAGAAACAGATCAAGAACAGATGTTTGTGTGAGGTATTTAGAGTGTGAAGAATGAAGAATAAACACCTTTTTGAAGATTTGTAGGAATTACTAGAATTGGGTAGTAAAAGTAGCTTTTAATTACCCTTGACGAATAACACGATGAACTGTGAATAGAAGTTTTGAAGCTCGTCAGTTCAGATCTTCCACGCCCTAACTTAGCAGAGGAAGATAGCTACGGCGGTGGCGGAGTGAAGAAATCCGCGCCCGGCGTGAGTACGGCGGTGATAAGGTCGAGGCAGCGAAGCTCTAACTCACCAGCGACGATGGAAGTAGCGGCGGCGCTAAGTTATGAGAGCTCGAGCAAGGGAGTGGAGGTCGAGCGGGGTAAAACTAAAGTGAAGAGGGTGAGGGGGTATTTATAGCCGAGGTGAAAACCGTTCGCCCGGGGAAAATGGACGAACGTGCCCCTGGCCCTTCTCATTCTTGCAACATGTGTCACCCACGTACAGAGAGGTGGAGATCGTGTGAGATCGTGGGTGAATGGATAAGTCGTACAGTGGAATGTGGAACGGAGCGTCAAAGCCGAAAATTCAGTTCCTCAAATTTTTAACATTGCGTTCACAAATTCTTCAGCTGTCAAGGATACAGTGAAGACTTTGAACAAGTTTCAAATAGAACGCATATGAAGAAATTGTGAATAGATTAGGTTGAGTATAGCATAGAGGGGGAAGGGTCCGATCACTTTCACTTAGCAGAAAAAACAATCTTGAAGAAATAGCAATAACTGAATGTTGAAGAACAATAGCGGAAAGAGTGAAGACATTACAAAGTTGAAGAAATTGAACATTTGAGGAATTTCAGAAACTGAAGAAAAACTCAAAATGAAGATTTTCAACTTTTGTTGGTGGCGTGGCCCACCGTATAAGAATGATGATTTCAGACACCGCGTACAATTGTCGTAGGGCTCTAAGAATCAGTTTCTTCATTAATTTCTTCACACTTAGAGGGTTAGTCTTCATTGATTGAAGAAAAACGTTAGTTCGTGTGTTGCGCATCAAAGTCATCAATTTTGCATATGGGTTAGGATGTGTGTCCTTTTCAAAGAACATTCGAAGATTCTACGAAATTTAGCTCACACCGCAACTTGCAAAATCTCTTCTCGTCCAAGGGCTTAGTGAAGATATTTGCCAGCTGGTCTTCAGTTTTCACGTGATTGATGGAAATGTCGCCCTTGAAGACATGATCACGAAAAAAATGATGACGAATCTGGATGTGCTTTGTCCTTGAGTGTTGAACTGGGTCATGATCAATCTTGACGGCACTCTCATTGTCACAGTAGAGTGGAACATTCTTCATGTTGACAACATAGTCCTTGAGGGTTTGCTTCATCCATAGTAACTGAGCACAGCATGACCCAGCAGCTATGTACTCAGCTTCAGCAGTGGAGAGTGATACAAAGTTTTGCTTCTTCGAGGACCAACATACTAAGGATCGTCCGTGGAAATGGCAAGTGCCAGATGTTGACTTGCGGTCCACTTGATCACCAGTATAGTCAGAGTCAGAATATCCAATGAGATCAAAATCAGAGCCCTTGGGATAACATAATCCAAGTGTTGGAGTGTGAGCTAGATATCAAAGAATATGCTTCACAGTCTTATGGTGTGATTCCTTCGGTGTAGCTTGAAATCGGGCACACATGCAAACACTAAGCATAATATCTGGCCTAGACGCACATAGATACAATAAAGAGCCAATCATGGAGCGGTATACCTTTTGATCGAAGTCTTTACCATTTTCATCGGTGCACAGTTGGCCATTTGTGGGCATAGGGATTTTGACGCCTTTGCAATCTTGCATGCCGAATTTCCTCAGAACATCCTTGAGGTATTTCTCTTGAGATATGAAGATGCCATTGCGTTGTTCACGAATTTGAAGGCCTAGGAAGAATTTCAGTTCTCCCATCATGGACATTTGATATTCTTCACGCATCATGTAGCCAAATTTGTCACTGTAACGTTCATCAGTACGGCCAAAGATGATATCGTCCACATAGATTTGACACACAAATAATTCATCATCATATGAATTAGTGAAAAGGGTTGGGTCGAGTGAACTGGGTTTGAAGCCTTTCTTCGTGAGTGTCGGTGTACAAAAGTAGGGGCGCCCTTTTTTACCCCTTACTTGTGCACGGGCAGTCAGAGTCGCGCCTGTGACCACGCATAACAAAGGAAAGGAGGGAAGCCAGAGACGCAGAGTTACCAGAACAACGCCAAGACGGTGGCACGAGAATACCAAGCAAGGAGACATGCTCTCCCCCGACAAGGACTCTTGCCGCGATGACCTCGCCCCCCGACAAGAGATCTTGCCGGGGCGATTCACCCGAACGCCTCCATCGCGGCCGCCCTTGAAGCCTATGAGCTCCAAAGCTATCAACAACATTGGAGCCAAGGCTCGGGAAGCGCCCATGTGATGGCATGCAGATCTTTGTGAAGACAAAGGTCTATGACTCCCAAGATAAGAACCAGAAGACACGGCGATCGCAAGGCTCCTTGCCAAGGACGCCCATGAGGCCCCGGCAAGGCTCCTTGCCGAAGACACCCCAGAGCCCCGGCAAGCCTCTTGCCGAGGACACTCACAGAGGCCCTGGCAAGACCCTTGCCGGGAACAGAAGCAAGACTGTGGCAAGCCCTTGCCGCCCCGTCGCTGCCCCAGCTCGGCGGCTGACTCGCTGGCCCAGGTAGGCACCCACGTGGCGATACGTGGTTCCTGGGCCAGTTAATCAAGCACCTGCGTGGTGGCATGCAGATCTTCGTGAAGACCCTACCACCACGCCACCTCAGCTGCCTGCCTCGCTGGCCTGGATGCCATCGCGACCAGACGGAGCGGCCATGGACAGGACAGGCTTCTTTTCCGTCCCCGATAAAGTAAATAGACACCTAAGCAGCGCATTTAATGCATCTTGTCCCGTAATGGCATGGGATAAGCCTATGCACTGTACACTTTTCCACCTCATGTGTGCCACTGTGGCACCCCCTTTAGACTATAAAAGGAGGCCCGCGGCATACTGGAGGAGGATTCGGATCCTGGAAAGCTGGACAGGCACCGTAGCTAGCTCAAGAACTCAAGAACACTCAAATATACACCAACGCAGGACTAGGGTATTACGCATCCTCGCGGCCCGAACCTGGGTAAACGATCGTTGTGCTGACTCTTACACCCGCTCTTTGCACAACCTCACGCCCGCCAACCGTAGAAGGGATTCCAGTGATCCCATAGGTGTTGTTTCGTACCGACATCTTTGGCGCACCAGGTAGGGGGCGCAGTTGTGAAAATCTGGTCTAGCAGTTAGTGTAGCGGTTCTTCATCGCCATGGCTTCCAATAAAGAAGATGATCGAGAGTGCGGGGCATCATCAGCAAGTGCGGTGGGCGCCCACACGACAACAGAAAAGATGAGACACGCAAACTTTGAATAATTCCTTTTTCCATAAAAGTTATTCTCCTCGGAGATCTTGCTCTTTGTATGGTAAACATGTATGCAATGGGGCCCTTCCACTATCGGCAAGGCCCTCATCCTGTTTCAAGTCTGCTCAACAACTCGAGTGGCCGTGTTGAGAACTGCGGGGTAGCCTTTCCATTACTAGCAACGCCTTTGTCCTATTTCGAGTCCGCTCAACAGTTCAAACGGCCGCGCTGAGAACGGTAAGGCGGTTTTCCCGGCAGCAAGCACACCCAGCAGGCTATTGAGGATCTGTCCTCAAAGCGTTGCGGCCTGGGTTTACGTGACGGCAAGCCTATCCAATTAAGCATAGGGTGGGCATACAGAGAGAAATCAAACAGGAAAATAGCACGCATTACTTCAAGGCACTGCAGAGTTATGATACATCAATTGTTGTTGCGGTTCTAACTGAAGATAAAATTCGTCTTGGTTGTGAACCTGCAGCGGCAACAAGAGACGGGGTGCCTAATCCCGGCGCTGGCCTTCTACCCTTTGGATTCCGTCGACGTAGCTGATGATGGGCATACGCTCATTGAGCACCATGAGATCCACATCATCCGGCAGGCTATCCAGCGCGGCGTCGAAGTCGAGGTCGGGGTACTGGTAGGCCACCTTGGTGAGGACCTTCGTCAACGCACCGCGGCAGAGCCTCCGGGATTCGTCGGCTAGATAAGCCGCCCGGTCAGAGCGGAGTTTTTCCAGGGCCTCAAGAGTGCGTTCGAAGAACACGGTCAAGCTGGTGTGGATGGAGAGGTTCACCTCCCGGGAGAACCTGAAGCTTGGCATGCCCATGGCGGCCAGCTGCACAGTGAGTTCCTCCGTGACAGCGACGAGGCAGCTGATCCAGAGGTTCTCCCCCTTTACGTACTCTGCGTAGCCAGCGGCGTCATCCTTCCGCTACCGCTTCTCCTCCTCCAAGCCCTTGTTCAGAGTCTCCGCCCGAGCTTTGGCCTCTGTGAGCATCCCCTTGAGGCCCTCCAATTCCAGCTTCAGATCCTTGATGGAATCCTGGGCCGTGGAGAGCTGCTCGGCCTTGCCGAGGACCTCGGACTACGCATCCATTAGGGTAGTGTGCATCGTGTCGTTCTCCTTGGTCAGCCCCAGTACCCGCTCGTTCAGGCCATCCCGCTCCACCTCCAACTCCTTTACCTTACTGGCATGGACCCGAGCCTGAGCATTGAGAGCCTCAATGTGCTTATGTTCCAGCTCCTGGGTCCGCCGCGCGACAAGCTTGTCAATCTCTTCGTCCTTGCTGCGGAGTGCAGCGGCGAGCGCCTGCACACAGGCGACAAGGTCTTCCTCCTGAGAGTTTAGTTGAGCTTGGCGCTGGTTGTGGGCGGCCTCATCATTAGTGGCTCGCTCCTTGGCCTCCTCCTGGGCCTTCTCAAAATCGGGTTGCGCCAGCTTGAGGTCTCGGGCGCGCTCGTCCAGCTTTTCCTGGGAAGCCCTCAACTCACTCCGGGCCTCGTCAAACCAGACTTTTGTCTGGATGACGCGCTCCTGGAAGTCATCCTCCGCCTTATCCACCACTGCCGACCTGGACTTTGCCTTCTCCAGGCGGGCGCGGTAAAGTACCTGGAGCTTCTGGAAGCTGGTGCTCATGGCCCGAAGGAGTTGCTCCTCTTGAGGACCGTCGCCGCCGGCGCCCAGCTCGTCAACGACCTCAAGACCAGCGACGGTGAGCACCTCATCATCAAGAACCTCCCCCTCGGTTGGCGCCCTGCTTCTTGTCATCCATGGGAGGTGGACGAACAAGTCATCGCTCACCTTCAGGTAACGACCCGAGCCAGAAGCAGCGGCCTTGCCGGCCTCCTCGGCAGCGCCCTTGCCAGCCTCCTCGGCAACAGCCTCGCCGATCCCTCCGGTGGGCCCTTTGCCGGCCTCCTCGGCGCTGGCTTCGCCGGTACCTCCGGCAGACCCTTGGGCCGTCTCCTCCAAAGTGGCCTTGGTGGACTCCTCGGCAGCGACCCTATTGGCCTCGGCCTCGGCATCTTTGGCCACCTCCTCGACGGTGGGCTCGACATCCTCCCGGTCCGTCAAGAGAGGGTCTAAAAGTCAAAAGAAAAAGTGAGGCAATGGCCAAGATCAAGACTCAACTTGGAGAGAACAAGGGCGAATCATCCATACCGGGCTGGGAAGGAGTGGCGCTCTCCTCGCCAACGACCGTTGCGGGGGAAGAGCCACTGGCACTCAAGTTCCTCTCCTCCTCCTCCATGGGCGCAGGCTCAGTGATCGGTGCCCTTGCTGGAGACGCCCCTCGGGGCGGTGTAGTTGAAGGGGGCGGCGTGTTGGGGGTGGCCCCCTACGGGCCCTCATGCTACCATTCCCCACCTACAAAGCCGACGAGGTCAGCATTGAGAATTCATGTCCTAGTATTCATCCATGGGAGAGTGAGTAGTGGACTTACGCTAGGGGCTGTTGTCAGGGCTGCTCTCCACCACCAGCGGCATGCCTGAAGTACCCGCCGGGGGCTTATCGGCAGAGGACGCCCTGGCCCTCTTCGCTGCCCTCTGGGCCAACGTCTCCATATCCCTACGGGGACAACATCGTATCAAAAAAAGGAGATAATGTGGGGGGCGGAATGCTTACTCGTCCTCCGTCTCCTCCTCCTCCTCCTCTGGTTTCCTCCTCTTCCTCCTTGGGCTAAGAGACCCAAGGTCAAAGTCGACGGCCATAGCGACATCTGCGGGAGGGGAGAAGGAGATGGAGTCCGGCCACACCTGGACAAAGAGGAGGCGGTCGTCGTCCTCTTCGCCATCGCGGTCTTCCCCGCCTTCCTCTCCGCCATGGCCGCCATCGACCTTGTCTCGCGCACGAGCTGCTCCGGGGATTGTTGCTGCCGCATGATGCTGTCGGGCCGGACCGGCTCGCCTGAGCCAGCTCGCCGCAGGACCCGCCGCCTCACCGTGGCGGGAGGGTCAGCGGCCTCGGCCTCCTCATCGGTCGACTCCTCGACCACGTCTTCGACAAGGGGAGCATCGGCATTTGCGCTCGCACGGCTGGCCTCCCCGACGGACTTCGCCCACTCGGCGAGCTCCTTCTCTTCAGCGGCCACGTTGGCCTCGTCCTCCACGTGGCCGGCGCTGTGGGCCTCCAAGACAAGCGACGCCGCCCTGGCGACAATGTAATTGAGTTCCGCCTGGGTGGTATTGTGGACGAGCACCGGCTTGTCGCGGATGCGCTTCTCCGACAAAGTGTCAAAGCACTCCTGCACCTAATCCATCGACGGCTCGACCCAGGACGGGTCAAGGCCGTGCTCATTGAAATCCAGCATTATGGCGATGATGTCGGATTGGCGAGAGTTATTGCTTAATGGGACCACTCCCGCCGGCAACCCAAACAGGGGCCCCTTGATGGCCTTGCCGGTCTTGGCGGCCTTGCCAGTCCTCTCGGCCCTGCTGTCACGATCCACGTCAAGCTAGAAGAGCTTCTGGCAGAGATGGGCGTGCTCCATCATCGTGAAGTTGTGCTTCAGGCCGGGGCGAAGTCTCATGACGTCGGCCGTGTTATGGAAAATCCAAGCCGGCCTCCCCTTGTTGTGCAATGGCGCAATTTGCCGGTGGATGAAATCAGCCCAATCATCTCCAGGGTGAGCCCGGCCTGAGCAAGACGGTGGATCCTGGTGGTGGCGATCGAGAGCTTCTTGTCGTTGACATCGACGTACCCCCGGTCTTTTCGACGGACCGGTGGGCTCTGACGAACTCGACAGAACTCCGGTGGGTCTTCCTCCTTTATCCACAGCCACCGGCTCCTCCAGTCATCCCACCTCTCCTTCTGCGCGCCATCCGGATACGTGCCCTTCTCCTGGGCCCGTGGAATCTAGGTGACGCAGCCGGAGATGCCGTCCCCCCTGGATGCAAGGGTAGAAGTAATGGCGGAAGAGCGTCGAGCTGGGAACCACCCCGACGAAACCCTTGCAGAGGTGGGCGAAGAAAGCCATACACGCCATAGCGTTCGGCGTGAAATCAAGGAGGTGGAAGCCATAGGAATGCATCATATCATTGAAGAAACCGGAGAAAGGAGGACAGAGGCCGCAATAGAAGTACTCAGCAAAGAAAGGGTACCGATTTGGGCCGGCCTTTGCGTACTGAGAAGGGATGACGTGCGTGGCTGGATGCCCCATCGTCTCGCACCCCCACAAGGGCTTGAAGTAATCCCTGAGATGGACCACGTCGACCGTCGGAGGGAAGTAGGCGTCCTTCGTTCGAAGCACCGCCAACTCACTCTCCAGTAGCTCCTTCTCCCCCGCGTTCTCGACCGCTGCCTTGCCCTTGCTGGACTTGGGCGCCATGACGATCGTGGAAGAAAGAGAGGGATCGAGAGCAAAAGGAAGCACGGCGGCGGCGAGCGGAGGTGAGAGCTCTAGTTTTTCGCTTGGAGAAGAAGGAGAAGAACGACGGGCGCGAGATTGGAGAAGCGCGGGAGGTACATGAGCGGCGTGCCTGCGGTTTTTCCCTTTTTATGGGGAAGGCGTGGGCCGCCCTCCCTTACCATAGAGCCAAGGCTCGGGAAGCGCCCATGTGATGGCATGCAGATCTTTGTGAAGATAAAGGTCTATGACTCCCAAGATAAGAACCAGAACACACGGCGATCGCAAGGCTCCTTGCCGAGGACGCCCACGAGGCCCCGGCAAGGATCCTTGTCAAAGACACACCAGAGCCCCGGCAAGCCTCTTGCCGACGGACACTCATAGAGGCCCCGGCAAGACCCTTGCCAGGAACAGAAGCAAGACTGCGGCAAGCCCTTGCCCCCCCGTTGTAATGCCCCAGATGTAACACTTTCCAATTATGGCAATATATGAACTTTGACTTCATCAATTCCATTCCGGGTTCTTCTTTCATTTCGGGTTTCTTTGTTTTGTCGTGTGCGCGTGTGCATTCATCCATGTCATGTTGTCATGTTCATTGCATTGCATTCGTGTTGTCACTTGCACCCGGTTCCACTCGCCTCTTCCCGTTGTCCGTTTCGAGTTCCGGCGCTCACACATGTGCCCGTGGCATCCCCGAGTCCTTCTTTCGTGTGTGTCCGTGTAACATTTCCGGAATGAGGTGAGACTTGTCGTGCGATGTTGTTTTGGTACGTGTTGGCCGTCTGTCAAGTTTCATCACGTTTGGAGTTCGTTTGGTGCTCCAATGGTTAACCTAGTGGGCTAAAAGTACCTCTTCTTTAAGGCCCAAGACCCCCTCCACAACAGCCCACAAACCCAGCACAACCCTTCCCATCATCTCGGTCGTCGGATCACGAATGTGTGGCCGAAAACCGCACCCCATTTGGAGTCTCCTAGCTCCCTATGCCTATAAAAACGTCCACATCCCTCCATTTTCGGGCGAAACCCTAGTCCTTCCTTTTTTCATTTTTCCCCGCGCCCCGTAGCTCCTCCGGCTGCCGGACACGTCCGCCGGACGCGCCCGGCCAACAGGAGCACGCCACGTGTCCCACCAAGCCTCCAGCCGCCGCGGGCCCGTTAGGCCCGATCCCGGCCCTCCGTCGCCCGCCTCCCGGGCCGATCCGCCCCGGTCACCGCGTGCCGTCTTCCTCGCCGGCGGCAGCTCCGCCCGTCGCCGGCGAGCTCGCCCCGCTGCGACCCCGCCTCCTCCACCAACGTTCGCCGCCCGCCGCCACTTCGTCGCCGGCAGCCGCCTCCGCCGCCGGGCGTTCCGCGGGCAGCCGCCGGGCGCCTCTGCCCCGTCCGCCGCCGCCCGGCCGACGAGCTGTCGCGCTGCCACGTCCAGCTCCTCCGGCCGCCGGCCGCCCCTTCTCCGGCGAGCCGCCGCCGCAGCCGTCTCTTCCCCGTCCAGATCTCGGAAGCGGGATGAGATCCACCCGTCCCGGGAACCAAACACACGCCCCGCAGCCCGGATCCCTCCATCCCGCACGGATCCATCCATGTTTGACTTTTGTAGGTATAAAAAATCACCAAGTCCCAGATCTGCAACAATTTGTTGCCTCCTTTGCATGGCCGTATCTTTGTGCTCGTAGATCCGTTTTGTGCATATGATATATCAAAATGATCGTGGTGATGTGCTCTACATTTTGTTCCATTGTGTCATGCTTGTTTGAGTTCATCTTGATGACCTAATCTTCGTGACAAGAGTGCTACTTGTTATAAACTGCTGAAACTTGTTATTTTGTTGCCATGTTTGAGATGTGATAACTTGGTGCATGTTTATCCAAATGGAACATATGATATGTCAAAATGTTCATTGTGAAGTGCTCTACATGATGGTTGCTGTAGCATTCATGTTAGGTGCCATATTGCCATGTTAATCACTGTTGCAAAAGTGCATGTGGTTGTTAAGTGCTGAAACTTGTTATGAGATGCTGTTTTGACATGCTCTTTGCTATTGATGTGTTTGTCCCCATGTCACATGTCAATATGTTTTAGAAGCACCATCATATGGTCTTTGCTGTGGTGCAAACCACTTTCCATGATATGCCTTGAGGTGGCTTAAACAAGCTTGTAAACATGCCATGCCAATGTTACTGTTTTATACTTAGTGAAAAAAATTGCTAAGTCTGGAATCTGTTTTAACCTGATGCTATGTTTGCTTGATGCCCCACTCAATTCCATGCTTGTTCTGGAGTGGCCAGTGATCATTCCTTGTTGTCCATGTTTTTGTCTATCCATCCATGCCCTCACTTGCACATATGGCTTGCTCTAGCTTATTTATTTCTTGCTCTCAAGTTGCTATAAATTATACCTGTCAGGTTTTTATCAGCATGATCAATTTGGTGTAGCTTGTTGCTATTGATCCATGCCTCCTATAGACTTGCTCCAATGGAGTTTTTTGCTGTAGGATATGTCTACTTCATGTCCATGCTTCTTGTTATCATGTTTGGGTGTTGTAGAGTATATATCTCTTGCTCCAAAGATGCTATGTGGCTGTTAACTTCAGCTATGCATTGTATCTTATTTCGTGTGTATGTTTGAACCGTTGCTCCGTTTTGAGCGTGCCCTATATGAAACTTGTGTGATTTTGCATGTAGAATCATAATATCATGTTGTTTACATGTTTGGAGTGTGTTTGCTTGATATTTGGGTGCATCTTGCACCGTTGCCTTGCTTGTCTTGTTTTGCTCATATCTTCTAAACCGTAGCTCCGAATTAAACAAACTTTATATGAAACTTGACTAGAATTTTGTGTAGATCATCATGGCGCATGTTAACTTGCTGTTTAACAACTTTAACTTAAGGTTTGTTCGGATCTGGACCAATTTCAACATATGCATATGAGGACTTACCGGATTTGCTATATGTTGATTCCGGCCTCAATTAAACTTGTTGTTTTGTGTTGTTCTTGTGTGCTTCATCCATTGCCATGAAATGCATCTTACTTGCATCATGTTGATTGTGCATTGCACCTTGTTTGATATCGTGCCATGTTGTGTTCTTGTGTTGAGTAGGCCGGGAGTCGAGACCAAGAACGAGGTTACTACCGAGGTTGAGTACGAGGAGCCGTCTTACGATACCATCGAAGACTCGACAGGCAAGATGACCTGACCCGGATATCATTATTATCTTTGCCTATTGCTAGATGTCTCGCTCTTTAGCTTATTGCCTTGATGCCCATGTTTGTTTGTCAGCCTCCTATTGTAGCCATGAATCTCTCTAACCACCCAACCTAGCAAACCGTTGTTTGGCTACGTAAGCTCTGCTCAGCCCCTCTTATAGCATTGCTAGTTGCAGGAGAAGATTTGAAGATTCTTGCTTCATGTTGAAGTTATTGTTGGGATATCACACTATATAAACTGTTAAACCAAATCATCTATATATTGGTAATGGGTGGAAGGCTAAGCCTCTTGCTTGGTGTTTTGTTCCACTCATGCCGCCCTAGGAACCGTATAAACCAGTGTTATGTTCCTTGATTTTGCGTCCCTAACACGGTTGGGGTTTATGGGCCCCCCTCTATAATCTGCTTAGTGCTAAAGCTTTTCCAGCAAGGCCCAACATTGATTTTACATTTGCCTAATAACTAAAACTTGCATAGGGCGTTGCAAACCAGAGTTCCTAATCAACAACCCGGGCCAGTGCTCCTCTTGAGTGTTGGTCCAAACTGGAGGTTATGCGGGGCCACCACGAGGAAACTCGGGGATTGGTTTTACCTGTAGGATCGCCCATCTGGTCGTGCCCTGAGACTAGATACGCGCGGCTATTGTCAGGGTGTCGGCACGCCGGGAGGTCTTGCTGGATTAGTTTTACCTTAGTCAGGATATCTTGAGCACAAGATTCTGAGAATACTCGGGTCTTCCCACCTTGGAGTTGCGACTCCGCAGATCGTGAGCTTGTGATGGGCTAAGTTAGGACACCCCTGCAGGGTTTGATCTTTCGAAAGTTGTGCCCGCGGTTATGTGGCAGATGGGAATTTGTTAATATCCGGTTGTAGAAAACTTGACACCATGTTCAGAATACACTACCAGCGTGAGTAACCGTGATGGTCATTTTCTGAAAGGGGTTCGGAAAGTGAACACGGTGGGGTTATGATTGACGTGCTTAGATAGGATCACTTCGTGATCACTTTGACGCTCGTGTCACTTCTCTTCTCGCTCTAAACACGTAAGCTAGTGCTAGTGCAGCTGCAACCTTTATTCTTCAGCCTTGCCAAGGCTTAGATAGTTTTGCTACCCGGGAACGGGATTGCTGAGTCCACCGTGGCTCACAGATTCTACACAGCACCAGATGCAGGTACCATGGTGAACTACTCATGTGATGGCACAGAGCTGAACTGGGAGTTCGACAAAGAACGTGGGCAATACTATGTGTACTATCCCGATGATCAGTAGTGGCTTCTACTAGGGGCGATCGGACCTTGTGGCTTTATTTATTTGGTATCTTTCATTTGGATCTTCATCCGTAGTCGGACTGTGATGTTATTTGGATGATGATTGCTTATGTAATGAATTGTGTGATGTGGCGAGTGTAAGCCAACTACTCTTTTGCATTTTCATCCCTCTTTTACATGAGTCGTGCAAAGATACCATACTTGAGATCATTCTAGTATGAGCTTATACCTTTAAGTCGTGCCTCGACATGTAGGAGGTATAATCTCATACTGGGCATTACAAGTTGGTAATCAGAGCCTTCTCCGACCTAGAAGCCCTCACTGATTGATCGAATCGTTGACGGTTGAGTCTAGGCACACACTTGAAAATGTTTTGAGTCCTATATATATATCGGAGAGTAGGATTTTTTTTTTGCTCCTCATCCATTTTCACTCTGGTGAGGACTCCTGACGATTACTTGTCTCTTCTACTCTCAAAATTTCACAAAAAAAAAATTTAGGATCACGCGAGTATTGTTTGAATTGTTCTGATGCCTTTGTGATGAGAACATTGTTCTCGATGCCTCCTGTCATTTAGGGGTTGTGGCAGTGTCCCGGGGAGTTGAGCTCCGAGGTGTTGTCGTCACAAATATATTGCAGCAGTTCTGGAATACTTAAGACAGCCGACATCGAAAACTCTCATGTGCGGTTAGTGGCAAGATAACCCCGACATCACCCAGTACTGGGGAGGTAGTTCGGGAGTATTGCCATAGCTTGTATAGCAGATGCGTTTCGAAGGTCCGAGGTAGACGGTTTCCGGAAATAACTGGTTATGTGTTGAAGGATGGATACAACTGGATGTAGGATTAGAGTTGAGTGCGCGATGCTTCCCCTGTATCCCCAACACCTGATTGCATAACTGGAAACTTTCGGAAATTAATAGGTGGGTTCATCTAGTAGCTCGTAGGCATTCTTCCATCGAATGCATGATATGGAGTTCGGGGCTCTACATTGAGTGAAGTAGTTTTATGGGCGTTGTTCCAATCGGGAGTTGCATCTTAAAGGGTCCTTGGCTATGCTGATCCGGGGATTGCAAAACCCTTTTGAAACACGTTCCATAAGTTTTCAGCACGAACATGTCGAACGAAGCTTCTATCTTGTATTTGTTCTATCTGCTCCTTGTTGTTTTTATTCACATTTTGTTCTCCCAAGTGGCTTATCGTGAAGATTGTGGTACCATTAAACTGTGGATTACATTCGTTCATTTTGTTCGAATGTTCTTGTGAAGACTTATGTTGCAATTTCTAGCCGTTGATTCAGCTTATATATTTTCTCAATCAATGGCTAATAGTTGTCATCTCATTCAGGATGGCTCCTAAAAGGGTTCCCAACGCTAACCCAGAGGGTGAAGAAGTTCCTGATCGTCCTCCTTCCCCTCCTCCTCCGTCTGAGGCCTAGAGAGCAATTATGCACGCGACAAAACAGAACACCCAGATGCTTATGCAAATGATGCAGAACATTCAAGCAAACCAAGCAAATCAAGGTGGTCATGGGAACCAAGGCCAAGGCAATTTGTTCAACCAACCTCACTTTGCCACTCTCAACCAATACCTGGCAAACCAACCGAAGGCATTCAGTTACTGTGTGGATCCGCTAGATGTTGAAGACTGGATAATAGATATCAAGAAGCATTTCGAGTGCAGTAACGTGAGACCTGAGGATTATGTCAAGTTTGCCGCCTTCCAACTCAAGGACCAAGCCGCTGATTGGTGGCAGTAGTACAAAGATTCCAGAGAGGGACGTGAAATCTCGTGGGATGACTTCTGCAAGGATTTCCGCTCTCACCACATTCCAACTAGTGTCATCGAGGGCATGCGTGAGCAATTCCGCAACCTGAAGCAGGGCACCATGTCTGTTTATCAATACAATGTCAAGTTCCAGAACCTTGCCCGCTATGCCAAGCAAGACATCCCAGATTCCAAGAGCAAGATTTATCAGTTCCGTGGTGGTCTGAAGGATGAACTCCAGCTAGCTCTCACCTTGTTTGAGCTGGATGAATTTGATCAATTCTATAACATGGCACTTAAGCAAGAGGCAGCCCAACTCAAGATGGAAGCTTCCAAAAGAGAATCAGAGATGCTGTCAACTCCTCCTCTTCTTCCCAAGTGGTTGCAAAGCAGCAGAAGTTTTGGCTTCCACCTCCTCCAGTGATCCGACCTTCCAACAACAACAACAAGCATTCTGGTGGCCGTGGTTTCTCCCACCCACACAACCAAGGCAATCAGTCCAAGTCGCAGTATCAAGCTCCAAGACCAAGTGTTCCTCCTCCTTGTCCAGTTTCTGAGGTCACTTGCTACAAATGTGGTCTGAAGGGTCATTATTCCAACAAGTGCACCAACCAGAGGCGCCTTCCGCCTCCTCCACCTGTCACTACTGCTATTGTCATGCACAATCCCAAGTCAGCAAGAGTGAATCTGATGAATGCAGCTCAAGCAGAGAATTCTTCAGATGTGATACTTGGTAATCTTCCAGTCAACCTTAAACCTGCTAAAGTCTTGTTTGATTCGGGTGCATCATGCTCTTTCATGTCTCAACCTTTTGCTTCGAAACACAATGTTGACATCAAAATTTTGCCAAGGGAATTATCAATTGTTTCTCCAGGAAAACTAATGCATTCTAGTGTGTATGCTCCGGATATATCTATTTATATGGGTGATTACCGCTTTCTGGTTTCTCCGGTTATTCTCGGCAACTCCGACATTGATCTTATTCTTGGGATGGATTGGCTTTCCAAGCATGATGCAAACATTGATTGTGCAAATAAGGAAGTCAAGCTTACTCATCCTGACGAAGACGTGACTATCTTCGCCTCTCGAGATAACACAATCAGGTTATTCTCTCTCAATGACAAGGGTGAGATTAATGCCATCTCTTAGATTCCGGTGGTCAATGAATATGAAGATGTTTTCCCTGAAGAGCTTCCAGGCAGGCCTCCGCATCGCAGAGTTGAATTTGTCATTGAACTCGAGCCCGGTACCGAGCCAGCATGTCGGCGTCCGTACAAGCTTTCCCCTGAAGAGTTGAAGGAGCTGAAGAGACAACTCAATGAGCAAGAGCGTATGGGTCTAATCAGGCCTAGCACTTCTCCTTGGGGTTGTGGTGTTCTATTTGTCAAGAAGAAGGATGGCACGGAGCGCCTTTGCGTTGATTACCGGTCATTGAACAAGAAGACAATAAAGAACAAGTATCCGCTCCCTAATATCAATGAATTTTTCGAGCAGCTCAAAGGAGCAAAAGTGTTCTCAAAGCTCGATCTCCGGATGGGTTATCACAAGATTTGTATCCGTGAAGAAGATATCCACAAGACCGCATTCAGAACAAGCTACGGCTCCTATGAATACACGGTCATGTCTTTTGGCCTCGCAAATGCTCCACCCACCTTCTCGAGAATGATGCACTACATATTCAATCCTTACACCAATGAATTTGTTCTCGTCTATTTGGATGACATCTTGGTATTCTCCAAGAATGAGGAAGACCATGCCAAGCACCTCCGTTTGGTACTGGACAGGCTCCGTGAACACAAGTTCTATGCGAAGTTCTCTAAATGCAAATTCTGGCTGGATAAGGTCTTATATCTTGGCCATATCATCTCTGCTGAGGGTATTTATGTCAACCCCGAGAAAGTTGAAGCGATTGTCAACTGGGAACCCTCGTAGAACGTCAAGCAACTCAGAAGCTTCCTTGGTCTCGCTAGCTATTGCAGAAGGTTCGTTGAGAACTTCTCCAAGATTGCCAAGCCTCTCTCCAACTTGCTGCAGAAGAATGTCAAGTACAACTGGTCTCCGGATTGTGATGTGGCATTCAAAACACTTAAAGAAAAGCTCATTTCTGCTCCGGTTCTTACTCCTCCGGATGAGTCCAAGCCCTACGAAGTATTCTGTGATGCTGCTCTTCAAGGACTTGGTGGTATTCTCATGCAAGACAAGAAGATTGTGGCATACACTTCTCGTCAATTGAAGCCAAACGAGAACAACTACCCCACACATGATCTCGAGCTAGCAGAAGTCGTACATGCCTTGATCACGTGGAGACACCTTCTGTTGGGCCGAAAAGTGGACATATTCACCGATCACAAGAGCTTGAAGTACATCTTCACATAGCCGAACCTGAACCTTCGCCAGACTCGTTGGGTTGAGATGATCCAAGAGTATGATCCAAGCATTGAGTACACACCTGGCAAGGCCAATGTCATTGCAGATGCCTTGAGCAGAAAGGCATATTGCAATAGTCTCCTTATCAAGCCGTTTCAGCCTGAGCTTTGTGAATCATTCAGGAAGCTCAACCTCCAAGTTGTTCCGCAAGGCTTTCTTGCAAACCTTCAAGTTGCTCCTACCTTGGAAGATCAGATCCGTGAGGCCCAGCTCAGTGATGCGATGGTGCAGAAAGTGAAACATGGTATTGCTAAGGGTACTCCCAAATACAAGTGCTACCGCGTTGATGAGAAAGACACCTTGTTCTTTGAGGACAGACTTGTGGTTCCCAAGGGTGATCTCAGGAAGCTCATAATGAACGAAGCACAAGACTCCCTCCTCTCGATTCATCCCGGAAGTTCCAAGATGTACCAAGACCTCAAGCAATCTTACTGGTGGACTCACGTGAAAAGGGAGATTGCCCAATTCGTGAATGAATGTGATGTCTGCAGAAGAGTGAAGGCAGAGCATCAACGTCCAGCCGGTCTCCTCCAACCTCTTCCTATTCCCGAGTGGAAATTCGACCACATTGAAATGGATTTCGTCACTGGGTTTCCTAAGTCCAAGAAGGGGAATGATGCTATCTTTGTTGTGATTGACAAGCTAACCAAAGTAGCTCACTTCCTTCCAGTCAAAGAATCCATCAATGCAGCTCAGCTGGCAGAGTTGTATACTTCCAGAATTGTGTCGTTAAATGGCATTCCTCAAGTTATCTCCTCATACCGTGGAAGTTTGTTCACATCCAAGGTCTAGTACTCCTTTCAGTCAACCATGGGCACTAAGATCCATTTCAGCACTGCGTTTCACCCTCAGACTAGTGGTCAAGTCGAAAGAGTGAACCAGATCCTCGAAGACATGCTGAGAGCTTGTGTCATCTCTTTTGGCATGAAGTGGGAAGATTGTCTCCCGTTTGCCGAGTTCTCTTACAACAACAACTTCCAAGCAAGTGCCGGCAAAACTCCTTTTGAAATCCTCTATGGCAAAAAGTGACGTACCCCTCTCAACTGGTCCGAGTCTGGTGAACGTCAACTTCTTGGCAATGACTTGATCTCAGAAGCCGAAGAAATGTGCAAAGTCATACGTGAGAATCTCAAGGTCGCTCAGTCGCGTCAGAAGAGTTACTATGACGGCAAGCATCGTGATTTGGCTTTCGACATTGGGGATCATGTCTATCTCCGTGTTTCTCCTATGAAAGGAACCCAAAGATTCGGTATCAAAGGAAAGCTTGCTCCTAGATATGTGGGCCCTTTCAATATTCTTGGCAAAAGAGGCGATCTAGCCTATGAACTTGAGCTCCCCTCCAACTTTGCAAATGTTCATGATGTGTTTCACGTGTCTCAACTCCGCAAGTGCTTCAAGACACCTGAACGCACCATTCCGTTCGAGTAGATTGATCTTCAACAAGACTTGTCTTACCGTGAGCACCCTGTTGCTATTCTTGAAGAAACTGAGCGCAAGACCCGCAACAAGTCAATCAAGTTCTTGAAAGTTAAGTGGTAACACCATACCGACCGAGAAGCTACGTGGGAACGAGAAGATCACCTTCGTTCCGAGTACCCTTCCTTCTTCCAGTCCTAGATCTCGGGACGAGATCTTTTCGTAGTAGAGGAGAGTTTGTAATGCCCCAGATGTAACACTTTCCAATTATGGAAATATATGAACTTTGACTTCATCAATTCCATTCCCGGTTCTTCTTTCATTTTGGGTTTCTTCGTTTTGTCGTGTGCGTGTGTGCATTCATCCATGTCACGTTGTCATGTTCATTGCATTGCATTCGTGTTGTCACTTGCACCCGGTTCCACTCGCCTCTTCCTGTTGTCCGTTTCGAGTTCCGGCACTCACACACGTGCCCGTGGCATCCCCGAGTCCTTCTTTCGTGTGTGGCCATGTAACGTTTCCGGAATGAGGTGAGACTTTTCGTGCGATGTTGTTTTGGTACGTGTAGGCCGCCTGTCAAGTTTCATCGTGTTTCGAGTTCGTTTGGTGCTCCAACGGTTAACCTAGTGGGCTAAAAGTACCTCTTCCTTAAGGCCCAAGACCCCCTCCACAACAGCCCACAAACCCACCACAACCCTTCCCATCATCTCGGTCGTCGGATCACGAACGTGTGGCCGAAAACCGCACCCCATTTGGAGTCTCCTAGCTCCCTATGCCTATAAAAACGTCCACACCCCTCCATTTTCGAGCGAAACCCTAGTCCTTCCCTTTTTTCCTTTTTTCCCCGCGCCCCGTAGCTCCTCCGGCCGCCAGACGCGCCCGGCCAACCGGAGTGCGCCACGTGTGCCACCAAGCCTCCAGCCACTGCGGGCCCGTAAGGCCCGATCCCGGCCCTCCGCCGCCCGCCTCCCGGGCCGATCTGCCCCGGTCGCCGCGTACCGTCTTCCCCGCCGCCGGCAGCTCCGCCCATCGCCGGCGAGCTCGCCCCGCCGCGACACCGCCTCCTCCGCCGACGTTCGCCGCCCGCCGCCACTTCGTCGCCGGCAGCCGCCTTCGTCGCCGGGCGTTCCGCGAGCAGCCGCCGGGCACCTCCGCCCCGTCCGCCGCCGCCCGACCGGCGAGCTGCCACGCCGCCACCACCAGCTCCTCCGGCCGTCGGTCGCCCCTTCTCCGGCGAGCCGCCGCCGCAGCCGTCTCTTCCCCGTCCAGATCTGGGAAGCGGGACGAGATCCACCCATCCCGGGAACCAAACGCACGCCCCGCAGCCCGGATCCCTCCATTTCGCACGGATCCATCCACGTTTGACTTTTGGAGGTATAAAAAACCACCAAGTCCAAGATCTGCAACAGTTTGTTGCCTCCTTTGCATGGTCGTATCTTTGTTATCGTAGATCCGTTTGGTGCATATGATATATCAAAATGATTGTGGTGATGTGCTCTACATTTTGTTCTGTTGTGTCATGCTTGTTTGAGTTCATCTTGATGACCTAATCTTCGTGACAAGAGTGCTACTTGTTATAAATTGTTGAAACTTGTTATTTTGTTGCCATGTTTGAGATGTGATAACTTGGTGCATGTTTATCCAAATGGAACATATGATATGTCAAAATGTTCATTGTGAAGTGCTCTACATGATGGTTGTTGTAGCATTCATGTTAGGTGCCATATTGCCATGTTAATCACTGTTGCAAAAGTGCATGAGCTGTTAAGTGCTGAAACTTGTTATGAGATGTTGTTTTGACATGCTCTTTGCTATTGATGTGTTTGTCCCCATGTCACATGTCAATATGTTTTAGAAGCACCATCATATGGTCTTTGCTGTGGTGCAAACCACTTTCCATGATATGCCTTGAGGTGACTTAAACAAGCTTGTAAACATGCCATGCCAATGTTACTGTTTTATACTTAGTGAAAAAAACTGCTAAGTCTCTAATCTGTTTTAACCTGATGCTATGTTTGCTTGATGCCCCACTCAATTCCATGCTTGTTTTGGAGTGGCCGGTGATCATTCCTTGTTCTCCATGTTTTTGTCTCTCCATCCATGCCCTCACTTGCACATATGGCTTGCTGTAGCTTATTTATTTCTTGCTCTCAAGTTGCTATAAATTATACATGTCAGGTTTTTATCAGCATGATCAATTTGGTGTAGCTTGTTGCTATTGATCCATGCCTCATATGGAGTAGCTCCAATGGAGTTGTTTCCTGTAGGATATGTCTACTTCATGTCCATGCTGCTTGTCATCATGTTTGGGTGATGTAGAGTATATATCTCTTGCTCCAAAGATGTTATGTGGTTGTTAACTTTAGCTTTGCATTGTATCTTATTTCGTGTGTATATGTTGAACCGTTGCTCCGTTTTGAGCGTGCCCTATATGAAACTTATGTGATTTTGCATGTAGCATTATAATATCATGTTGTTTACATGTTTGGAGTGTGTTTGCTGGATGTTAGGGTGCATCTTGCACCGTTGCCTTGCTTGTCTTGTTTTGCTCGAATCTTCTAGACCGTAGCTCCGAATTAAACAAACTTTATATGAAACTTGACTAGAAGTTCGTGTAGATCATCATGGTGCATGTTAACTTGCTGTTTAACAACTTTAACTTAAGGTTTGTTCAGATCTGGACCAATTTCAACATATGCATATGAGGACTTACCAGATTTGCTATATGTTGATTCCGGCCTCATTTAAACTTGTTGTTTTGTGTTGTTCTTGTGTGCTTCATCCATTGACATGAAATGCATCATACTTGCATCATGTTGATTGTGCATTGCACCTTGTTTGATATCGTGCCATGTTGTGTTCTTGTGTTGAGTACAGCCGGGAGTCGAGACCGAGAACGAGGTTACTACCGAGGTTGAGTACGAGGAGCCGTCTTAAGATCCCATCAACGACTCCACAAGCAAGATGACCTGACCCAGATATCATTACTATCTTTGCCTATTGCTAGATGTCTCACTCTTTAGCTTATTGCCTCGATGCCCATGTTTGTTTGTCAGCCTCCTATTGTTGCCATGAATCTCTCTAACCACCCAACCTAGCAAACCGTTGTTTGGCTACGTAAGCTCCGCTCAGCCCCTCTTATAGCATTGCTAGTTGCAGGAGAAGATTTGAAGATTCTTGCTTCATGTTGAAGTTATTGTTGGGATATCACACTATATAAACTGTTAAACCAAATCATCTATATATTGGTAATGGGTGGAAGGCTAAGCCTCTTGCTTGGTGTTTTGTTCCACTCATGCCGCCCTAGGAACCGTATAAACCGGTGTTATGTTCCTTGATTTTGCGTCCCTAACACGGTTGGGGTTTATGGGGCCCCCTCGATAATCCGCTTAGTGCTAAAGCTTTTCCAGCAAGGCCCAACATTGGTTTTACATTTGCCTAATAACTAAAACTTGCATAGGGCATTGCAAACCCGAGTTCTTAATCAACAATCCGGGCCAGTGCTCCTCTTGAGTGTTGGTCCAAACTGGGGGTTATGCGGGGCCACCACGAGGAAACTCGAGGATTGGTTTTACCTGTAGGATCGCCCATCCGGTCGTGGCCTGAGACTAGATACGCGTGGCTATTGTCAGGGTGTCGGCACGCCGGGAGGTCTTGCTGGATTAGTTTTACCTTAGTCGGAATATCTTGAGCACGGGATTCCGAGAATACTCGGGTCTTCCCACCTTGGAGTTGCGACTCCGCAGATCGTGAGCTTGTGATGGGCTAAGTTGGGACACCCCTGCAGGGTTTGATCTTTCGAAAGCCGTGCCCGCGGTTATGTGGCAGATGGGAATTTGTTAATATCCGGTTGTAGAAAACTTGCAACCATGTTCAGAATACACTACCAGCGTGAGTAACTGTGACAGTCATTTTCCGAAAGGGGTTCGGAAAGTGAACACGGTGGGGTTATGATTGACGTGCTTAGATAGGATCACTTCGTGATCACTTTGATGCTCATGGCACTTCTCTTCTCGCTCTAAACACGTAAGCTAGTGCTAGTGCAGCTGTAACCTTTATTCTTCAGCCTTGTTCCACACCCAAGTCTTAGATAGTTTTGCTACCCGGGAACGGGATTGCTGAGTCCTCCATGGCTCATAGATTCTACACAACACCAGATGCAGGTACCATGGTGAACTACTCAGGTGATGACACAGAGCTGAACTGGGAGTTCGACGAAGAACGTGGGCAATACTACGTGTAATATCCCGATGATCAGTAGTGGCTTCTACTAGGGGCGATCGGGCCATGTGGCTTTATTTATTTGGTATCTTTCATTTGGATCTTCGTCCGTAGTCGGACTGTGATGTTATTTGGATGATGATTGCTTATGTAATGAATTGTGTGACGTGGCGAGTGTAAGCCGATGATGGGCCTCTAACCCCTCGTTGGTTACCCCAAGTGGAAGCTGAAAGATGCAGTGTTGTGGAAGTTTTTCCCTTAGCAAAGATGCCAAGGATCGAATCCCCAGAGACTCCTAGGTTCAACAAGTAGGTGTCAACTGCTAATGGCGCGGATTAGCAATCAACGTGGACCTGCACACAGATACAAATAACTTTGCTCCCAACGAGTACAGAGAGGTTGTCAATCCCTCCGGCCTTGTAGTTCACAAAGGATTAAACGCAAATGATAGTAGTGATAGATAATGTTTTGCAATAGTAAATAATAGCAGAAAAGTAAATAGCGGATGTGATCAATGATGATAATATGGACCGGAGTCTCATGATGTTCACTAGTGATGTCTCTCTCCGAAAAGACGATAAAACAGCTATGTGAGGTAAACGAATTACAGCTGGGCAATTGACAGGACCACAAACGCAAACCAATGCTGACTACATTGCAAGAAAGGTTGAGGTTCAAAGCATGGGCGGTACGCCAAAGTAAGTAGACCGAAATCCATCAATATCTACTACTAATCATCCACCTTGAGATATCTATCCAGAACATCTCGCTGTTATTAAGTTGCGAGTCCCACCCATAGTGTAAACTCAATGCAACAGACAACTGCATTAAAAGAACTTTGCGTAAAGTAAACAATCCTTGCACCCGCGGGCACAAGCACCATTGTTTTCCCCCTTGTGGCAACAGCACATCCCCTAGACTCATGTTTCTGTCACTCAAGCTAGTCATCGAGGGGCATGAACCCACAATCGAGCATAACGTTCCCTCTTGGAGTCACTATGTATTACTTGGCCAAAGCAATAAATAACAACGGAGAACATGCAAGAATTACTTATGAACATAAATATAAAAGAGGTAGATCAAATATATTACTCAAGATCAATCTGAACATAATCTCATAATCCATCGGATCCCAGCAAACTCATCATAGCAACAGCATAAGGATTACATATGTGCCTCGATCATGTAGGGCAGCTCACGAGGACTAATTAGTGAAGCACAAGAACGGGAGGAGAACATCACATAGCTACTGGTCATGGACTCATGGTCCAAGGGAGACTACTCACAACTCATCCGGGAGGCGTCCATGGTGGTGGAGAAGCTCCCGATGGTGATCCTCCCCTCCGGCAGGGTGCCGGGAAGAGTTCTCCTGGTGCTCCCGATCTTGGAAGCGGCGGCGGCGGAACAGAGATGAGATCGCGAAAAAGAGTTCCCGTCCCGAGGGTTTCGAAGGATGCTCTAAATATATGCCGAAGGGGGGCACCAGACGGGGCTCGGGGGGCCTAGGCGCCCCCCCCCCCAGCGCGGCCCAGGGGGGCGCGCCGCCAGGGCGCCTGGAGCCCTGGTGCCCCCCCCCCCTTGGCTGTCCTTCGGGCGCAAGGTAGGTTTCGGAACGCTGATTTTTTATATGATTTTTCCGGATTTTTCCTGACAGTTCTCGTAACGTGAAAACCTGAAATACAAAAACAGCCAAAAACAGAAACTGGCACCGGGGTGCACTGGATTAGTAGGTTAGTCCAAATATGATCAAAAGTGTATGGAAGTGTATGAATATCATAGCAATATCACCCAAAAGTGGCATGGAGCAAGCAGAAATTATAGATACGTTTTGGACGTATCAGCCAACTACTCTTCTGCAATTTCATCCCTCTTTTACATGAGTCGTGCAAAGATATCATACTTCAGATCATTCTAGTATGAGCTTATACCTTTAAGTCATGCCTCGACACGTAGGAGATATAATCTCATACTGGGCATTGCACCCATCGCCGCCCCAGCTCGGCGGTGACCCGCTGGCCCAGGCAGGCACCCACGTGGCGATACGTGGTTCCTGGGCCAGTTAATCAAGCACCTGCGTGGTGGCATGCAGACTTCGTGAAGACCCTACCACCACGCCACCTGAGTTGCCTGCCTCGCTGGCCTGGACGTGCGTCGCGACCAGACGGAGCGGCCATGGATAGGACGGGCTTCTGTTCCGTCCCCAATAAAGTAAATAGACACCTAAGCAGCGCATTTAATGTGTCTTGTCCCGTAATGGCATAGGATAAGCCTATGCACTGTACACCTTTCCACCTCATGTGTGCCACTGTGGCAGCCCCTTTAGACTATAAAAAAAGGCCTGCGGCATACTGGAGGAGGATTCGGATCCTGGAAAGCTGGACAGGCATCGTAGCTAGCTCAAGAACTCAAGAACACTCAAATATACACCAAAGCAGGACTAGGGTATTATGCATCCTCACGGCCCGAACCTAGGTAAACGATCGCTATGCTGACTCTTAGACCCGCTCTTTGCACAACCTCGCGCCCGCCAACCGTAGAAGGGATTCCAGTGATCCCATAGGTGTCGTTTCGTACCGATAGTGAGGAATTTGTTCAAAGTATCATACCACGCCCGAGGGGCCTGCTTGAGGCCATAGAGGGCCTTGTTGAGTTTGAAGACTTTGTCATGATGTTTAGGATCTTCAAAACCTGGGGGTTGAGCAACATATACTTCTTCCTCAAGCTTACCATTGAGGAATGCACTTTTCACATCCATTTGATATAAGATGATATTATATTGGTTAGCATAAGCAAGTAGTATGAGAATAGCTTCAAGTCTAGCAACAGGAGCAAAGGTTTCATTGAAGTCAATTCCTTCAATCTGTGTGTAGCCTTGAGCTATGGGACGAGCCTTATTCCTCACCACAAGGCCATTTTAATCTTGCTTGTTTTGGTAGATCCACTTGGTGCCGATGATACTGTACTTCCGAGGATCTAGTCGCTTGACGAGTTCCCACACATGATTGAGCTCGAATTGATACAATTCCTCTTGCATAGCTTGAATCCACTCAGGTTCCAGAAATGCCTCATCAACTTTGGGTGGGCTCTGTGATAGAGACAAAAGCAAAGTGCCCACAAAAGTTAGAAAAGTGTGAAGCTCTCGAGCGTGTGAGGGGACCTGGTGCATTGATGTCGTCGATGATTTTCTCGATCTGCACTTCTTTTGCAACACGAGGATGAGCTGGCTGACGACTTTGGTCTGGTTGAGCATTATCTTCAGCAGCAGTTTCTTCAGGAGCACCAGAATGATTTTCTTCATTGTCAGGAATGACTTCTTCAGCTAATTCTTCAGTGGGGATGATATCTTCAGTAGCTTTGAACTTTATGGATTCATCAGGAGGTATTTCACATTGGGTTTCTTGTCGGTGAGTAGTTCATATGAGGTTTTCTTAAGGAATTTTTGAAGATATACCCTGTTGATGATGTGGCATGCAGTATTGATAGCCTCAGGCCAGAACGTGAGAGGCGTCTTGTGTTCATCAAGCATGGTGCGAGGCATCTCAACAAGAGTCATGTTCTTGCGCTCCACAACGCCGTTCTGCTGAGGAGTGTATGGGGCTACTAGCTCATGAGTAATCCCAAATTCATCAAGATAGTCATCAAGACGAGTGTTCTTGAACACGGTCCCATTGTCACTCCGGATATGCTTGATCTTCACACCAAAATTCGTCGAGGCCCTTGAGAAAAATCGCTTGAAGATTTTCTACACTTCATGCTTAAATGTGATGATATGCACCCATGTATAATCGAGAATAGTCATCAACAATGACAAATACATAAAGAGATGCTGCATTTGTGAATGCGAAATAATGTGTAGGGCCGAAGAGAACCATGTGAAGCAATTCAAATGGACGAATGGTAGTCATGATAGTCTTTGAGGGATGCTTGGATTTGGTCATCTTCCCAGCTTCGCAAGCCCCACAAAGATGATCTTTGAGGAATTTGACACCCTCAATTCCAAGGATATGCTTCTTCTTCACAAGCGTGTGCAAGTTCCTCATGCCAGCATGACCGAGATGGCGATGCCATAGCCATCCTTCTGAAGCTTTTGCAAGTAGGCATGTGGCAAGCTGTGGTCCTGTAGAGAAATCAACAATATACAAGTCTCCTCTCCTAAAGCCTTCGAAGACTTTGGAATTGTCAGATTCTAACACTACAACACAGCGATATTTGCCAAAGACAATCACCATATCAAGGTCACAGAGCATTGAGACAGACATGAGGTTGAATCCAAGAGACTCGACAAGCATGACTTTGTCCATGTGTCGATCTATTGAGATTGCAACCTTGCCTAGACCCAATACCTTGCTTTTTTTTCCTTTGTCAGCGTGGGTGATATGCTTCAGGGTAGATGGAGATAAAGCAGAGTCCATCAGTAGGTTCTTGTCACCGGTCATGTGATTTGTGCATCCACTGTCGAGGACCCACTCAGAAGCTTTGAGAGAGTCACCCTATAGAAGAATTAGTACATCTTACAACTCATGTGCTTCATTGTGAAGAATATGAAATCAATTTCATCAGTATGAATTTCATCAGTAAGAGAAATATATGATGAATGAGGATGTGAGAAATGAATGAATCATTTCTGCATGATTAGCTTGCATCCTTTCAAGCAATTCTTCAGGTCTCCAGCAAGTTCTTCAAACGCTTAAGTTCATTCGGAGACCTGATCCTGCATAAGAGATTAGTTCTTTTTCTTCACCACCCACATCTGTAGGGGTGTCAAATAGTTCATCATTTGACGAGCACCAATTGAGAATGGTGGCATTGAAGCAAGTGCACTTCGTTTCACAGGAGAGGGGTTAGAGTATGAATATGAGTAAGTAGAGAAATTCTTTGAGGACTTATGAACATAATGATTTGAAGAATAATGCACATATTCATAATCCTTCTTTCCCTGTGAAACAGATGTGTTAGCACGATGATGATCATATGAGGAATTTGATCCACTTGAGGAATTTGGTCCATATGAGGATTTGGATCCATCTGAAGAATTTGATCTGGGGTTCCTATTCCTCACACGAGGTGTCATGAGGACATTCACTTGAAGATTTTCAAGGTGCCTCTTAGGGACCCAGATTTTCTTCATAGGGGGGCCATTCCTGCAGTTAGTTCCAACATATCTAGCAAATACTTCACCATTCTGATTTTTGAACAGTTTATAGTTGGAGTCAAATGACTCATCAAAAGAAGGTGAAGTTTCACAAGTAAAGCCAGATAAGGTAGATGGATCTACGGGAGGTCCTTTTGAAGCAACCCATGAGGTTTTGGGATATTGCTCATGTTTCCAGTAGGTCCCATCAACATTGAGTTTCCTCTCAAAGGCAATACCCTCTTTCCTAGGGTTCCTGTTCAGAATCTGCTTTTTAAGCACATCACAAAGAGTCTGATGACCTTTGAGGCTTTTGTACATGCCTGTCATATACAATTCCTTCAACCCTGCATTTTTGTCCATAGCATCGGTGTTTTCCTCAGTTGAGGAAATTGTCACCACAGAAACAGTTGAAGAATTTGTAACAGTAGAAGCATTTGAACTTTCAGGTGAAGAATTTGCAGTTTCTCATTCAATGCATTTAAGGCATGGGGTATGAATTCCTCCTGAGCAGCGTTGATCTGTTGAGCAAGCAATGAATCGTGTTCCTTCTGGAGATCTTCATAACTCTCCCTTAGCTTCTCAAGATCTTGCTTTCTTTGAAGAAATTCAGAGGAAAGCTTGTCATGATCAGATAAGAGAGTGTTATGATTATCCTGAAGATTATCATACTTGGACTGAAGTCTCTAAAGATTTTTAGTCAAGATTTTAGATCGATCCATTTCTTCACCCAACATATCATCGCTCTCATTAAGCATATTATGAGCCTTTTCCAAGGCCTTTTGTTGTTTAGTGGCAAGGGAAGCAAGTTTGGCATAGCTGGGTCCAAATTCATCACCAGATTCATCATCACTAGACTCAGATAGATAGCATTCAGTTACCTTGGCACCTTTTGCCATAAGGCATGGTGTAGAGGATGATGATTCCGGCTTGAAAGTCATCGCCTTGAGAGATTCCTTGAAATCCTCAAACCAGGGATCGTGACGAGTTCGATGACCTTCATAAACCTCAGAGGGACGGTCCCAGATAAGCTTCGCATGGCAGAGATGCATGAAGTTCCTGAACTGGTTTTGGGACAAACAGGAACAGGTGACGTCCTTCGCGGTGAGGTTGAGTAGAGTGTACTTGCGAATATCATCAGCATCTGCCATCTTGCATAGATCGATAAGACCAATCTCAGTGATGGTCCATAGCTCACTGTTCATCACCATGAGGCGCTTCTTCATCATGGCCTTCCACTTGGGATAGTCATGACCGTCAAAGATTGGGCATGTCACAGTCTTCATTCATGCGGTCGACATAACTAAAACTCCAGGTGGTTAAACCAAAATCACAAAGAACAAGAGAGTACCTTGCTCTGATACCAATTGAAAGTGTGTTATATCGACTAGAGGGGGTGAATAGGCGATTTTTATAAATTCGTCTCTAAGGAAATTCTAGCTGAGGAATTTCCTAAGCAACAAACTACTTAGCAGCGGAATAGATACTCAGGTGCAAGCATAACAAGAAAATAGCATGGTCATCATGATGAAGTGAAAACAAGCACGGAGTACAAGTAGCATGAAAACAGGATAAGCAGGCTCAGGACTTAGGACTGAAGAAATAGGGTTGAGGAAATTGAGAAATTCTTCAGTCAAAGTCTTCAAACAGTACAGATCAAGTTCAACAGCACATGAATGAGTAAATGGAAGAGTTGAGGAAATAGAACCAGTAGGCTTGATGAAGATAAAGATTTGGTAAACCAGTTCCAACTGTTGTGACAGTTGTACATCTAGTTGGAGCGGCTAGGTATTTAAACCCAAGGACACACAGTCCCGGACACCCAGTCCAGGACACCAAGTCCTCACCGTATTCTCCTTGAGATAAGGTCACATGGTCCTCACCCAATCACTCGTGGTAAGTCTTCACAGGTGACTTCCAAACCTTCACAAACTTGGTCACCCGGCGATCCACTATTCCTCTTGGATGCTCTAGACCATTGACGCCTAACCGTCTGGAAGATCATATTCTTCAAAGGTAACAAGCGTCGGTTCCAAACAGGAACAATCTCTTCAGTGATGCTCAATCACTTTGGGGTTTTAGGTGTTTGTGTTTTGGGTTTTTCCTCACTTGATGATTTTCACTCAAAGTCCTCGGAGGATGGGTTGCTCTAATGACAAGTGTCAGTTTCTCTCGGAGCAGCCAACCAGCTTGTGGTTGAAGGGGGCGGCTATTTATAGCCTAGGGAGCAGCCCGACATGATAAGACATAAATGCCCTTCAATGATATGACCGTTAGGTAGGTAGATATTTTGGAACAGCTCGCACATAGCACAACAATGGTCGGAATTTTGAGTATCAAATTTCTCAGGGCTATCATGTTCCTCACTTGTAGGAAATCCACACTGGCGAATTCCTAACTCCTCAGACCAAATAAATTCCTCAAAGACCAGAAGAACTTCCTCTCTCTGACTGAAGAAATTGACTGAACTGTATGAGATTTCCAATGGCTTCACTCGAAAGGATTGGGTAGTGTAGGCTTTGAGTGAACATCACTTGGAAATATGTTTCCTTAGTTTTTCCTCGGCCCCCTTTAACAGTACAGAGTTTCCTATGACTCAAGAAAGAGAAAATGAAACTACGAAAACAAAAGTCTTCACGCTTCATAATCCTCGAATGATTATCCAAGTCTTCAAGGTCACACCAATTTCTTCACTTTCAAAATCTTCAGAAAGTCTTCAGAAATCCAAAGTCTTCAGATGAAGACATTCAGTTTTAGGGGTCGACTTTCTCTGTAAATATCAAACTCCTCATAGACTTATAGACCTCTGTATACTCACAAACGCATTAGTCCCTTAACCTATAAGTCTTCGATACACCAAAATCACTAAGGGGCACTAGATGCACTTACACGACCAAGCTCACACCCGAGCATTGCTACGTGCTCACCACACCTCTAGGATGCAAACACACCCTTCAGCGCTTACTCCCTTGCCCTCTAGTGCCATACCCGTCGAAGCCGTGCTCCGGCCTCCACCTCCGATCGTCGCCGGAGTCGTTCCCGGCCTCCCGGGCGGTTGCCAATGCCGCAGACCGACGCGCGGCTCTGCTGCGTCCAAACGAGATAGGCCGCGCTCGTGTGGACCGTTGTGGTGCGATCCCGTTTTCCCCCCGCCGTTCATGTGGTCGCCGCCAGCGCGCCACCGTAGCCGCTCGTGTTCGAGCATGCCTGTCACCGCTGCTCCTACCGGTTGCTGCTGCTGATGGCCGCCGCCATTGCCGCCTACGCGCCGCGTGCGCTCACCGTCCGCGACACCACCGCCGCCAGCTGCCGCGGCGCGCCCACCGCAGTCGCTACTTGCCGCCCTCCACTGGTGACGTCCGCTACGGCCGGCCCCCGCCGCGCACTCCGGCCAGCCGCCCCCTGTCCTCCCCCCGCTCGGGGCCACTCCATCCGGCCAGCCTCGCCGCGCCCTAGCCACGGCGAGTGGCTGCGTGCGAGCTCTGTGGCCGCCGGCCACAACCAAGTGGGTCTCGGTCCCTACTAATTGGGGGGTAGGGCCTATTCGTTTAGACTAACCCGACCCACTAACCCGCAGGCCCTCACCCCCTGGCTAAACTTAAATTAGTTTAGTTTAAATATTGTTAAACTAGCAGAGTATGCCATGTGGGGTCCCGGTGAGCCCTTTGACTAGTCAGCTGGTCCATGTTGACTGTTGACTAGGCAGTCAACTAGACCCCACTTGTCAGCCTCTTATTGCACTTTGCTGGGTACACTTTTGTGTACCTGTAGCAATTTACTACTAAAATCATTTCGAATTAAGTTAAAATCCAGAAAATTCAGAAATCAATTAAACTTAAAAAATTAATATAAAATAAACAGTAACTTGGATGAAAATACTTTGTACATGAAAGTTCATTAGAACGACGAGACGAATCCGAACACACGGTCCGTTTGTCACCCACACATTCCTAGCATAGCGAACCTACAACATTTCACCTCCGGTTCTTCTGTCTGAAAACGCGAAACACCGGGAATACTTTCCCGGATGTTTCCCCCCTTCGCCAGTTTCACCTAATACTACGTTAGGTCACATCTAGCACCGCTTATTGCCTTGTTATGCTTTGTTTGCTCTATTATTTATTGTGTTCCCCCTCCGTTACTTCTTTTCGGTAGACCCCGAGACCGCTGCCGATACCCCTGTGATCGAGTACATTGACGACGAGCCCTCATTCTTGCCAGAGCAAGCAGGCAAGCCAACCCCCCTCGATCATTCCGATATCGCCCACTCTCTTCTCTCTTATGCTTGCATTAGAACTGCTATTGTATGATCCTATTTTGTTGCATAGCATGTTGTTGTTACCTGCTTTCATACCTTACATGTTTATCCTAAACTGCTTAGTATAGGTTGGTTGAGACCCACCAGTGACCCCCACCTTGTCCCTGTTGCCCCCGCTGGATTATCAGAAGACCCGATCAACGGGATCGAAGACCAGGCCCCGGCACCGCACATTACTTCCCCTTAGTTGCTTGACAATACTGGGTTACTATCGAGTGGCGAGGGTGATACCTCGACAACACTTCTGATGTTAACCTTGTAGGTTAGTTCATCGGTTATGGTCATCGAGGGTGATTCCTCCTTCTCCACTCCCAATAAAGACACTGTCGTGCAACTCCTCAAGCGTGAACCTCGAGGGTGATTCCTCCTTCGTTCGCCTTGACGATAACATCAGGTGGAATTCCATAGAGGGTGATTCCGGTGTTAGACACACGGTTACTATGGTTATTGTGACTTTACAACTGTTACTTGGAAAGGCGGGTCGACCTTGAGGGGTACCCGCGAGTGATGTGGAGACGGGTTGACCTGGAGGGTACCCGAGAGTTGAATACGAGGCGTGGCCGGGCACTCTTAGCCCTTGTCGCAAGTCCTCAAGATGGGGCGACGGGGTCACATGATTGCGAGTCTCTGCTCGTTACCGCACTTCCAAGACACTAATAGTTTGGATATTTGATCCGAGTACTTTATGCACTAACTTGCTACTTGGGAATAGATATGGGCTCTCGACATCGTGGTATCAGCCGAAGCCTTCTTGACGTCAGCGACTTAGCGGCGCGCGCCGGGTTGGGGCGCGTAATGTAACTTCCTTTGAAATGGTGGTTGCTAGGTCTGCTCAACGGCCGCCCTCGCAACGTGCAGGTGTGCAATGGGCGATGGGCCCAGACCCCTGCGCGCTTAGGATTTGGACCGGCGTGCTGACCTCTCTGTTGTGCTTAGGTAGGGCTGCGACGTGTTGATCTTCTTAGGATGGGCATGACCCAGGAAAGTGTGTCCAGGCAGAGGGGATCGAGCATGCTAGGAAATGTGGTGCACCCCTTCAGAGAAGAAAACATCTATCGATAGCCTGTCCTACGGTAATGGACACTTGGAGTTGTATCCCGATCGATACAACTAGAACTGGATGCTGAGGTATGAATTGGATTTGTGGCTCCGGGAGTCGAGAAAGGATCCCGGAGCGTCGATACAACAACATAAATATGACTTATGTTATACTACTCTACTCCCCCCATGCTGCTGCAAGACGGTGGTTTCCAGAAGATGCTAGTCTTCGATAGGACTAGCTTCTCCCCCTCTTATTCTGGCATTCTGCAGTTTAGTCCACAAATACTACCCTTTTCATTGATACCGATGCATATGTAGTATAGATCCTTGCTTGCGAGTACTCACGGTTGTGTTGCTCCCTCTTTCCCCCCTTCTTTCTTCTTTGTGGTTGTTGCAACCAGATGGTGGAGTCCAAGAGCCAGATGCCAGCTTTGACGACGGCTACTACCACGAGGGTGCCTACTACCTACGTGACGGCCGCCGATGTCCAGTAGTAGTTAGGAGGCTTCCAGGCAGGAGGCCTTGCCTTTTCGATCATGTTGCTTTTGTGCTAGCCTTCTTAAGGCAAACTTTTTTAACTTATGTTTGTACTCGGATATTGTTGCTTCCGCTGACTCTGTTGCTTTCGAGCTTCTGTATTCGAGCCCTCGAGGCCCCTGGCTTGTAATATGAAGCTTGTATTATTTTAATTTGTGTCTCGAGTTGTGTTGTGATATCTTCCCATGAGTCCCTGATCTTGGTCGTATACATTTGCATGCATGATTAGTGTACGGTAAAATCAGGGACGTTCTAAGAAAATTTGTATGTGCTAACTCTAAATTCAAAATGAATTTCTCTTTTGTGTGCCCGTACCAATCACGAAGCGGCGAGGGGTGGCTAATATTTTTCATGCTAGATGTGTTATTCTCAAGATGAGTGTTTATTCACGTGTCATTGCACGAGAGTATGGCGGTAATCGGGATTCCCAGTCCCAAAATGAAAAAGAAATTTACTTTATGTTGTCAAACAATAAATTCCTTGGAAAGTGTTGGTATGGACGGTACTCGTCGATACAGTTAGCCATGGAATGTGAAAGTACGGTGGAAAAAGAAATAAACTTTATTTTATGTTTGGGAACCGCCTATGATACATCTAGCACAGAAAGTGTTGGGAACTCTTAGTCGTTCTCGTTGACGAGAAAAGCATGCCACCCAAAATAATTTTATCTCAGAAATTAAGCTTTGAGCTCTGGCACTGATACGTCTCCAACGTATCTATAATTTCTGATTGTTCCATGTTGTTATATTATCATTTTTGGATGTTTTACAATCATATTACAATCATTTTATATCATTTTTTGGGACTAACCTATTGGCATAGTGTCAAGTGCCAGTTATTGTTTTCTGGTTGTTTTTTACATCGCAGAAAATCAATATCAAACGGAGTCCAAATGCAGCAAAACTTTTTGTGGATATTTTTGGACCATAAGACATCCAATGGACCCCCAGGAGCGCCCAGGTGGATTGTGCCCACCTCGGTGGCCTCCCACACCGCCTCTTTGCTCTATAAATACCCCCATACTCAGAAAACCCTAGGGGAGTCGACAAAATTTTGTTCCAGCCGCCGCAAGTTCCAGAACCATGAGATCCAATCTATATCCCTTTTCCGGCACTCCGCCGGAGGGGAACACGATCACGGAGGGGTTCATCATCCTCATTGGTGCCTCTACGATGATGCGTGAGTAGTTTACCTCAGACCTACGGGTCCGTAGGCAGTGGCTGGGTGGCTTCTTCCCTCTTTGTATCTCAATACAATGGTCTCTTGGAGATCTATTTGATGTAATGACTTTTTGCGTTGTGTTTGTTGGGATCCGATGAATTGTGAGTTTATGATCAGATTTGCCTTGATTTAATATCCATTCTTGATAATTATAGCCTCGTATTTCTTCTCGATATTTGGGTTTTGTTTGGCCAACTTGATCCATTTATCTTGCAACGGGAAGAGGTGCTTTGTAATGGGTTCGATCTTGCGGTCTCCTTTCCCGGTGACAGAAGGGGCAGCAAGGCACACATGTCTCGTTGCTATTAAGGATAAAAAGATGAGGGTCTATTCCTACATGAATAGATCGTGTCTACATGATGTCATCGTTCTTATTGCATTACTTCATTTTTCCATGAACTTAATACACTAGATGCATGCTAGATAGCGGTCGATGTGTGGAGTAATAGTAGTAGATGCAGGCAGGAGTCGGTCTATTAATCTTGGACGTGATGCCTATATACATGATCATTGTCTTGGATATCGTCATAATTATTTGCTTTTCTATCAATTGCCCGACAGTAATTTATCTACCCACCGTATGCTATTTTCTCGAGAGAAGCCACTAGTGAAATATACGTCCCCCGGGTCTATTTTCCAATCATATACTTTCAGATCTATATTGCCGTTTGTCTTTTTCTTTATTTGCAAATTTTATCTTCAGATCTGTATTATCAAAAACCCAAAAATATCTCGCTACATTTTATTTGCTTTTATTTGCATCTTTCAATGTACTACAATTTTATACTATCCTTACCTCACTTTTTGGCATCTTTACCAGGAAGGGATTGGAAACCCCTTTAACGCGTCGGGTTGCAAGTATTTGTTCTTTGTGTGCGGGTACCGTTTACATAGTGTTGCTTGGTTCTCCTACTGGTTCGATAACATTGGTCTCATCACTGAGGGAAATACCTTACCGTTGTTGTGCTGCATGTTGGAAATATGCCCTAGAGGCAATAATAAAAGGGATTATTATTATATTTCCTTGCTCATGATAATTGTCTGTTATTCATGCTTGAATTGTATTGTACGGAAACAGCGATACATGTGTGAATACATAGACCACAACGTGTCCCTAGTAAGCCTCTAGTTACTAGCTCGTTGATCAATAGATGGTCACGGTTTCCTGACCATGGACATAGGATGTCATTGATAACGGGATCACATCATTAGGAGAATGATGTGATGGACAAGTCCCAATCCTAAGCCTAGCACGAGATCGTATAGTTCGTAATGCTTAAGCTTTTCCAGTGTCAAGTATTTATTCCTTAGACCATGAGGTTGTGCAACTCCCGGATACCGTAGGAATACTTTGGGTGTGCCAAACGTCACAACGTAACTGGGTGGCTATAAAGGTACGCAACGGGTATCTCTGAAAGTGTCTGTTGAGTTGGTACGAACCGAGACTGGGATATTGTCACTCCGTATGACGGAGAGGTACCTCTGGGCCCTCTCGGTAAGACATCATCATAATGAGCTCAAAGTGACTAAGGAGTTAGTCACAGGATGATGGATTACGGAACGAGTAAAGAGACTTGCCATGACGAGATTGAACAAGGTATCGAGCATACCGACGATCGAATCTCGGGCAAGTACCGTACCGATAGACAAAGGGAATAACATACTGGATTGAGTGAATCCTTGACACAGTGGTTCATCTGATGAGATCATCGAGGAACACATGGGAACCAACATGGGTATCCAGATCCCGTTGTTGGTTATTGACCGGAGAGTCGTCTCGGTCATGTCTGCGTGTCTCCCGAACCCGTAGGGTCTACACACTTAAGGTTCGGTGACGCTAGGGTTGTAGAGATACATGCACGTGGAAACCCGAATGTTGTTCGGAGTCCCGGATGAGATCTCGGACGTCACGAGGAGTTTCGGAATGGTCCGGAGGTAAAGAATGATATATAGGAAGTCCAGTTTCGGCCATCGGGTGAATTCCGGGGGTCACCGGGAGTGTCCCAGGACCACCGGAAGGGTCCCGGGGGTCACCCATCCCGGAGGGCCCCGTAGGCCGCAAGGGGAAGGGGGCCAGCCCCTGGTGGGCTGGCGTACCCACATGGGCCCCCCTCCATGTGACTAGGGTTGAAACCCTAGGGGGAGGGGGCGCCCCCTATGCCTTGGGGGACAAGTTTCCCCCTCTGGCCGCCGCCCCCCTAGGAGATTGGATCTCCTAGGGCCGGCGCCCCCCTGGCCCCTATATATAGTGGGGGGGAGAGGGCAGCCGCACCCCAAGCCTCTGGCGCCTCTCCCCCCTCCCATCACACCTCCAACTCCTCTCGCAGGGCGCCGGCGAAGCCCTGCAGCTTTTCCTGTTGCATCCACCACCACGCCGTCGTGCTGCTGGATCTCCGACAACCTCTCCTCCGCCCTTGCTGGATCAAGAAGGAGGAGACGTCGATGTACCGTACGTGTGTTGAACGCGCAGGTGCCGTCCGGTCGGCGCTGGGATCATCGGTGACGAGGATCACGAAGAGTACGACTCCATCATCCACATTCCTTCAAACGCTGCCGCACGCGATCTACAAAGGGTATGTAGATGCACTCCATTATGCTCTTTGCTAGATGACTCCTTAGATTGATCTTGGTGAAGTGTAGGAAAAATTTTGAATTCTGCTACGTTCCCCAACAGTGGCATCTGAGCTAGGTCGTTGCGTAGCATCTTGCATGAGTAGAACACAAACAAGTTGTCGGCGTTGAGTTTGTTCAATTCTCTTGCCGTTACTAGTCCAATCTTGATTCGGCGGCATCGTGGGATGAAGCGGCCCGGACCGACCTTACACGTACGGTTATGTGAGACTAGTTCCACCGACAGACATGCACTAGTTGCATAAGGTGGCTGGCGGGTGTCTGTCTCTCCCACTTTAGTCGGATCGAATTCAATGAAAAGGGTCCTTATGAAGGGTAAATAGAAATTGACAAATCACGTTGTGGTTTTGGCGTAGGTAAGAAACGTTCTTGCTAGGAAACCTATAGAGGCCACGTAAAAACTTGCAACAACAATTAGAGGTCGTCTAACTTGTTCTTGCAACATGTGCTATGTGATGTGGTATGGCCAAGAAGATGTGATGAATGATATATGTGTTGTATCAGATTGATCATGTTCTTGTAATAGGGAATCGCGACTTGCATGTCGATGAAAATGACAACCGGCAGGAGCCATAGGAGTTGTCTTAATTATTGTATGACCTGCGTGTCACTGAATAACGCCATGTAATTACTTTACTTTATTGCTAAACGTTAGCCACAGTAGTAGAAGTAATAGTTGGCGTGACGACTTCATGAAGACACGATGATGGAGATCATGATGATGGAGATCATGGTGTCGTGCCGGTGACAAAGATGATCATGCTGCCCCGAAGATGGAGATCGAAGGAGCAAGATGATATTGGCCATATCATGTCACTTTATTTGATTGCATGTGATGTTTATCATGTTTATGCATCTTGTTTACTTAGAACGACGATAGTAAATAAGATGATCTCTCACTAAAATTTCAAGAATTGTGTTCCCCCTAACTGTGCACCGTTGCTAAGGATTGTTGTTCCGAAGCACCACGTGATGATCGGGTGTGATAGGCTCTAACGTTCGCATACAACGGGTGTAAGCCAGATTTACACACGCAATACACTTAGGGTTCACTTGACGAGCCGAGCATGTACAGACATGGCCTCGGAAAACGGAAGACCGAAAGGTCGAACATGAGTCATATAGAAGATACGATCAACATGAAGATGTTCACCGTTGATGACTAGTCCGTCTCACGTGATGATCGGACACGGGCTAGTCGATTCGGATCATGTATCACTTAGATGACTAGAGAGATGTTAATCTGAGTGGGAGTTCATTAAAATTTGATTAAGATGAACTTAATTATCAAGAACTTAGTCTAAATTCTTTACAATATGTCTTGTAGATCAAATGGCCCACGCTCATGTCACCCTCAACTTCAATGCGTTCCTAGAGAAATCCAAGCTGAAAGACGATGGTAGCAACTATACGGATTGGGTCCGTAACCTGAGGATCATCCTCATAGCTGCCAAGAAAACTTATGTCCTAGAAGAACCGCTAGGTGACGCTCCCGCCCCGGCAAACCAAGATGTTATGAACGCTTGGCAGTCGCGTTGTGATGATTACTCCCTGGTTCAGTGCGGCATGCTCTACAGCTTAGAATCGGCGCTCCAAAAGCGTTTTGAGCACCACGGGGCATATGAGATGTTCCAAGAGCTGAAAATGGTTTTCCAGGCTCATGCCCGAGTTGAGAGATATGATGTCTCCAACGCATTCTACAGCTGTAAGATGGAGGAAAACAGTTCTGTCAGTGAGCACATACTCAAGATTTCTGGGTTGCACAACCGCTTGTCTCAGTTGGGAATGAATCTCCCGGACGTAGCGGTCGTTGACAGAATCCTCCAGTCGCTCCCACCTAGCTACAAGAGCTTCGTGTTGAACTTCAATATGCAAGGGATTGAGAAGTCCATTCCCGAGGTGTATTCAATGCTGAAATCGGCGGAGGTGGAGATCAAGAAAGAGCATCAAGTGTTGATGGTCAATAAAACCACTAAGTTCAAGAAGGGCAAGGGTAAGAAGAACTTCAAGAAGGACGGCAAGGGAGTTGCCGCGCCCGATAAACCAGTTGCCGGGAAGAAGCCAAAGTATGGACCCAAGCCTGAGACTGAGTGCTTTTATTGCAAGCGAACGGGTCACTGGAAGTGGAACTGCCCCAAATACTTAGCGGACAAGAAGGCCGGCAACGTCAAAGGTATATGTGATATACATGTTATTGATGTGTACCTTACCAGCGCTCGTAGTAGCTCCTGGGTATTTGATACCGGTGTAGTTGCTCATATTTGTAACTCAAAGCAGGAGCTGCGGAATAAGCGGAGACTGGCGAAGGATGAGGTGACGATGCGCGTCGGGAATGGTTCCAAGGTCGATGTGATCGCCGTCGGCACGCTGCCTCTACATCTACCCTCGGGATTAGTTTTAAACCTTAATAATTGTTATTTAGTGCCAGCTTTGAGCATGAACATTGTATCTGGATCTTGTTTGATGCGAGATGGCTACTCATTTAAATCCGAGAATAATGGTTGTTCTATTTATTTGAGAGATATGTTTTATGGTCATGCCCCGATGGTCAATGGTTTATTTTTGATGAATCTCGATCGTGATGATACACATATTCATAGTGTGAATGCCAAAAGATGTAAAGTTGACAATGATAGTCCCACATACTTGTGGCATTGCCGCCTTGGTCATATTGGTGTCAAACGTATGAAGAAGCTTCATGCAGATGGACTTCTGGAGTCTCTTGATTATGAATCATTTGACACGTGCGAACCATGCCTCTTGGGCAAGATGACCAAGACTCTGTTCTCCGGAACAATGGAGTGAGCAACCAACTTATTGGAAATCATACATACCGATGTGTGCGGTCCAATGAGTGTTGAGGCTCGTGGAGGCTATCGTTATGTTCTCACCCTCATAGATGACTTGAGTAGATATGGGTATATCTACTTGATGAAACACAAGTCTGAGACCTTTGAAAAGTTCAAGGAATTTCAGAATGAGGTTGAGAATCAACGTGACAGAAAAATAAAGTTCTTGCGATCGGATCGTGGGGGTGAAAATTTAAGTCATGAATTTGGCACGCACCTTAGGAACTGTGGAATTGTTTCACAATTGACACCGCCCGGAACACCTCAGCGTAACGGTGTGTCCGAACATCGAAATCGTACTCTGTTGGACATGGTGCAATCTATGATGTCTCTCACCAACTTACCGCTATCTTTTTGGGGTTATGCTTTAGAGACTGCCGCATTCACTTTAAATAGGGCTCCGTCGAAATCCGTTGAGACGACACCGTATGAACTTTGGTTTGGCAAGAAACCTAAGCTGTCGTTTCTGAAAGTTTGGGGTTGCGATGCTTACGTCAAGAAACTTCAACCTGAGAAGCTCGAACCCAAATCGGAAAAATGCGTCTTCATAGGATACCCAAAGGAAACGATTGGGTACACCTTCTACCACAGATCCGAAGGCAAGGTCTTTGTTGCCAAGAATGGATCCTTTCTGGAGAAAGAGTTTCTCTCAAAAGAAGTGAGTGGGAGGAAAGTAGAACTTGATGAGGTGACAGTCACCCCTCCCGAACCGGAAAGTAGCGCAGCGCAGGAAATTGTTCCTGAGGTGCCTGCACCGACAAGGGAGGAAGTTAATGATGATGATCATGAAGATACAGATCAAGTTACTACTGAACTTCGAAGGTCCACAAGGACACGTTCCGCACCAGAGTGGTACGGCAACCCTGTCATAGAAATCATGTTGTTAGACAACGGTGAACCTTTGAACTATGAAGAAGCGATGGCGGGCCCAGATTCCGATAAATGGCTTGGAGCCATGAAATCCGAGATAGAATCCATGTATGAAAACAAAGTATGGACTTTGGTGGACTTACCCGATGATAGGCACGCCATAGAAAATAAATCGATATTTAAGAAGAAGACAGACGCGGATGGTAATGTGACCATCTATAAGGCTCGGCTTGTCGCTAAGGGTTATCGACAAGTTCAAGGGATTGACTACGACGAGACTTTCTCTCCCGTAGCGATGCTGAAGTCAGTCAGAATCATGTTAGCAATTGTAATGCCCAGGATGGGACTATATCTCCTACGTGTCGAGGCACGACTTAGAGACATAACCCCATGCTGGAATGATCGCAAGTCTGGTATCTTTGCACAACTCATGTAAAAGATGGGGATGGAAAACATAAAATAGTTGGCTTACACTCGCCACGTCACACAAATACAATACATGTCTCAATCATCATACAATAAAACATCACAGCCCTCTAAGGGTAAAATCCAAATGACAAGATACCAAACATAAATAAAAATCCACAGGTCGGATCGAATCCTAGTAGAAGTCTCCACTACTGATCATCAGGATAACGAACATAGTATCGACTACGCTCCTCGTCATACTCCCAGTCTAGCTCGGTGCCATCACCTGGATAGCTCACCATCGGACCAGCATCTGGTGTGGTGAAGTAACTGTGAGCCACAGAGGACTCAGCAATCCCGTTCCCGGGTAACAAGACTATTCAAGCCTTGGGAGAGAATAAAGGCTGAAGAAAAGAATAAGTGTCTGCAGCAGCAACTAGCACTAGCTTACGTGATAGAGTGCGAGAAGAGAAGTGCCTCGGTCGAGAGGTGATCACGAAGTGATCCTAGCTAAAGCTCAACAAACATAACCCCACCGTGTTCAACTCCCGAATCCCTATTCGGAAATTGATAGTCACGGTACACACGCTGGTAGTGTATTGGAACATTGTGTCAAGTTATCTACAACCGGATATTAACAAGCTCCCATCTGCCACATAACCGCGGGCACGGCTTTCGAAAGTTCATAACCCTACAGGGGTGTTCCAACTTGGCCCATTACAAGCCCACGATCCGCGGAGTCGCAACTCCAAGGTGGGAAGACCCGAGTATTCTCGGAATCCCGTGCTCAAGATACTCCGAACTAAGGTAAGGCTAATCCAGCAAATCCTCCCGGCGTGTCGACACCCTGATAGTAGCCGCGCGTATCTAAGTCTCAGGACACGACCGGATGAGCCATCCTACAGGTGTATGCCAGATACCTCGGGTTTCCCCAAGGCGGCCCCGCAGTCTGCTCGTTTCGGACCAACACTCATGTGGAGCACTGGCCCGGGGTTGTTGATTAAGAAAGAGGGTTAATTACTCCCTATGCAAGTTTAATTAGTTATTAGGCAAATAGTACCAATGTTGGGACTTGCTGGAAAAGACTTAGCACTTAGCGGTTTATCGAGGGGGTCCCATACACCCCAACCGTGTTAGGAACGCATAATCAAGGAACATAAAACCGGTTTAAACGGTTCCTAACGGCATGAGTGGAACAAATCACCAAGAAAAAGGCTTAGCCTTCCACCCTTGCCAATATATAGATGATTTCATTTTTAAGCATTTATATAGTGTGATATAACCCAACAAACTTCAACATGAAGCAAGCATCTTCGATCTTCACCTGCAACTAGCAATGCTATAAGAGGGGCTGAGCGAAGCGTACTTAGCCAAGCAACGGTTTGCATAGGTAGGGTGGTTAGACATGGACATGGTTACAAGTAGGAGGCTGACAAGAAAGACATGGGCATCGAGGCAAAACTATAGAGCGGAACTACTAGCAATAGGCAAAGATAGTAATGTTATCGGGGTTCGGTCATCTTGCCTGAAGTGTAGTCGTTCGGATCGTAAGAAGGGTCCTCGTGCTCAACCTCGTTGGTAACCTCGTGCTCGTACTCGTACTCGGTCTCAGCTTCCGGCTCTAAACAATACAATCACACAAGGCACGAATCAACAAGATGCAATGCGCACACAAAAATGATGGATGCATGATGGATGCACTACGAGAGCACACGGAGCACGGAAAATAGCACTCAAGCAAAACACTTCAAAACAAGATAACAATAGGATATTATGAATCTACACGGAAAATCAATCAAGTTTCATATAATACTCGCTGAAATCGGAGCTACGGACTAAAAGTTATGCCCGAAATAAGAAACATGCGAAAGCTGAAAATTACAGCAACATAGCAACTTCGGAGCACTAAATAAATAAGCTACAGCACTCAAACACCATGGCAAATAACATGAACATAAACTATACATATCCTACAGCAAATAAGTCCAAAGGTGCACCCCCAAAGGAGCCACGGATGAATAGCAACAAGCTTGGACATATTGAACTTGACAACAAAATCCTGACAGCAGAATTTTATTGAAACTTTGGAGCAAAAGTTAAATATGCTACAGCCACTTAAATAAGCATGTGAGAACATGGATGGATAGCCAACAATATATACTACAAGGAACCATCAAGAGACACTCCAAAACTATCATGGTTTGTCCTAGAACAGCACGCAAACATGGCATCGGAACATTACAGATTCCAGACTTAGTGAAATTCCACTAAGTGTTAAAACAGCAGTTTCATCATGGCATCTAAAAGAGCAAGTTTAAGTCACCTCGAAACTAGACATGGCAAGTGGTAAGCACCACATCAAAGTACACATGATGGTGATTCTGAAACACACAAGCATGCATCATGGAGATAAACACAATGATAGCAATGAGCTCAACAAGATGGCATTTCATAACAAGTTAAATAACTAAACAGCCACATAGCACTTCGCAACGAGGATAACATGGCAAGATTAAATCTATCATGCAACCTAACACAAACAACATGTAGAGCATGGAAAGACGAACACGTTGACATGTCATTTGCGTCATTCGGACAAACGAGCTAAAAGATATCACTATGCAAAGGTGGCATAAAAACAACACATAGCAGTAGTTTATAACGGGATGCACTCTTGCAACAGAAAAATAAGCATCTAGATGATCTCTAACATGCATGACACAATGGAAAGAATCGTAGTGCTAGTCACCACGAACGTCTGGACACCTCATTTGCGCAAAACGGAACTACACACAAGAAGATATCATCATTTGAAAAAGGCATCAGCACACATAAAACTGGGGACTTAGGATTTGAAATAACCTAGATCTGGAGGAAAACGGGCCGGATCGGAGATCTGGCTGGGGCCCGCGGGATCTGTGCGGCTGGATCAGGCGGCCCGCGAAGCGGACGAAGACGGGCCGCGGCGGCGCGGGCCCGCGCTGAAGGCGGCGCACCGGCCTGGCTGGGAGGCGGAGTGGCGGCTGGGCCGGCTGGAGCGCTGGGCCGCGACGGGAGTCGGGCGCCTGGCGTGGCCTCGGTCGGCTGCGGGCCGGCGAGCCTGAGGGGCGGAGCGGCCCAGCCGTGGCTGGAGGAGGCCCGCGGGAGGGATCCGGCTCGGTGGGGCGAGGGCGGAGCGCCTGGGCCTGGCGACTGGGGTGATCGGGAGGCGGTCGGCCCAGGAGGCGAGCTGGTCGCCCGGCGGCTGGGCTCGGGCGCCTGGAGGAGGAGGCCCGACCCGGGTGGGGCGATCGGTGCGGGAGCGGTCAACGCGCAGAGGGGCGCTCGATCTGATCTGGCTCGATCCAGATCAGCGAGCTGCGGAGGCGGCTCGATGCAGGCTGCGGAGGCTTCGGCCGGCAGCTGCCTTGAGCGAGGGGAGGGCCGGATCGGCTGGTGGTGAGGTGAGGGGGTGGAGAGGAGGCTCCGGTGGAGAGGTGAGAGGAAGGAGAGGTGTGAGGAGGTGGTTTCCGGCGAGGTGGTGGTGCTCCGGCGAACTCCGGCGAAACTCCGGCGGGATTCCGGCGGAACTCCGGCGAACTCTCCGGCGAGCTCCGGTGAGGTGGCTGTAGGTGGAAGAAGAAGATGGAAGGGGAGCTAGGGTTTCCTTAATTAGGGGCAAAATTTGGGGGAGTGGACAAATATATAGGCACAAGTAGCTAGGGTTGTCCAAAAGGAGTGCGGTTTTCGGCCACCGGATCAGATTTGGATGGCCTAGATGATAGAAGTGGCTAGGAGTGGTTTAGTGGGCTGTTGGAGGGGTGTCTTGGGCCACAAAGTGGAGGCACTTTGAGCCCACGAGAATAACTGTTGGGGTAGCAAACGGACTCGAAACGCGACGAGATTTGACAGGCGGGTTACACAAACCAAAACAACAACACACGACAAGTCTCGCGCCAAACGGGTAACGTTACACGGCCAAACACCAAAGTAGGCCTACGGGACGCCACGGACACGTGAGGGAGCTCCGGAACGCGAAACGGACAACGGGAAGGAACGCGTGGAACCGGATGCAACCGACAACACAAATGCAATGCGATGCACATGTCTACATGATATGAATGAATGCCACACACGCACACAACAAAACGACGAAAACCCGAAAGACAAAGAACCCGGAATGGAATAGATGAAGCCGGAGATATATTATATGCCCAAAAGGGAAAATATTACATCCGGGGCATTACAGCAATTGCCGCATTCTATGATTATGAGATATGGCAAATGGACGTCAAAACGGCATTCCTTAATGGTTTCCTCAAGGAAGAGCTGTATATGATGCAGCCGGAAGGTTTTGTCGATCCAGAGAATACTGACAAGGTATGCAAGCTCCAGCGCTCGATCTACGGGCTGGTGCAAGCATCTCGGAGTTGGAATATTCGCTTTAATGATGTGATCAAAGTGTTTGGCTTTATACAGACTTGGGGAGAAGCCTGTATCTACAAGAAAGTGAGTGGGAGCTCTGTAGCATTTCTCATATTATATTTGGATGACATATTGCTGATGGGAAATGATATAGAATTCTTGGAAAGCATAAAGGCCTATTTGAATAAGAGTTTTTCAATGAAGGACCTTGGAGAAGATGCTTACATATTAGGCATCAAAATCTATAGAGATAGATCAAGACGCCTCATTGGTCTTTCACAAAGCACATACCTTGACAAGATATTGAAGAAGTTCAATATGGATCAGTCCAAGAAGGGGTTCATGCCTGTTTTGCAAGGTATGAGATTGAGCAAGGCTCAGTCCCCGACCACGATAGAAGATAGAGAAAAGATGAGTGTCATTCCCTATGCCTCGGCCATAGGTTCTATCATGTATGCCATGTTGTGTACCAGACCTGATGTGAACCTTGCCATAAATTTGGTAGGGAGGTACCAAAGTGATCCCGGTATGGAACACTGGACAGCGGTCAAAAACATCCTAAAGTACCTGAAGAGGACTAAGGATATGTTTCTCGTTTATGGAGGTGACGAAGAGCTCGTCGTAAAGGGTTACGTCGATGCTAGCTTCGACACAGATCTGGATGACTCTAAGTCACAGACCGCATATGTGTATATTTTGAATGGTGGAGCAGTCAGCTGGTGAAGTTGCAAGCAGAGCGTCGTGGCGCATTCTACATGTGAAGCGGAGTACATAGCTGCTTGCGAAGCAGCGTAAGAAGGAGTCTGGATGAAGGAGTTCATCACCGACCTAGGAGTCATTCCAAGCGCGTCAAGCCCGATGACTCTCTTCTGTGACAACACTGGAGCTAGCCATTACCAAGGAGCCCAGGTTTCACAAGAAGACCAAGCACATCAAGCGTCGTTTCAACTCCATCCGGAATTATGTTCAAGATGGAAACATAGATATTTGTAAAGTGCATATGGATTTGAATGTCTCAGACCCATTGACTAAACCTCTTCCACGGGCAAAACATGATCAACACCAGAACTCTATGGGTGTTCGATTCATCACAATGTAACTAGATTATTGACTCTAGTGCAAGTGGGAGACTGTTGGAAATATGCCCTAGAGGCAATAATAAAAGGGATTATTATTATATTTCCTTGTTCATGATAATTGTCTGTTATTCATGCTTGAATTGTATTGTACGGAAACAGCGATACATGTGTGAATACATAGACCACAACGTGCCCCTGGTAAGCCTCTAGTTACTAGCTCGTTGATCAACAGATGGTCACGGTTTCCTGACCATGGACATAGGATGTCATTGATAATGGGATCACATCATTAGGAGAATGATGTGATGGACAAGACCCAATCCTAAGCCTAGCACGAGATCGTATAGTTCGTAATGCTTAAGCTTTTCCAGTGTCAAGTATTTATTCCTTAGACCATGAGGTTGTGCAACTCCCGGATACCGTAGGAATACTTTGGATGTGCCAGACGTCACAACGTAACTGGGTGGCTATAAAGGTACGCAACGGGTATCTCTGAAAGTGTCTGTTGAGTTGGCACGAACCGAGACTGGGATATTGTCACTCCGTATGACGGAGAGGTACCTCTGGGCCCTCTCGGTAAGACATCATCATAATGAGCTCAAAGTTACTAAGGAGTTAGTCACGGGATGATGGATTACGGAACGAGTAAAGAGACTTGCCATGACGAGATTGAACAAGGTATCGGGCATACCGACGATCGAATCTCGGGCAAGTACCGTACCGATAGACAAAGGGAATAACATACGGGATTGAGTGAATCCTTGACATAGTGGTTCATCCGATGAGATCATCGAGGAACACGTGGGAACCAACATGGGTATCCAGATCCCGCTGTTGGTTATTGACCGGAGAGACGTCTCGGTCATGTCTGCCTGTCTCCCGAACCCGTAGGGTCTACACACTTAAGGTTCGGTGACGCTAGGGTTGTAGAGATACATGCACATGGAAACCCGAATGTTGTTCGGAGTCCCGGATGAGATCCTAGACGTCACGAGGAGTTCCGGAATGGTCCGGAGGTAAAGAATGATATATAGGAAGTCCAGTTTCGGCCATCGGGTGAATTCCGGGGGTCACCGGGAGTGTCCCGGGACCATCGGAAGGGTCCCGGGGGTCCACCGGGTGAGGCCACCCATCCCGGAGGGCCCCATAGGCCGCAAGGGGAAGGGGGCCAGCCCCTGGTGGGCTGGCGCACCTACATGGGCCCCCTCCATGCGCCTAGGGTTGAAACCCTAGGGGGAGGGGGCGCCCCCTATGCCTTGGGGGGGCAAGTTTCCCCCTCTGGCCGCCGCCCCCCTAGGAGATTGGATCTCCTAGGGCCGGCGCCCCCCCTGGCCCCTATATATAGTGGGGGGAGAGGGCAGCCGCACCCCAAGCCTCTGGCGCCTCTCCCCCCTCCCGTCACACCTCCAACTCCTCTCGCAGGGCGCCGGCGAAGCCCTGCAGCTTTTCCTGTTGCATCCACCACCACGCCGTCGTGCTGCTGGATCTCCGACAACCTCTCCTCTGCCCTTGCTGGATCAAGAAGAAGGAGACGTCGCTGTACCGTACCTGTGTTGAACGCGGAGGTGCCGTCCGTTCGGCGCTGGGATCATCGGTGACGAGGATCACGAAGAGTACGACTCCATCATCCACGTTCCTTCGAACGCTTCCGCATGCGATCTACAAAGGGTATGTAGATGCACTCCATTATGCTCATTGCTAGATGACTCCTTAGATTGATCTTGGTGAAGCGTAGGAATTTTTTTTGAATTCTGCTACGTTTCCCAACACTGCATCCTCCCTTATTCCATGGGAAAACACCGACGCATCTCAAGCGACATCAAAGGAAAGGCGCCGTTGCTGGGGAGACTTCATCAACATCTATCAGGTTCCTAATCACAAATCTCATCTCATTGCAATTTACATTATTTGCCACTTGCCTCTCGTTTTCATCTCCCCCACTTCACAAAAATTTGTCATTTTTATTCGCCCTCTTTTTCGTTCGCAGTTTTTCGGTCGGATCTATCGCCTACTCTTGTTCTTGTTTACAATTGCTCAAGATGACGCAAGAGAACACTAAGTTGAGTGATTTTTTCAATACCAACAATAATGATTTCATTAGCACTCCGATTGCTCCTCCTGCCACTAGTGCGAAATCTTGTGATATTAATGCTGCTTTGTTGAATCTTGTCATGAAAGATCAATTTTCCGGCACTCTGATACGTCTGCAACGTATCTATAATTTTTGATTGTTCCAGTGTATTATATTATCTGTTTTGGATGTTTTATATGCATTAATATGCTATTTTATATTATTTTTGGGACTAACTTATTAACTGTTAGGAGCTAGGGTTCTGCCGGGTCTAGGGCGGAGACTGTAGAGGAAGGAGGGAGTTGGGCCCGGCTGGGCACACGGTCGCCGACGGCTGGGCGCCGACGTGCGCGTGGGAGGAGGCAGTGGCGGCTGACAAGAGGCAGCTAGGGTTAGGTCTCCCTGCTCCCTAAGGAAGCCGAGCAATTATGATTGCTTCTTGCTTGATTAGATCGATACACCTCCTCTTCTTATATAAAGAGGTTTACTTGACTCCTAAGCAAACGATCCTAATAACAATAAGATAATTGGGCTAAGCCTCTAATAATGATAAGATAACTTGGGCCACAACCCACTGGGCTAAACCCCTAATATGCCGGTCATAACATTAACCTAGAGCCCAGTGCCAGTTTCTGTTTTTCCTTGTTTTTGAGTTCCGTAGAAAAGGAATATCAAACGGAGTCCAAACGGAATGAAACTTTACGATGATTTTTCTTGGACCAAAAGACACCCAGCGGACTTGGAGTCCAAGTCAGCGGAGCCACGAGGCGACGACAAAGGGTGCACGGCGCGCCTAGGGGTAGGGCACGCCCCCCTCCCTTGCGGGCCCCTCGCAGCCCCCCTGACCTACTTCTTCCGCCTATATATTCTCAAATATTCCAGAAACCCTAGAGGGGGCATCGAAACCACTTTTCCATCACCGCAAACTTCTGTACCTGTGAGATCCCATCTAGAGGCCTTTTCCGGTACTCTGCCGAAGGGGGATTCAACCATGGAGGGCTTCTACATCAACACCATTGCCCTTTTGATGAAGCGTGAGTAGTTTATCGCAGATCTATGGGTCCATAGCTAGTAGTTATATGGCTTCTTATCTCTCTTTGATTCTCAATACCATGTTCTCCTCGATGTTCTTGGAGATCTATCCGATGTAATCTTTATTTGCGGTGTGCTTGTCCAGATCCGAGGAATTGTGGATTTATGATCAGCTTATCTATGAATATTATTTGAATCTTCTCTGAATTCTTATATGCATGATTTGTTATCTTAGTAATTCTCTTCGAACTATCGGTTTGGTTTGGCCAACTAGATTGTTTTTTTTCAATGGGAGAAGTGTTTTGCTTTGGGTTCAATCTTGCGATGTCCTCACCCAGTGACAAAGTAGGGGTAGCGAGGCATGTATTGTATTGTTGCCATCGAGGATAAAATGATGGGGTTTTCATCATATTGCTTGAGTTAATTCCTCTACATCATGTCATCTTACTTAAGGGGTTACTCTATTATTCATGAACTTAATACTCAAGATGTAGAATCGTTTTGGTCGATGTGTGGAGTAATAGTAGTAGATGTAGGCAGGAGTCGGTCTACTTGTCACAGACGTGATGCCTATATTGCATAATCATTGCCTTAGCTACCATCATAAATTTACGCTTTTCTATCAATTGCTTGACAGTAATTTGTTCACCCACCGTATTATTTGCCTTCAAGAGAGAAGCCACTAGTGAAACCTATGGCCCCGGGGTCTATTTTCTATCATACTAGTTTCCGATCTACTATTTTGCAATTTTTTACTTTCTAATCTATAAACCAAAAAACCCATAATATTTTATATTTTGGTTACCAATCTCTATCAGATCTCACTTTTGTAAGTCACCGTGAAGGGATTAACAACCCCTTTATCACATTGGGTGCAAGTTATTTGATTGTTTGTGCAGGAAAAAACCAACGCAAGCTCAAGAAGTACCACCTAAGAGGATGACGCGTCCCTTCTTAACACCTTCGTGGAGTTATGCGATATGCACAAGAAAAAAAGATGTGGACAATTATATTGTGAAGTTGAAATTATTTCCGTTCTCTTTGCGCGATCACGCTAAAATTTGGTTTTCGTCTTTGCCTCAAAATAGTATCAATTCACGGGACAAGTGCAAAGATGCTTTTATCACTAAGTATTTTCCGCCCGCAAAAATTATTTCTCTTAGAACCCATATCATGAACTTCAAGCAACTTGAGCATGAGCATGTTGCACAATCTTGGGAAACGATGAAATTGATGCTAAGGAATTGCCCAACGCATGGGTTAAATCTTTGGATGGTCATACATTTTTTTACTCGGGATTAAATTTTGTTTCTCGAAATCTTTTGGACTCCGCTGCGGGTGGTACTTTTATGGAAATTACTTTGGGTGAGGCCACCAAATTGCTTGATAATATTATGGCGAACTATTCGCAATGGCATACTGTCATGGAATTAGCACGGCAGATGTCCGGTTTAGAGGACTTGGGTGTGGAGCCATCGTGCGGTTAGCTTGAAGAGGTTAAAGCACACAAAGATCACATAGGGTTTATACTAGTTCGGCCCCTTCGATGAAGGTATAAGCCTACGTCTAGTTTGGTTTGGTATTGCTTGGGCGTCGGTGAACAGGGAGCAGATTGCTTGCCTGTGTCTCGACGAGTTGTTGCCTGCCCTTGAACCATCGCCGGGTCGTCCCTTTATATAGGAGGCGACGCCTGGTCCGGTTTACAGAGTCCCGTGGCCGTCTCATAATCGTGTCCGCCTCGGTCTCTACTCTTTCTATCTTATACCTCAAGTTACATGATATGACGGTTCATAAACCGTAAGCTTTACATATGGGCCCTAAGCCTCTATGGGTCGTAACCTCTGATTCATATTCTACTGGGCTTATGATAATACAACTATGTTAGCATAATCCGGATCTTCCTAGCCGGTTTATACCTGCTAATAATATCCCTGACATTAGGCCCCAGATTGATTTGAACTTGTTCATGTCAGTCTTCTAAGTCTTTGCATGAATTTCTTCTTTGCAGCTCATATGCTTCGTAAACCGGCCATGACATCATCTCCGAGAATCATCTTAATCCGTCATGACGTCACCTCCGCATTTATTGCTCATCTCTGTTTGTTACCTTTGTTTAAATGCTATCCCGAAGATCGAGGCGACAGCATAATCTTTATCCAATCTCTGACCTCCTTGATTCCCGCGCTTGCCATTTCACCTCTTCGGCTTATAAATACCGCTGAAGCCTGTCCCTTTTCTTCCTTCTGCCTTCGTCTTCCTCCGTCGCCCGAAGCTCCGCCGCCGCTCTTCGAGCCCGTCACCGTCGTCAAGCCAGGCCGCTGCATCACCCTGAATCGTGTCCAGAACAACTCACCGTCGTCTGCTTCTTCATCAGGTATTCTTTTCTTCCTCACTGTAGATCCCAATCTAGGGTTCCCTCCATGGCTTCCGACATGAAACTATGAAGCTTCATCGTTCATCCCTGTAGGTTGACCTTGCAGTAGATTCAAACTTCACTTAGATTTATTTTGCGTGCGCCCCTGCTCCGCGCTCACGCCTTTAGTTTCTCTAGCTTAATAGCTTAGATTTGATCTGTAGAAAAGCGTCAGCAGTTCTTCCTATATAAGACTTGCATATATTTCATCTTTTCCTTGTGCCTCAGATCTGTTTTTCCTTTATCCTTCTGCGGAACCTGTTTCTTCGTATTATAGATCTATAGCTCACTCACCGGTTTAATCAATCATATGCTCTTCTTTTAAAGAATTTAGACGTAAGCCCGATGGTTTAGCCTTCTCTTTTCTTGTTGTCATAAACCGGTAGCTGTTCACTTCATATCTGCTTTCGGGTTGTCAATGCCATTAGTCCCTTGTCTAAACCGTCGATTAAGTCCATAATTTGATATCATGTTCCGGTTCTTATACTTCAGCAATTGGCAATCGAGATTTTGCATTGTATCTTTCAGCGTTTCCTTAGTCAAGATGGCTGCCAAATAGTTCGTCGCTTGCAACTGGGCTCCTTCCCGCATTACTGAAGAGGACCTAACGAACGCCGCTTCAATCGGTATTCTGGGCCCTAAAGAGGTCCTGCACTGGCGGGCCCCAGAAGATGAATGTCCACCTACTCCTAAGGAAGGAGAGGTCATTGTTTTCTTTGATCACATGGCCCATGGTTTTAGTCCTCCCGGTTCAAAATTCTTCCGGGATGTGCTAGCCGCTTTTCAGCTCCATCCTCAAGATATAGGTCCGAATTCTATATCAAATGTCTGCAATTTTCAAGTCTTCTCAGAAGCATACCTTCAAGAAGAACCATCAGTGGATCTGTTCCGAGACTTTTTCCATTTAAACCGGCGGACAGAGTTTACTGCCGGACCGCATCAAGAGTTGGGCGGTGTTAGCATTCAAAAGAGAAAAGATGCGACCTTCCCTCACGCTGCTCTTCATACACACCCCAAGGAATGGAACCAATCATGGTTCTATTGTAAAGATACCTCTCCTGAAGGAGAAAACCCACTGTCGGGTTACCGCGCACATCGTCTACCTGAGGATCATCCCCTGCCGCAGCGCCTTAGTTCTCCAGAGCGGGCCCGGTTTGCCCCTCGGCTTTCTAAGCTTAGGGCCTTTATGGCCAACGGTTTAACCAGAGTAGACTTTGTTCGTTGTTGGCTTGCCTGGAGCATCCTTCCACTGAGCCGGCGCTCCGGCCTGATGTGCGACTATACCGGAAAACCGGATGACCCTCAACGCCACATTGACATAATACCTCCTGAGAAAGAAGTCACTGAATCCGCAAAGAAAATGCTCAACATCTCCCTAGCAGAGTGCAGCCGGACCGGATTAGATCCATTCTTTGAAAACAACAAACCGCCAGCAGTAAGTTCTTTCTGACCTCTCCTGCTTATTCTGATCCGTCCATATCAATTGTCTTCTATTTATTTTTCATCTTCTGCACAGGCCAACGACCCCTTCTGGAAGAGAAAACCTCAAGATAAATCAGGCAAACAGCCACGCCGGAAGACGTATGCTGTTAAGAAGAAAAAGGCGGTTGCTGCCACCGGTTCACATCCTGAGGAAGATGATCCGGATTCCGAGGTATGAATTGATCCTGATATGTTTTAATCTCCCTTTATCCAAATTTATGTTAACAGTGTCTTTCCGCGGGATCTGGCTGAAGGGAGTAAAGCGGCGGAAGTTGAGGTAATCTCTATTTCTTCAGACTCAGAACCGCCGGTGCCCAAAATCCGTCGGGCATCCCGGAAATACCCTTTTTCTCATCCTTACGCTCAATTGGACCCCAAATTTCTTTTGAAGAAGCAGCAGCATGAAGCACGCCGGACCACGCGCCATAGTGGCCACGTAGTAGAATCCTCCGGAATATCTCTTACTCCGGCTCGCAGGCGCCGCTCTGAGGTTTTACTTTTTCCAACTCTTCTTCATCCAAAGGCCGGGCTTATACGTAAACCGCTTAAACCGTCGGATCCTAACTATCAGGAGGCTCCCTTGTCCTCTTCTGGCGAGTCAACTGCTACACAGGTCCCTGTGTTGAAGACCGTGCCTGGGTAAGTCCTTTTCAATATCCGGTTTATATTTGTATGTTGATGATTCTTATTGTTCCTTTGACTTTCTCCAGCAAGCCAAAGCCTAGCAAGAAGGCGAAAGCCACCAAAACGGCTGCTGAGACTGCTACCGCTGAACCGGCCGCTGATCCAGACGAAGTTATCCCTCCAGAAGATAATCCTGTAGCTCAGTTTGATGATGCTACTCCCATGGATCGTGATGATATCGTTGTTCCGGAAAATATAGTTGAACCGGCTAGTCCTATCCGGGTTAGCCCTCCTCGGGCTAGCCCGGCTCCTGTTAGCCCGGTGCCTACCGCTGCCCCTTCTCAACCAATTGCTCCTTCTTCCCCGGATGTTCAGATAACCGGGTCAGGTTTTACCGCTCCTGCTGAGCCTATCGTATTGGCCAAACACACTACCAAAGAGGAGAAGCTTCAACAAGAGAAAGGCAAGTGGAGCACGGACTTATCCAGCTATGCCCAATTAAGTGCCCAGGAACTTTATTCTGGGTATTTGAACCGGCTTCATACCAGCCGTGATTATGAATCCGGGTTGGTTAATATGATGAAGGATAAGTACGAGGTAACTTCCTTCACTTGTCTCTGTTTTGTGTTCTTTGTACTCCTGTCTTTAGGCCATGGTAGTCCCCAAGTGCCGGTTTAGCTTCGTTGTAGATGAACCGGCACTTCCAATGTATGCAAAAATGAACTTACATTAGCCCCCAAGTGCCAGGGGCATAACTTGTTTTATGTGCCTGGGACTTGTCTGAATTTCTCTTTTGATACTTCAACTGTACATTAGCCCCCAAGTGTCAAGTGGATAACTTGTTTATATGCTTGAGACTTATCTGAATTTTCTTTTACTCCATTTGATTTCCTTGTAGGCTGACTTGACCCGGAGGGCTGCACAGGTAACTGAGCTCCGGAATAGACTGGCTGCTACTGAAACTGCTTCTGCCAAGGCCAAGGAAGAGCTTGCGCTGAACTTAACCAACACAGAAACATTGAAAAAAGACTTTGAAGCGGAGCGGTCCGCCTGGGAGGTGCAGAGGAATGCTCTTGAAAAAAGAGCAAATGATGCTGAAGCTGCCCTTAATCCGGTAACGCAAGAGCTGACTGGTTTAAGACAGCAAATATAACTTATGACCTCTGCTATCTTTGGTGAGCACCCAATTTGTATGTGTTTTCATCTCTGCAATCTTTGTTCCACTCCGGTTTAACTTTAACAATCAATTTTAGGGCGACGCATAACTCATCTTGGAGATGACATCCGAAAGAAGCTCAAGGCCTCTTATACCTTGGTGGAGCAGTTGTATTCCGGTGCTCAAAGGATTATAAGTGCAATGTCCCATCAGAAGGCGTCCCCAACTACTATCCAAGGTACTTTAGAGAAGCTATCCATCATGCATGTTCGTTTGGTAGAGGTGAAGAAATCTGCTGCACGGGCTGGTTCTCTTGTAGCACTGACCCGGGCCAAGGCATGGGTTCCGGATTTTGATCCGGAGGAAGCTATGAACGGATATCCCAGTAATAAGGAAGATGGATCTGCCTTCTCTGGCGAGGACCTCCGTGCCTTAACCAAGGAAATGCGCCCTCTTGCTAGCAAGCTTGCCGATGAAGCGGACCTGACCAGGTATCATCCGGCATATGACTTAGAAAATGAACGGGTGGACCGGCCGGTTTATGATACCGAGAATCTGATCTCGCCAGTGCGTGCCCATACTTTCGCTCCAGATATTGATCCGTCTGATCTTATTACTGAGGAAATCTACTTCCGTGCACTATCCAAGATTGACTGCGCGTTCCTGACTTCCAGCCACTTCATGAAGACGAAGAAGATCCGGAACAAGCCGATCCTCAGCCTTCGCAGCAGGAAGCAGAATCATAAACCACTCGGTTAAACTCTTAGTTGCTGAAATCTGTTGCCAGAAACTTTAATCCGTTCAGGCCTGCAAATGCCTTGTAATAGGATAGTTCGAAATATTGCCTGTCTCAATTCGGATGTCACAGCTTGACTTGGCGTCTGCCAATTTTAATCCCTTGTCTGCTATGGTTGATCCGTTTATGTTATATGCATCTGCATAGACAACGCTTAAAAAGATGTCCAGGCGGTTTACCACCGGACCTATTACATTGCTCCCATAGGCATATATATTGAAAGAGTATATGTTTTATACCAAAATACTTCATACCTTTGATTAAGTGTGCCTGACATCCTTAATCCGGTAGACATAATTGAACGTGTAGATTCTGATGAGGCTCTTGGCCCTCTTGGCGTTTGCCTAATGACTGTTCCGAGTTTTGATAAACACCGGTTTAAATCATGCTGGTGTTTTATGACCCAGACTTTTGTAGATATGTGGTCAACTTTGAAGTTGCCCGGTTCCGGATCAAAAAACTTAGTTAACCACAGAAAACTTTGAAAAATCGCAAAAAACAAAGCATTGTTGGCAAATAAGACCATGTAGTCGAGGCTTTTTGCGAGCTGCCAGGCTCCAAATCGAGGATTTTGATTTGAATGCGATCAGTAAACCAGAAATTTTGCCAATCAATGGATTCGAATGTGATCCAAGGGGCTATGATTCATTTTGCCAATCAATGGATTCGAATGCGATCCAAGGAGCTATGATTTATTTTGCCAATCAATGGATTCGAATGCGATCCAAGGAGCTATGATTTATTTTGCCAATCAATGGATTCGAATGTAATCCAAGGAGCTATGATTTATTTTGCCAATCAATGGATTCGGATGC
>LR738709.1:122684568-122720397 GCA_902687465.1 Secale cereale | reverse complement strand
TCAGTGGATTCGAATGCGATCCAAGGAGCTGTGATTTATTTTGCCAATCAATGGATTCGAATGCGATCCAAGGAGCTATGATTTATTTTGCCAATCAATGGATTCGAATGCGATCCAAGGAGCTATGATTTATTTTGCCAATCAATGGATTCGAATGCGATCCAAGGAGCTTATGATTCGAATACGACCATATAAACCGGACCAAAAGGGGTTAAGCTAGGATTCGAATGCGATCCGTAGCCCCCTAGTGACCGTGGAGGCAGGGTACCTATGAGAGAGTTGTGCTTGTATGGCAAGTCCTGTTTGGTCCCTTATAGAATTGTCCTGCATAGCAAAATAGACTGATCAAAGCATCTTGTTTTCTTGATGAGCATGATATATATCAAGAGAAGTAAACTTTAGATGGATATCACCTGAGTGAACTCCCATAAGACACTTATTTAGAAGAAAATGGCTGATCCCCCGGTTTACCAGGGGTGCCGGTTTATTTATTAATCATAATATATACAGGATACATGCAGCGGAGCTCATGGCTCAAGTGTAGTAAGGTCGCAGAAGAGCAATGTTCCACGGCCTCTTCGTCTCTTCCTCTGTTGTCCGTGAGTCTTTATGTTCTCGAACGTCCACCAGGTAGTATGAACCGTTGTGTAGGTTCTTGCTGACCACAAAGGGTCCTTCCCAAGGTGGGGATAGCTTGTGCATATCTGTCTGGTCTTGTATAAGCCGGAGTACCAGGTCCCCCTCCTGGAACATCTTGGTCTTGACCCGACGACTGTGATATCTGTGCAGGTCTTGCTGATAAATTGTGGATCGTGCTGCTGCTATGTCACGCTCCTCATCCAGTCGGTCTAAGCTGTCCTGTCTTGCTTGCTCATTAGCAGCTTCAACATAAGCCGCTACCCGTGGTGAATCGTGCCGGATATCACTTGGAAGAAACGCTTCAGCACCATACACCATGAAGAAGGGTGTATAGCCTGTAGACCTATTAGGCGTGGTGTTGATGCTCCAGAGGACAGAAGGTAACTCATCAACCCAGCACCCTGGTGTTCTCTGCAAAGGAGTCATAAGCCGGGGCTTGATGCCTCTCAAGATCTCTTGGTTGGCCCTTTCAGCTTGACCATTGGATTGAGGGTGAGCTACTGAAGACACATCTAGGCGAATATGTTCCCTTTGGCAGAACTCTTCCATCTCTCCCTTGGATAGATTGGTGCCATTATCGATAATAATGTTGTGTGGAAAGCCAAACCGGAAAATTAACTTTTTGATGAATTTAACCGTTGTTGCCGTATCACACTTACTGACAGGCTCTGCCTCAATCCACTTTGTAAACTTGTCCACTGCCACCAACAGGTGGGTTTTTTGATCTTGGGATCGTTTAAAAGGCCCAACCATATCAAGCCCCCAAGTCGCGAACAGCCAAGTAATTGGGATCATCCGTAGCTCTTGCGCCGGAACAAGAGCGCGCCGTGAAAATTTCTGACAAGCGTCGCATCTCCGGACTAGATCCTCCGCATCAGCATGAGCAGTTAACCAGTAAAACCCGTGACGAAAAGCCTTGGCCACCAGTGATTTTGAACTGGCGTGATGACCACAATCTCCTTCATGTATCTCTCGAAGAATATCATTGCCTTCTTTCGATGATACACAGCGCTGAAACACCCTAGAAACGTTGCGATGATGAAGTTCTCCGTTAACAATGGTCATAGACTTGGATCGCCGGACTATCTGCCTAGCTTCAACCTCATCATCTGGAAACTCTCCTCAGCTCAAGTACGCCAAGTAAGGGAGTGTCCAATCCGGAATAACATGAAGCGCTGCAACCAGCTGTGCTTCCGGATCAGGAACAGCCAAATCCTCCTCCGTCGGCACCTGAACTGACGGACTGTGTAACTCATCCAAGAAAGTGTTTGGTGGCACCTGTTTACGTTGAGAACCCAGCCGGCTTAGAGCATCGGCTGCTTCATTTTTTCGCCGGTCTATGTGATCCACCTGATATCCTTTGAAACACCCTGCAACTGCTTCAACTTCTTGCCTGTAAGCTGCCATGAGAGGGTCTTTAGAGTCCCACTTGCCAGACACTTGTTGCGCCACTAGATCTGAATCACCAAAGCACTTGAACCGGCTCAAGTTCATCTCCTTAGCCATCCGCAGGCCGTGAAGCAATGCTTCATATTCAGCCGCATTGTTAGTGCAAGGAAACATTAGTCGGAGGACATAACAAAACTTGTCACCTCGTGGGGAAGTTAACACGACTCCAGCCCCCGAGCCTTCTAATTGCCTTGAACCGTCAAAGTGGATAGTCCAGTATGTATGATCCGGCTTCTCCTCTGGTGCTTGCAATTCTGTCCAATCATTGATGAAATCTACCAATGCTTGGGATTTGATAGTAGTATGGGGTACATACTTCAATCCGTGTGGGCTAAGCTCAATGGCCCACTTTGCTACTCTGCCAGTGGCTTCTCTGTTCTGGATTATTTCCCCCAACGGAGCTGAGCTAACAACAGTGATTGGGTGGCCCTGGAAGTAGTGCTTCAGCTTCCGGTTTGCCATGAACACGCCATACACCAGTTTCTGCCAGTGTGGGTACCTTTGCTTTGATTCAATTAGAACCTCACTGACGTAATAAACCGGGCACTGAACCGGATATTCCTTGCCTGCTTCTTTGTGTTCAACCACAATTGCCACGCTAACTGCACGGGCATTGGCAGCCACGTATAACAGCAGCGGCTCCTTGTTAACAGGGGCAGCAAGAGCCGGCGGTTCTGCTAATTGCCGCTTCAAGTCCTCAAATGCAGCGTTTGCAGCATCGCTCCACATAAACTGATCTGTCTTTTTCAGCATCTGATAAAGTGGAATTGCCTTCTCTCCCAAACGGCTGATGAATCGACTTAACGCTGTAATCCGGCGAGCTATGCGCTGGACATCATTGATGCAAGCCGGTTTAGTCAAGGATGTGATTGCCTTGATCTTCTCCGGATTGGCCTCTATTCCTCTGTTTGATACTAAGAACCCAAGGAGCTTGCCTACCGGAACACCAAAAACACACTTCTCCGGATTGAGCATCATCTTATAAACCCGGAGGTTGTCAAAGGTTTCCTTTAGGTCTTCTATTAGTGTCTCTTCCTTCCTTGACTTTACGACGATGTCATCCACATAGGCATGGACATTTTTTCCGATCTGCCCCTTGAGACAGTTCTGTACGCAACGCTGGTAAGTTGCTTGGGCACTCTTGAGTCCAAAGGGCATAGATACATAGCAAAAGGCTCCAAAGGGAGTTATGAAGGATGTCTTCTCCTGGTCTTTGACTGCCATTTTGATTTGACGATACCCTGAATATGCATCCAAAAAACTTAGCCGCTCACATCCTGTCGTAGCATCAATGATCTGATCAATACGGGGGAGAGCAAAAGGATCAGTTGGACAAGCTTTGTTTAAGTCTGTGTAATCCACGCACATCCTCCACTTTCCATTTTTATTTAACACCAGAACCGGATTAGCCAACCACTCCGAATGGAACACCTCAACTATGAACCCTGCGGCCAAAAGCCTGGCCACTTCCTCACCTATAGCCTTGCGCCTTTCTTCGTTGAAGCGGCGCAGGTACTGCTTGACCGGTTTGAACTTCGGATCAATATTAAGACTGTGCTCAGCGAGTTCCCTCGGTATACCTGGCATGTCAGAAGGCTTCCATGCAAAGATATCCTGGTTCTCATGGATGAACTCGATGAGCGCGCCTTCCTATTTGGGATCTAGGTTAGCGCTGATAGTGAACTGCTTGGATGAATCACCCGGCACAAAGTCAACTTGCTTGGTCTCCTCTGTCGATTTAAACTTCAACGCCGGATCATGCTTTGTAGTTGGCTTTTTTAATGGGGACATATCTGCCGGATCAACGTTGTCTTTGTAGAACTTCAATTCTTCTGTGGCACAGACTGCCTCTGCATAGGCTGCGTCTCCTTCCTCGCACTCCAATGCAATCTTGCAACTTCCGTGAACCGTGATGGTTCCCTTGTGACCCGGCATCTTGAGTTGTAGATAAACATAGCACGGTCTAGCCATGAACTTGGCGTAAACCGGCCTCCCAAACAGAGCATGATATGGGCTCCGGATCTTTACGACCTCAAAGGTCACTGTCTCTGACCTAGAATCATGTTCGTCCCCAAAGGTAACTTCTAGATCAATTTTCCCAACTGGGTAAGCCGATTTACCTGGCACCACCACATGGAACACCGTGTTGGATTGTCTCAACTTCTTGTCTGTCAACCCCATACGACGGAAAGTCTCGTAATATAAGATGTTGATACTGCTACCGCCATCCATGAGTACCTTTGTGAATTTGTAGCCACCCACCTGTGGTGCTACCACTAGGGCCAACTGGCCCGGATTGTCAACCCGTGGCGGGTGATCCTCTCTGCTCCACACAATAGGTTGTTCCGACCAACGTAGAAAACGTGGCGTTGACGGTTCAACTGCGTGTACTGCCCGCTTCAGAATCTTTTGATCTCGTTTGCACAAACTCGTAGTAAAGACATGGTACTGTCCACTACTTAACTCCTTCGGGTTACTCTGATATCCGGATTGCTGCTGCTGTTGACGCTGCTGATTGCCTTGGTTATTGTAACCACCCTGACCATGCTGCTGGTTGCCTTGGTTGTAGTTATTGTTGCCACCATGATATCCTCATCCGGAACTATTACCCTGGTGACCCGGACCTTGAAAACCGGGACTCGAGCCGCCGCTCGGTGGTCCGTTATTGTATTTGGCTTGTCTCATGGCCTCTATCATGATCCGGCATTCCCTCCATGTATGTTTAGCTGGGTGGTCCGGCGTGCTATGTTTCGGGCAAGGCTCATTCAACTGTTGATCCAGATTGACGGATCCTCCTCCGTTCCGTGGAGGTGGCCTACCCTTGCGGCGCTGAAAGTTTCCTTGAACATTGGTATTGGCCACAAAATCAGAGCCGCCCTCTGCCTTTCGCTTACCATTAAAACTTGTTCGTGCCGGATTAGCTTGCGCCGGTTTACCAGCCTTGTTTGCTTTCCGGGACTTGTCTCCATCTGCCACTGGGTACTTGGCGTTATCAGAATCCCCATATTTCACCAGACCGCTCATGAGTGTCCCCATGTCATTACAATCCTGCTTGAGCTGTCCCAACTTCAGCTTCAGAGACTCAAACCGGCAATTGTTTTCTAGTGTCACTATCGTCGTACTAGTATTGATGCTATTGGAAGAGTGCAGGATTTCTGATACTCGCCGCACCCAAGTGCTCGTAGGCTCCTGCTCTCCTTGAACACATGCCGCTAAATGTACTATTGACATTGGGTGCTTGCACGTGTCTTTGAAATTTTTGATAAATTGGCGACGCAGCTCACCCCATGATCCGATGGAATTGGGTGGCAGGCCCTTCAACCATGTTCGGGTTGTACCCTCAAGCATCATGGTAAAGTATTTGGCGCACGCTGCTTCGTCCACGTCTAGCATCTCCATAGCCATCTCATAGCTCTCAACCCACGCCTCTGGAGCCAGGTATGCCGTGTAGTTGGGCACCTTACGCGGACCTTTGAAGTCTTTGGGTAATTTTACGCTTCGTAAAGCGGGGACGAGACACTGTACTCCAAAGGAACTCGCCGTGACTCCCGTTTTTGCTGTGCTTGGGTGAACCGGCGTCATTTGACGGGTATCCTCGCGGGCGGTAGGTCTGGCCCGGCTCATCGCCTCCTAGGCTTGCGCTTCTGCTCCTGCCGGATTATCCTGCCTGTGACGGTGACGTCTCCGCTCGCTGCTAGACACCTCCGGCTCATCCCAATGCCTAGTGTAGCTCCGACTGTGGCGGGGGGTTGAGTGAATCCTCTCCCTGCTGTAAGAGTACGCCTGCTGCTGTGTCAGTGCTGTGTCCAGCAATTCCTTAGCCCGGCGCGCTTCTAACGCCACGGGGGGTGTCCCCTCGATGGGTAAAGCGACTAGCCGTGAAGCGGCGGCGACAATGTTGTCCAACGGGTTAGAATAATGGCTAGGAGGGGTGGGGATGTGCGGGGTGGTTACAACTTGGCGATTTCGTTCTGCGGCCGGCTATTGAACCGGCGCGCCTGCTCCTGGGGCTCCTCCCTGGTTTACTTCTAGGTTATTGCTGGCTCCCGCTCCTGGTGTACCAAAGAGATTCATCGCCTCATAGACCGGCGGTAGACGAGTTTGCTGCCTTCTGTTCCTTACCTCCTGCGCAGAAGCCTGATCAATCCTGAGCCAGAAGGCTTGGGAGTCTAGCTCTGCTTGCCTTGTAGCTATCATGGATTTCTCTGCGTCCAGATCCCGTTTGGCTTGCTCAATCCGGCCCTTCAGCTGAAGGATCTCCGCATCATGCTGCGCCTTGTTGGCAGGAGCTACTTCTGCTATTGCGCGTGCTGTCAACTCCTCGACCAAGGTGGATAAAGCGTCAGAGGGTGAGAGGGCTTGGCTGCTCGCTCCTGCACCAGCTACCTCTGCTGTGAACGCCCCAGTCACCGTAGGCTGCTGCATAGACTGTGATCCGGCCATGAAGACAGCCACCCGGTTTGGCGGATCAAAGGGGTCCGGAATACTGTCACCATCGGACATACCCCCGGATCGGCCGTCCTGCAACAGATACAGAGATTCGGTCTCCCCGGATGAAGAATCATCGTCGGAGTAGACAACTGTCTCGCCACCAGAATCCGATCCGTCCTCGGCTCGGGCTCCAAGTACTGCTCCAACAAAGACATGCTTCACAGTGGGCTGAATCCGGGCCGATCTTGCACGCTGAGCCGGCTCGATGATGTTGGGGAAGATGGCCGGCTCCGGCCTCGGTTCACCAATCTTGCCGATGAAGACGTGGATGCTACCGAAGGGGACCCGGTACCCGTATTCGATTGAATCGGCCTCGGGGCCCCAGGCTGCGTCGTCGATGTAGATCCGGCCGCGGCGACTCTTGGTCATCCGGCCAACCGCGTAACCCTTGAGTCCTTCAAGGCTGCCCTTCAAGAACTCGAAACCATCGTGCTATAGCCCCACGGTGGGCGCCTACTAGTAAAAAGTTAATTCGGTTGAAATTGATTCTTTGAGTGAAAAAGTTGATGCTCTCATGAAAATGGTTGCTAGTAAAAATGCTCCTATTGATCTTAATGATATGCCTTTGTCTACTTTGATTGAGCAAAATAGTGATGCTATAGATGTGAATTTTATCTCGCGAAATAATTTCAATAATAATGCTTATAGATGTAATTTTAATCCTAGGCCTTTTCCGGGAAATTCCTCTCATAGTTATGGTAATTCTTCTCGTAATAATAATAGGAATGCCTCTGATCTTGAGAACAATATTAAAAAATTTATCAGTACTCAAAAGGTTTTCAATTGTTCTATAGAAGAGAAATTGAATAAGATTGATGATATATCTAGAAGTATTGATAGAATTTCTCATGATGTGGAAAATCTCAAGTTGATTTTTTTTGCCTAAGATTGAGGAATCATTTAAGGCTATTTATGTTTCTATGGATGAAAGTAAGAAAAGAACCGCTATGCTAAGAGCTAAAAGAGAATTTTTAGAAAAAAAAACGTTTTCTAGTGATGGCTTTCATAAAAATGACGAAGGTCTTAAAATGATTGGTGTTCTTCTATTGATTACTTGTTTAATAAAGTTCAACTCGATGATAAAGGGACTAAAGAAGAGTCAACTTTAGCTAGAAGGCGTCCCGATAATTTGGAGGGTGAAAATCTTGTTGAGAAAATTGATAAAAATGGGTTTGGAGAGGTCAAAACTTTAACGAGTGATGTGCCCACTCTTTTGGATTACAAGGACTTTAATTATGATAGTTGCTCTTTGATTGATTGTATTTCTTGTTGCAAACCATGATAAATTCACCTCATGCCTATGAACAAAATAAAGCTTTGTACTAAACATACTGTTGATGCTATGATTAAAGCTTTAGAAGATAAGTTGGAATTGGAAGTGTCAATTCCTAGAAAATTACATGATGAATGGGAACCCACTATCAAAATCAAGATTAAAATTTATGAGTGCAATGCCTTGTGTGATTTGGGTGCTAGTGTTTCCACAATCTCGAAATATCTTTGTGAGGTTCTTGGTCTGGCCAATATTAAAGATTGTTCTCTTAATTTGCATTTGGTGGATTCTACTATTAAAAAGCCTTTGGGAATGGTCAATGATGTTCTTATTCTTGCCAATAGGAACTATGTACCCATAGACTTTATTGTTCTTCACATCGATTGTAATCCGTCTTGTCCTATTATACTTGGTAGACCATTTTTTCGCACTATTGGTGCAATGATTGATATGAAAGAAGGGAATATTAAATTTCAATTTCCCTTGAGGAAGGGCATGGAACACTTTCCTAGAACTAAGATCAAATTGCCTTATGAATCTATAATGAGGGCAACATATGGAACATCCAATAAGGATGACAACACTTGAGATCTTGGTATTATGCCTAGCTAAGGGCGTAAAACGATATCGCTCGTTGGGAGGCAACCCAACTTGTAACTTTTTGCTTTTTTGTTTTCTTGCTGTTTTCAATAAAATACCCAATAATACCTATGGTTAGATGTGTTTTGTGGTTTGAATAAATGTTTGTGCCAAGCAAAGCCTTTGGGATGATTTGGTTGATAGTTGATTTGATCGCATTGGAAAATCAAAAACTTTTGCGTTCAGAGTTAGAATTTCTGATGATTACTGGAGCGTGATAAATTCTTATTTTTTGGAGTTATCAATATACAAATTTTACACTTTATCCTAATTTTTTAGAATTTTCACACCTACATAAGTATGGTCAAAAATCACTTCTTTACAAATTGTTCTGTTTTTGACAGATTCTGTTTTCCTTGTGTTATGTGATTGTTTTGATGATTCTATGGTTTCTTTAAAAACAAATTGACATAGAAAAGTTACAATACAATAGATATAATAGAATTGCAAAATAATAATTCGTTGGCTACAGTACTTAGAGTAAAGATTAGTTTTGTTATACTAACAGATCTCACGAGGTTTTGTTGAGTTTTGTGTGATTAAAGTTTTCAAGTTTTGGGTGAGATCGCGACGGATGAAGGAATAAGGAGCAGCAAAAGGCTAAGCTTGGGGATGCCCGAGGCACCCCAAGATAATATTCAAGAAGCACCAAGCAACTAAGCTTGGGGATGCCCCCGAGTGGCATCCCCTCTTTCTTCTAACGACCATCGGTATTTTACTTGAGACTATATTTTTATTCGTCACATATTACAAGTTTTACTTGGAGCGTCTTGTATGATACGAGTCTTTGCTTGTTTTTATTTTTTATTTTTAATAAGTATCCTTGTTGTACACACCTATTTGAGACAGCCAAATTATGATATGTTTGATCCTATGCTTCACTTAAATTTTTTTAGAGCCTTGGAATTGCTCTAGTGCTTCACTTATATCTTTTTGAGCACGATGTGCTTTGCTATCTGTGAAGAAATTCTCTCATGCTTCACTTCAATTAATTTGAGAGAAATAAATATGATGCGCATGTTTGTCACTTATATTTGTTTGAGCTTATCAAAATGTGATAACCTAGCTTATTAGAGATGATAGACTACCCATATCAATAATGAATTCTTTCTTTTCCGGAAGCTCATTCATACGCGTGAGTGAGGACAAAGTGTGCAGGAAAGACTAGTATTGATCTATGGGGCCAGTCTAGATCCCGCCAGGAGTAACGATCACCGGCGGGTGTGTCCGGGGCGTTACAAGTTGGTATCAGGGCCGACCCTCAAGGTTACATGGATGTTTGCGGACAGGTGCACGATCGTTGTGCATGACGTTTGTGACCCGTCGTGGCACACGACATGGCACATGTGCCGGACTCGAAGCACATACGTATGTGCCAAGAGAGAACGTTCATCTGGCCCGACGAGGATGTTGGTTCCTCTAGGTGGGGGTGCATGTGATAGCCTGACTTATTACTGAAAGGACATTTGCTCCCAGGGTGGTTTTGGTAATTAATGACAACATACTTTGTGGTTGGACTAATGCTTTTATCAAGTATGTTTCAGGAAATCCAATCACATTGGCATGGCAAGAGGACTGAAGAAGTGGACCCCTCAAAATGCTAAGGCAAGCATTGGCAAAAGCTCAAGACTCCATTTTTGGTTTAGTGATCCAAGATCACATTGAGTCCATAGGAAAAGCCAATACTATTAAAAGGGGATGAGGTTATGTTGATGATCTGGTTGCTCAAGTGCTTAGTGATATATCTCCTCAAACTATCAGCAACCTTCACTACAAAATTCACTCATAAGTAATCTCGGTCCCACCGATTATTCCAACTCAGTCACACCGAGATGAACCAACTCAGCCATAAGCCAAACCCTAGAAAAATCGGATATTCCGAGTTTGAAATCGGTTTCACCGAAACATGGGCTGCCAAGCTTCTATAACCGTTTGTCATCAAATCGGTGTCACCGAGTTGATGAAATCGGTCCCACCGAAACTGGCATGTTCCTGTCTTGGCTCAAATCGGAATAACCGAGATGGTATTTTCGGTCCCACCGAAAACCCCAACATTCACATTATTTGAACTTTCGGTCTGACCGAGTTGTCCACTTCGGTCTCACCGAGATTGCTCAATTATGTGTGTAACGGTTGGATTTTGTGTGGAGGCTATATATACCCCTCCACCCCCTCTTCATTCGTGGAGAGAGCCATCAGAAAGAACTACCACTCCTACCTTACACTTTCTGAGAAGAGAACTACCTATCCTTGTGTTGAGATCAAGTTGCTCCACTCCCACCATATGAAACTTGATTTCTAACCTTCCCAAGTTGCTTTCCACTCAATCCTTTCTTCCACCAAAGCCAAATCAGTGAGGAGAGTTGAGTGTTGGGGAGATTATCATTTGAAGCACAAGAGCAAGGAGTTCATCATCATCTACAACATCTATTACCTTTTGGAGGGTGGTGCCTCCTAGATTGGTTAGGTGTCGCTTGGGAGCCTCCGTCATTGAGATGTGGAGTTGAACCAAGAAGTTTGTAAGGGCAAGGAGATCGCCTACTTCGTGAAGATCTACCCCGAGTAAGGCTAGCCCTCCGTGGGCGTAGGCCATGATGGAATAGACAAGGTTGCTTCTTCGTGGACCCTTCGTGGGTGGAGCCCTCCATGGACTCGCGCAGCCGTTACCCTCCGTGGGTTGAAGTCTCCATCAACGTGGATGTACGATAGCACCACCTATCGGAACCACGGGAAAAATCATTGCGTCTCCAAATTGCGTTTGATCTTCTCCACTTCTCTTTACTACTTGTGCAATTTACTTTCCGCTGCCCATACTCTAGAATTGCATGTGTAGTGTGCTACTTGACTTGTGTGTTATGCAAAATCTGCCAAAATCTGTTCTTGATAAAAGACAGAATTTTTATCTTGTCGAGTAGTCTAATCACCCCCCCTCTAGACACTCTCACCTTCTTCGATCCCTCAATTGGTATCAGAGCTTTGGTCTCCATTGCTTTGGTTTACACACCATTGGAGGAAGATGGACGTGTCTACGTTTGGGAGTGTTAGCCATAGAGTGCCTATTCTTAATGGAGAGTCATATAACTCATGGAGGTCTGAAATGCTTATTATCTTTAAGAAGTACAATTTGTGCAAATATGTTGAGACCCCCTATGTGCCTCCTTTTGATCCCTTGCACCCTACCATGGATGAAGAGCTTGATTTGCTTCGTAACCTTAGGACTGTAAATCTTATCATTAGAGGGTTACCCGATAACTTGCTTAAACTCGTTACAAACTTTGAGTGTGCCTATGCTATGTGGAAGTTCTTGGAAGAACTCTATCCTGACTACTCTTTGAGAGGTCTTGATAAAATTCTATACAAGACTATTGAATTTGACAAGATGCACCCCAATGATCCCAACTTTCATAAATGCTTCTTTGAGCTTCGTGATCTTATGAAAAAGAAGGGTGATCCCGGCCTTATCAATGTTTTAATTAGAAATGCTCTTGCATTGCATTCCGAAGACTATTGTCGCATTGACAAAACTAATGCAAGTAGTTATCAAATTGACCTAGGTGTTGATGATGAACAATCTATGGGTCAATACGATGATGAGCATGAGCATGATGATGATTACTCCAATCCGGACACCGAGCTAGACAAGATCATTAAGAGTATCAATCTTATGGCAAATCTGAGAGACTACATGTCTGGCGGAAAAGAGTGGATTCTTGATAGTGGATGCACCGATCACATGACCGGAGACAAAGACATGTTTCGAGAGATTGCAAAGAACGATGGTCCACGCAAGTATGTGACTTTTGGAGACAACTCCAAGGGTAAGGTACTTGGCCTTGGTAAGGTGGCCATATCTCATGATAGCTCTATTCAAAATGTCATGCTTGTAGAATCTCTTGGATACAATTTACTTTCCGTGTCTAGATTAGCTGACTTTGGATTCAATGTGCTATTCACCAAAGTAGATTGCCAAGTCTTTCGTCGTGACAATCAAAACATGGCATTTACCGGTATCTGTAGAGGTGATCTATATATTGTTGATTTTACTAAGAAATCCCAACCTAGAGCTTGTTTCATTGCTGAATCCTCTAAAGGTTGGTTATGGCATAGAAGGCTTGGACATGTTGGTATGCGTAATCTAGACAAGCTGATCAAAGGTGATCATATTCTTGGTGTTAAAGATGTTTTCTTTGACAAAGATAGACTTTGTAGTGCTTGTCAAGCAGGAAAACAAGTAGGTGGAAGTCATCCCGTAAAGAACATCATGACCACAAGGAGACCGCTTGAGCTTCTTCATATGGATCTCTTCGGTCCCAATGCTTACAAAAGCCTTGGTGGTAACTCCTTTGGTCTAGTCATAGTTGATGATTATTCCAGATTTACGTGGGTATTTTTCCTTGATGACAAATCGCAGGTTCAGAGAATCTTCAAGACCTTTGCCAAAAAGGCCCAAAATCAATTTGAGGTGAAGATCAAGAAAGTTCGGAGTGACAATGGAACGGAGTTCAAGAACGCCAATGTAGACTCTTTTCTTGATGAGGAAGGGATTCTACATGAGTTCTCGGCTACGTACACTCCTCAACAAAATGGAGTTGTTGAGAGGAAGAACCGAACGCTCATAGAGATGGCGAGAACGATGCTTGATGAATACAAGACACCGAAGCATTTTTGGGGAGAAGCGGTCGAGACAGCTTGTCATGCTATCAACAGGCTTTATCTTCATAAGCTCCTCGGCAAGACATCATACGAGCTTCTCACCGGTAACAAACCCCAAGTGGGATACTTTCTTGTCTTTGGTTCAAAATGCTATATCCTTGATAAGCATCGTCGGTCTAAATTTGCTCCTAAATCTCATGAAGGCTATCTTCTTGGTTATGGATCAAACTCCCACACCTACCGTGTCTACAATAATTTCACCCGAAAGGTTGAAGAGACGGTAGATGTGAAGTTTGATGAATCTAATGGCTCGCAAGTAGAGCAAATGCCTATTGATGTAGGAGACAAGGACCCATTGGAAGCTATCCAAGATTTATCTATTGGAAAGATCCGTCCCATGGAAGTGAAGGAGAGTACCTCATCTACATATGTGGAGCCACCTACCTCACGCCGAGATGAACCTCAAGGCAACATGGAGGCCTCCACAAGTGGAACTCACCAAGATGAGGAAGTGCAACAAGAAGATCCACCACAACCTCCTTCTCCACCGCCTCAAGACAACACCAACAACAATGAAGAAGAAGAAGAAGAAGATGATGAAGATGATGAGGAAGCTCAGCCACAACCTCAACAAAAGCTATCCCGAGTCCGAGCAAGAGTCAAGAAAAATCATCCCGTGGAACAAATGATGAATGACATCAACTCCGGGAGAATTACTCGCTCTAAAACTCGCTTAGCTAACTTTTGTGAGCATTACTCATTTATCTCTACTATTGAACCTATGAAGGTAGAAGAAGCACTTGAAGACCCGGATTGGGTGAACGCTATGCACGAAGAACTACACAACTTTGAAAGGAACAAGGTATGGACTTTGGTAGAGAAGCCCAAGGATGATCAAAACATCATTGGAACCAAATGGGTGTTTCGGAACAAGCAAGATGAAGATGGACAAGTCATCCGCAACAAGGCTCGTCTCGTAGCTCAAGGTTACACACAAGTCGAAGGTATGGACTATGGTGAGACCTATGCCCCCGTTGCTAGACTTGAGTCCATTCGCATTCTTCTTGCCTATGCCAATCACCATGATATTACTCTCTATCAAATGGATATCAAAAGTGCTTTCCTAAATGGTGAAATTGAGGAGGAAGTATTTGTGAAACAACCTCCCGGATTTGTGAATCTCAAAAAGCCTAATCATGTTTACAAGTTGCACAAAGCCCTTTATGGTCTTAAACAAGCTCCTAGAGCTTGGTACAAATGCTTAACTAGCTTTCTTCTTGAAAAAGGGTTTGAGATTGGAAAGATAGACTCAACGTTGTTCATGAAAAGGGTTAACGGTGAACTATTTGTGTGCCAAATATATGTTGATGATATTATCTTTGGTTCAACTAACCCCCATTTTAGCAAGAAGTTTGGACAGCTCATGTCGGAGAAGTATGAGATGTCCATGATGAGTGAACTCAAATTCTTCCTTGGGTTGCAAATCAAGCAATCTAAGGAGGGTACCTTTGTCTCACAAACAAAGTACACCAAGGATCTCTTCAAGAAGTTCAACATGCAAGAAAGCAAAGGTATGAGTACCCCCATGCCTACAAGTGGACACAATGACTTGACAAAAGATGGAGAACCCGTTGATCAAAGGGTTTACCGTTCTATGATTGGTTCTCTACTATATCTTTGTGCTTCTCGTCCTGACATAATGTTGAGTGTATGCATGTGTGCGCGATATCAAGCAGCCCCTAAAGAATGTCATCTTAAAGCTGTTAAAAGGATAGTGAGATATTTGATACACACACCAAACTTTGGCATTTGGTATCCTAAGAGGGCCACTTTCGACCTTGTTGGCTATTCCGACTCGGACTATGCCGGTGACAAGGTTGATAGAAAGTCAACTTCGGGTACGTGTCAATTCCTTGGTCGATCCCTTGTATCTTGGTCCTCCAAGAAACAAAATTCGGTATCATTATCCACTGCCGAAGCAGAATATATTGCTGCTGGTTCGTGTTGTGCTCAATTGCTATGGATGACACAAACGCTTAAAGATTATGGGATACATGTGAGACATGTTCCCTTGCTTTGTGACAATGAGAGTGCGATTAAAATTGGACACAATCCCGTGCAACACTCTCGAACGAAGCATATTGAAGTTCGTCACCATTTTATTCGTGATCATATTGCCAAGGGTGACATTAATCTTAAGCATGTTCGTACTGACAAACAACTTGCTGATATCTTTATAAAACCTCTTGATGAGAAGGTGTTTTGTCGCTTAAGGAGTGAGTTGAACATCATTGATGCTTCAAACTTGGAGTGATAACTCCATTGATGCATGCAAGGCATGAGCCCACTTGACTAATCCTTGATATTTCTCTTATGATGGTGATCATATGTCTTGGACACATTTGCCTCCTTGTATTGCATCTAACTCCTTGCAGGTACTTGGATGATCTACATTCCACAAGATTACCACTCACTCGAATCATGAGTAATCCTGTCATTGACCAAGTATCTAGCCCTTTGGGATGTTGAGTTCAAGGAACAAAATTCCACATATCCTTTTTGACATCTTATACATCTTGTATTTCACTCTTGTCATCTTGGATATCCTTGAGTATTCCCTTGCTTGCCTAACCCATGTAGGAAGATGAACTATACAAGTAGAAATGGCGCTCCAACTTCACATTCAATGAGCACCTACATCAAGTCTACCTACATGAGCAAAGCATCAACAAGCCCAAGGTATGTTCTTCACATCTTCAAGGAGCTTTGCTCAAAGTCATGAGTACAAGCAGCTTCATAAGATGTGATCACATCGAATGCTTAATCGAAAAATGGCAACCCCATTTTGAGCTTAAATGATGAGTATGACCTATAATCAAATGTCTTCATTTGACTCCTAAGTCAATATACTCAAACATAGGTGACCTTGTCGCCGACCTTTATCTAGATGAAGTACATATGTTTTGGAGTCTTTCTGTTTTCTCTTATGTTCTCTCACTAAGTTTAAAAAAAACTTCATCTAGGAATCTTTTTCATTTCTATTCTTCTGTCTTTCTGGCTCTGATCAATTCCCCGAAAATCTTTCACAAATTCATTGCAAATCCTTTGAAACATTCCTCGCAAAGTGAGATGAATTATTTCTGTATTTCCTTGGAATTAAACTCGGCGTCACCGATTTCAATTTTTCGGTCTAACCGAAAAGGATCTACCCTAAGTCCCTGACTTTCGGACCCACCGATCCATCTAATTCGGTGTCACCGATTTATCTTCCAGGATATCAACTTCTGCAGCTCCACTCAATGATTCTCTATGCATGTTCCTATTTGCACTGTTGTGATTCTTAAGGATCCCACTTCTTTCTTTCCACCTTCCCTGACCCTCCTAGTTTGCTGTCCTTTTCGGCACTTGATGTCAAAGGGGGAGAAGACTTAGGGGGAGAAGAGAAGTTCTAGGGGGAGAAGAAGAGCAGAAGAGCAATCTTACCTTAAGGGGGAGAGAATCACATCAAAGCTTTGTCGTGTCTTACATTGGACATCATTCTCTTTTGGCATCATTCTTTTGATTTTGCTCTTTCCATCAAACCCCTTGATCTGAGAGAATTTAAAGGGAGAGGAATCTTCACAATTGATATCTTATGGAAAGCAAAATCTCTCAGTGTTCATTGAAAATCTTTTAGTTTCGGAGACATGTTTGCTGATTCAAGCCTGTGCTCAACATGAGACACTCCTTATACATGTCATCCCTGGCTTGGTACTCTTGATGTTCTTGCAGTTGGTTGAAGGAATACTCTTGTGTTATCTAACCTTGTTTTCCCAAGTTTATCCCCTCAGGTACAATGCCAAGGAACATCAAGGTAAGTATATGCACCTTGCAGAATGTGCATGATGGTGACTTGCTTGTGAATACTTGTTTGCAAGAAATCACCATGCACATATGCATTATCACTCACTTCTTTTCATCTGCTCTGATGCATATAGTCAAGCTGCATGTAGCACATCTTGCCTATCTCTCTTGTGTGCTTGAGGTAGTCCAAAACCAAAATCTATGAAAATCTTGCACACTTGTAGGGGGGAGCCTGTGTACTACATGTTTGTCAAAGCTTTCGTGATAATTTTGTCTTTCTTTCAATAAGCTTTGATGTCTTGTTCAGTGTGATTTTAGTGTGTTGCCATCAATTACCAAAAAGGGGGAGATTGAAAGCACATTTGCTCCCAGGGTGGTTTTGGTAATTAATGACAACATACTTTGTGGTTGGACTAATGCTTTTATCAACTATGTTTCAGGAAATCCAATCACATTGGCATGGCAAGAGGACTGAAGAAGTGGACCCCACAAAATGCTAAGGCAAGCATTGGCAAAAGCTCAAGACTCCATTTTTGGTTTAGTGATCCAAGATCACATTGAGTCCATAGGAAAAGCCAATACTATTAAAAGGGGATGAGGTTATGTTGATGATCTGGTTGCTCAAGTGCTTAGTGATATATCTCGTCAAACTATCAGCAACCTTCACTACAAAATTCACTCATAAGTAATCTCGGTCCCACCGATTATTCCAACTCAGTCACACCGAGATGAACCAACTCAGCCATAAGCCAAACCCTAGAAAAATCGGATATTCCGAGTTTGAAATCGGTTTCACCGAAACATGGGCTGCCAAGCTTCTGTAACCGTTTGTCATCAAATCGGTGTCATCGAGTTGATGAAATCGGCCCCACCGAAACTGGCATGTTCCTGTCTTGGCTCAAATCGGAATAACCGAGATGGTATTTTCGGTCCCACCGAAAACCCCAACGTTCACATTATTTGAACTTTCGGTCTGACCGAGTTGTCCACTTCGGTCTCACCGAGATTGCTCAATTATGTGTGTAACTGTTGGATTTTGTGTGGAGGCTATATATACCCCTCCACCCCCTCTTCATTCGTGGAGAGAGCCATCAGAAAGAACTACCACTCCTACCTTACACTTTCTGAGAAGAGAACTACCTATCCTTGTGTTGAGATCAAGTTGCTCCACTCCCACCATATGAAACTTGATTTCTAACCTTCCCAAGTTGCTTTCCACTCAATCCTTTCTTCCACCAAAGCCAAATCAGTGAGGAGAGTTGAGTGTTGGGGAGATTATCATTTGAAGCACAAGAGCAAGGAGTTCATCATCATCTACAACATCTATTACCTTTTGGAGGGTGGTGCCTCCTAGATTGGTTAGGTGTCGCTTGGGAGCCTCCGTCATTGAGATGTGGAGTTGAACCAAGAAGTTTGTAAGGGCAAGGAGATCGACTACTTCGTGAAGATCTACCCCGAGTAAGGCTAGCCCTCCGTGGGCGTAGGCCATGATGGAATAGACAAGGTTGCTTCTTCGTGGACCCTTCGTGGGTGGAGCCCTCCGTGGACTCGCGCAGCCGTTACCCTCCGTGGGTTGAAGTCTCCATCAACGTGGATGTACGATAGCACTACCTATCGGAACCACGGGAAAAATCATTGCGTCTCCAAATTGCGTTTGATCTTCTCCACTTCTCTTTACTACTTGTGCAATTTACTTTCCGCTGCCCATACTCTAGAATTGCATGTGTAGTGTGCTACTTGACTTGTGTGTTATGCAAAATCTGCCAAAATCTGTTCTTGATAAAAGACAGAATTTTTATCTTGTCGAGTAGTCTAATCACCCCCCCTCTAGACACTCTCACCTTCTTCGATCCCTCAATTACGGATGATAGAGTCTTCATATCAATAAGGAATTCTTCCTTTTCAGGAAGCCCATTCAGACAGAACTCCAAAGTTAAGTGTGCTCAGCTTTAATTTCAGGATGGGTGACCGACCGGGAAGTTGGTCCCGGGTGCGCACGAGTGAGGACAAAGTGCGCGGGAAAGACTAGTATTGATCTATGGGGCTGGTCTAGATCCTGCCGGAAGTAACGACTACCGGCGTGTGCGTCCTAGGCGTTACACAAAAGCAGCATACGAAACAAGTCCCAAAGCGACAGATATCCAAGGGGGATATAATAAAAACTTTCATGAAGATCATTGAACAAAATAAACTTGATTCTTTCTAATAGTTTTGAGATACGATGATAGTGATATGTGAGCCATGTTAATGAGTAATTATTTTTTTAGTAAGAATATTGATGTTAAGGTATATGATGTTGGAAATATGCCCTAGAGGCAATAATAAATTGGTTATTATCATATTTCCTTGTTCATGATAATCATTTATTATCCATGCTAGAATTGTATTGATCGGAAACTCAAATACATGTGTGGATACATAGACAACAAGATGTCCCTAGTCAGCCTCTACCGGACTAGCTCGTTGATCAAAGATGGTTGTGGTTTCCTAGCCATTGACATGAGTTGTCATTTGATACTAAGGTCACATCATTAGGAGAATGATGTGATGGACAAGACCCAAACTATGAACGTAGCATATGATCGTATCAGTTTATTGCCATCGTTTTCTGCATGTCAAGTATATATGTTCCTACGACCATGAGATCATGCAACTCACTGACACCGGAGGATACCTTGTGTGTACCAAACGTCGCAACGTAACTGGGTGACTATAAAGGTGCTCTACAGGTATCTCCAAGCGTGTATGTTGAGTTGGCATGGATCAAGACTGGGATTTGTCACTCCGTATGACGGAGAGGTATCTCTGGGCCCTCTCGGTAATACAACATCACAAGGAGCTTGCAAGCAATGTGACTAAGGAGTTAGTTGCGGGATCTTGTATTATGGAACGACTAAAGAGACTTGCCGGTAACGATATTGAACTAGGTATGGAGATACCGACGATCGAATCTCGGGCAAGTAACATACCGATAGACAAAGGGAACTACATACGGGATTATCTGAATCCTTGACATCGAGGTTCAACCGATGAGATCTTCGTAGAATATGTGAGAACCAATATGGGCATCCAGGTCCCGCTATTGGTTATTGACCGTAGAGGTGTCTCGGTCATGTCTGCATAGTTCTCGAACCCGCAGGGTCTACACACTTAACGTTTGGTGACGATATTAGTATAGTCATTATGGTGGTTACCGAAGGTTGTTCGGAGTCCCGGATGAGATCCCGGACGTGACGAGGAACTCTGGAATGGTTCGGAGGTGAAGATTGATATATTGGACGAAGGGTATTGGAGTCCGGATGTGTTCCGGGGGTACCCGGTGATGGCGAGCATGACCGAAAGAGGTTTTGGGGGCCCCGACAAGTGTTGGGGGGCCTCATGGGCCAAGGGGAGGGGCAAACTAGCCCACTAAGGGGCTGTGCGCCCCCTCACCCTTTCCCACGTTACCATGGGGTTGGGGCACCCCTTCTAGGGTTTCCCTCCACCTGGCTTGGGGGCCAAGTCACCCTGGGGGAGATCTGATCTACCCTGGCCGCCGCCACCCCCTAGGGGAACCCTAGGAGCGCCTCCACCTCTCCCCTCCCCCTATATATAGAGAGGTAGAGAGAGGGCAGTCGCACCCTTATAAGCCACGGCGCTGCTCCTTCTCTCTCTCTCTCGTATCCCCCTTCCTCTCCGTAGCGCTTAGCGAAGCTCTGCTGAGATTTCTCCACCACCATGCCGTCGTGCTGCCGGAGGACTCGAGCTACTACCTCACCATTGCTCGCTGGATCAAGGAGGTGAAGGCGTCATCAAGCCGTACGTGTGTTGAACGTGGAGGTGCCATCTATTCGGCACTAGATCAGAGTTCGCGGGACAGATCGTGATTGGATCGCGAAGACGTAGCACTACATCAACCGCATTCTTGAACGCTTCCGCTCAGCGATCTACAAAGGTATGTGGATCCAACTCTCCTCTCGGAGATGTGCATCTCCTAGATTGATCTTGGGTGTTCGTAGGAAATTTTTTGTTTCCGTGCAACGTCCCCCAAAAGTGGTATCAAAGCTAGGTCTATGCGTAGATGACATCACGAGTAGAACACAAAGGAGTTTGTGGGCGTTGATATTCAAATTTGCTTCCTTCCCTAGTCTTATTTTGATTCAGCGGTATTGTGGGATGAAGCGGCTCGGACCAACCTTACATGTCCACGTACATGAGACCGGTTCCATCGACAGACATGCAAGTTGTTGCATAAAGATGGCTGGCGGGTGTCTGTCTCTCCCACCTTAGTTGGATCGGATTCGACGAAGGCGGTACTTGTAGAAGGTTGAATAGAAATTTGCATATCACCGTTGTGGCTTTGCGTAGGTAAGAATCGTTCTTACTAGATACCCATAGCAGCCACGTAAAACATGCAACAACAAATTAGAGGACGTCTAACTTGTTTTTGTAGGGTATGTTGTGATGTGATATGGCCAAGGACATGATGAGATATATTTGATGTATGAGATGATCATGTTTTGTAATAGTTTATCACGACTTGCATGTCAATGAATACGGCAACCGGCAGGAGCCATAGGGTTGTCTTCAATTATTGTATGACATGCGTGTCAATCATTAAACGCTTTGTAATGCTTCACTTCATCGCTAAGAAGTAGCAATAGTAGTAGAAGCATGGTTGGCGTGACAGCCCCGATGGCAGCACGATGATGGAGATCCTGATGATGGAGATCATGGTGTCATGCCGGTGACGATGGAGATCATGCCGGTGCTTTGGAGATGGAGATCAAAAACACAAGATGATGGCCATATCATGTCACTTATGATTTGCATGTGATGTTAACCCTTTTATGCATCTTATTTTGCTTAGGACGACGGTAGCATTATAAGGTGATCCCTCACTAAAATTTCAAGATAAAACTGTGTTCTCCCCAAGTGTGCACCGTTGCGAAAGTTCGTCGTTTTGAAGCACCACGTGATGATTGGGTGTGATAGACTCTACGTTCACATACAATGGGTGCAAGCCAGTTTTGCACATGCGGAACACTTGGGTTAAACTTGACGAGCCTAGCATGTACAGACATGGCCTCGGAGCATAAGAGACCGAAAGGTCGAACACGAGTCATATAGTAGATATGATCAACATGGAGATGTTCACCATTGAAACCACCTCATCTCACGTGATGATTGGACTTGGGTTGGTGAATTTGGATCGTGTTACACTCGGACAACCGGAGGGATGTCGTTTTGAGTGGGAGCTCTTAAGTAATAAGATTAATTGAACTCATTTATCATGAACAATAGTCTAAGTTGTCTTTGCAAATTTATGTTGTAGATCAATGGCTCGCGAAGTAGCTCCTCTGAATTTTAATGCGTTCCTAGAGAAAGCTAAGCTGAAAGATGATGGAAGTAACTTTGTGGACTAGGCCCTAATCTGGGGATTATCCTCACGGCTGCCCAAAAGGTTTATGTCCTTGATGCACTGCTTAGTGCGCCACCCGCTCCCGCGTCTGTGGACGTTATGAACGCCTGGCAGCCGCGTGTTGATGACTACTCAATAGTTTAGTGTGCCATGTTGTATGGCTTAGAACCGGGACTTCAAAGGCGTTTTAAACGTCATGGAGCATATGAGATGTTCCAGGAGTTTAAGTTTATTTTTGTGGAAAATGCCCGGATCAAGAGGTATGAGACCTCCGATAAGTTCTACACCTGCAAAATGGAGGAGAATACTTCTGTCAGTGAGCACATACTCATAATGTCTGGGTACTACAACCGTCTGGCTGAGTTGGGAATTGAGCTCCCGCCTGAGGCGATCACTGACAGAGTTCTTCAATCGCTGCCACCTAGCTACAAGAGCTTTGTGTTGAACTATAACATGCAAGGGATGAATAGGTCAGTCTTCGAGCTGTTCGCGATGCTAAAGGTCGCTGAGTCGGACATCCAGAAGGAGCATCAAGTGTTGATGGTCAATAAAACCACTAGTTTCAAGAAGAGCAAGGGAAAGAAGGGAAACTTCAAGAAAGGTGGCAAAGCAGTTGCTCCTCCCGCGAAGAAACCGGAGGCTGGACCCAAGCCAGAAACTGAGTGCTTCTATTGCAAGGGAACTAGCCACTGGAAGCAGAATTGCCCCAAGTATCTGGCAGACAAGAAGGGGGCCAACAAAGGTATATATGATATACATGTTATTGATGTGTACCTAACCAGCTCTCGTTGTAGTGCCTGGGTATTTGATACCAGTGCGGTTGCTCACATCTGCAACTCTAAACAGGAACTATGGAATAGATGGAGGCTGGCCAAGGATGAAGTGATGATGCGCGTGGGAAATGGTTCCAAGGTTGATGTGATCGCCGTCAACACGCTCGCTCTTCGATTACCATCGGGATTAGCGATAGACCTGAATAATTGTTATTTAGTGTCTGCGTTGAGCATGAACATTATATCTGGATCTTGTTTAATGCGAGACGGATACTCATTTAAATCAGGGAATAGTGGATGTTCTATTTATATGTGACGCCCGAAGACCGACGTCCCAGAAGATTCCAGAAGATTCCAGATGTTCCGGGTTCTTCCGTGTGTTTCATTTGTGCTTGTGTTATTTATTTTTGCATTGCATCATGCCATCATGTCATATTTATTTTGCATCTCAACCAAATAAATCGTGTGGACCTTCGGTCCATTTAAATCGAGGGAAGGTGACTTCTCTTTATAACATATGAAAGACTCCCAATAGTAGTAGGGAGCTATTATAATAATTATTCCATTCTTTGGAATCACCAAAACACACTTGCATCTTTCTCTTGCCACCAAATCCCTCTTCTAGTGCACACCCCCACTAGCTTCTTTTTTTTCATGTCTCGCTCGTTTTGCCACTGACATTGTCCTGTTTCAGAAATTGTTCTTTATCTTCCTATAAATACTGGATCATGACAAGACCACCTCCTCCAATTTCTTCATGTCTTTTGGAAGTGCTTTGGTTGGTCTACGGATTTATTCAAGTTTGAGTTATTTTTCATACTTGCATAAATTAGTAGTCTCTAAAAATTGCCAAAGGAGTTTATTAAAATAGCCCACAATTCCAGGGTTGTAGCGATATTTTTATCTCAGCCAAAACCATCTCTAAACTCTCTGGGCATTTCTATTTTTTGTTCTATTTTTTTTAAATGGAAAAAGAAATGCCAGAAGAGAGGGAGAGAGAGATTCCAGCCACTTGGGCCTTATAGCTCCAAGCTGCCCAGCCTCCCTCTCTCCCCCAGCCGGCCCATCTGCTCCTGGCCCAACTCCCCGTAACCCTAGCGCTCAGTCCCCTCGCTCATGTTTTCCCTTCGTCCGCCGCCAGAGGCCTTGACCTCTCGATCCCCAGCCCCGAGCGCCCCGTCGCTCCTTCCATCGCTCGCCCGACCCCGCTCCTCCCCTCGCTAACTCCCTCCGCCGCCAGAACGAACCCCCTCGCTCAGCCCCGATTCCCTCATCCTCCTATCGAGCCTCTCCTCTCGGTGCCGCCCTTCGTCCTCCTCCCCGTTGCCCCGCGCCTTCAAGGACCTCCTCGCCCCGATCGCCCCTGGCCCGAAGCCAGCGAGGCCGGCCTCCCCGCTCAAGCTCCTGAGGCCAGCCAGGCCGCGCGCCGTGCGCCTCGCCTCTGGCCCCGCGGCCACAGGCGCCCCGCCGGCCAGGAGCTGCTGCCTCCTCGCCAACTCTTCTCCAGTGCGCCCGAGGTTGCCTCGCCTCCTCCCCTCCAGCGACGGAGTCCCGCGCGCCAGGCGCCCCGCGACCCTCGCCTTGCCGCGCCTCTCCCTCAACCTCCGCTTCCTCCAGCGGCCAGGAGCCAAGGCCGAGCCTCGCCCGTGACCCATCCTCGTCCGAATGCGCGTAGCTCCAGCACCTCGACGCAAGTACCTTGTCCAGCGCCGCTTCGAGCTCGTCCGCCCCGGCTTCTCCTTGTTGCCGTGACCGAGACCGTGCCTGTGTTTTTTTCCTTTATTGTTTGTTGCCTTGTGCTGTTGGGATTGTCCAGGAACCGCTTCTTTTGCCAAGTGTGAGACCGAAGACCTTGGATGCATCAAGTTCCTCTACGATCCGTGTACGGCTACCGTCATCGTGACCCCAAACAACTACGGATCATGTACGACTACCGTCGCCGAGACCAAGTACCACTACATAAAACATGTACCCCGACGTCAACTTCGACGCGACAAGTACCCCTCCGATGACAAGTACATCTACGAACGGGAATGCCTACACGACGACACAAGACGACGCAACAAGTACCTCTTCGGAGATGAAAACGCCTACGTGAACGACTACCGTCGCCCCGTGTACGACTACGAACGAGAACAACTACTTCCTCTACGGCCGTGTACAACTACTTCCTCTACGTCCCTCTACGATCTCGAGCCCCTCCGAAACGATGTTTCGAAGGTATAACCCCGAGACGATGACCCTTGACATGCATGTGTTGTATGAGATGTTTCTTCCCTAGTGAGCACCGTGCCCGTTTCGTCCTTTTGTCATGTTCCTCGGTTGCCTCGTCGCCGACTCGTGGGAACCCGGTGACGGGATCACCCCACCCTTTTCATCTTGTTTGACTCGCTCTCCGTCATCTTTTGCACCGGTCTCTCGACGAGTTACCGGAACCGAGATGTTGCGTTGCATCATTTTCGGATCGTTGCCGTGGCACCCGTTCTTTCCACCACGGTGACAAGTGCTTCATATCTCTCTTGTTCCCTTTTAATATAAACTTGCATAAACTTGATCATGTCATCCGCATCATGTTAACAACATTATATGTGTGAATTGTTGTTTGCTTAAAATTACTAAACATGCTCATGGGGTTTTTCCGGAATTGTTGTTGTTATTTCCGGCATCATTTAAATGCCTAAATAGTGTAGTTTTATTATGCTTCACCTCTTGCCATGTTAACAAACATTTAACCTTGTCTTGTAAATAAACGAGAGTCAACTAAATAAATAAAATGTGGTGTTTCGTCAATATGCAACTCGTTGCATATTGAGCTCCACTTAACTTGTAGTACTTGTTTGTGCACTTTGCCATGCCATGCATATTTAAACCGGACATGCATCATACTTGGATGTGCATCGTATGCCATGTTTATGCTTGTGTGTTTACCATGTTGTTTGCTTCTTTCCGGTTGCTTCTCTTGTTAGCTTCGGTTTCGTTCCGGAGTTGTGAGGATTCGCTCGACTATGTTGCTCCGACTACTTCATGGACTTGGTCTTCTTCCTTGCGGAATCCCAGGCAAGATGATCATACCCTTGGATACCTTTACTACCATTGCCATGCTTAGTTGTCTCGATGCTATCATTACATGTCGCGCTACCCATCTTTTATGTCAGCCTCTCCTTGTTGCCATGAAACCTCTAACCTTGACACCTTCCTAGCAAAACCACTGTTTTGCTATGTTACCCGCTTGCTCAGCCCCTCTTATAGCATTGTTTCTTATAGCATTGTTAGTTGCAGTTGAAGATGAAGATCGTTCCAGGTGGGAACTTGTTGTTGTTATATCACTATATCTATTATTATTAATAACACACCTATATACTGGGCATGGGTGGAAGGCTTGGCCTTTTGCTCGGTGTTTTGTTCCACTCATGCCACCTTAGGCGCCGTTAAACCGGCATTATGTTCCTTGATTTTGCGTTCCTTACACGATGGGTGGATGGGGATCCCTTGACAGTTCGACTTTGAATAAAACTCCTCCAACAAGGCCCAACATTGGTTTTAATTTGCCTCATAATAACAACTTAATTAAATAATTAAATTTGCATAGGGGGTCGCACCCTCGGGTTCTTAATTCTACATAGCAGGGGGGCCAGTGCTGATGGTGTTGGTCCCAAATAGAGTCGTGTGCGGCGTCCCCCCCTTGGAAACTTGGGGTTTGGCTGCTGTACGCTGTGCTCATCCGGTCGTGGCCTGAGACGAGATACGCGCGGCTACTATCAGGGTGTCGGCACGCCGGGAGGTCTTGCTGGACTTGTTTTACCATTGTCGAAATGTCTTGTGCACCGGGATGCCGAGCCTGATCGGTTTTCCCTAAGATAAGGGGTGATGATATTATATTTATCACTTCAGCTAATCGTGAGAGCTTGTGATGGGCTAAGTTGGAACACCCCTGCAGGGTTATGATCTTTCGAAAGCCGTGCCCGCGGTTATGTGGCAGATTGGAATTTGTTAATGTCCGGTTGTAGAAAACTTGACAGATGATCCAAAGTAAAACACACCACTGTGTGAGTAACCGTGACTGTCTCTTTTCACTTTGAGAAGAGAACACGGTGGGGTTATGTTTGACTCGTATGTAGTTCAGGATCTTTAGCGATCACTACTTTTACGACCGTTTGCGTAGATGCTCATCTTATTCTGGTACTCGTAAGTTAGCCACCATATTTTGCTTAGCCGCTGCTGCAGCCTCACCACTTTACCTCTTCCTACCCACAAAGCTTTGCTAGTCTTGATACCCATGGTTATGGGATTGCTGAGTCCTCGTGGCTCACAAATACTACAACACCAGATGCAGGTTCATCCGAGATTGATGCAGGAGCTGGTTCAAGTACTTCACTGGGAGCTCGTTGAAGGGAGTGGCTGTATGCTTGTGACATTTCGACGATCAGTAGTGGTTTCTACTAGGATTCGATCTAGACCTGTGGTTTAACGTTATGTTTGGTATCTTCTTTTGGATCTTCGCCCGTAGTCGGGTTGTGATGTTTTGAATGATGTTTTGCTTATGTAATGTATTGTGTGAAGTGGCGAGTGTAAGCCAACTATCTCCTTTTGCAATTTAATCCCTCTTTTACATGAGTCGTGCAAAGATACCAAACTTGAGATCATTCTAGGATGGGCTTATACCTTTAAGTCGTGCCTCGACACGTAGGAGGTATAGTCCCATCCTGGGCATTACATTATATGGGTAATATCTTTTATGGTCATTCACCCATTGTGAGGGGTTTATTCTTACTGAATATCGATAGTGGTGATACACATGTTCATAACATTGATGCCAAAAGATGCAGAGTTGATAATGATAGTACCACTTTCTTGTGGCACTGCCGCCTAGGTCATATTGGTGTAAAGCGCATGAAGAAACTCCATGCTGATGGACTTTTGGAGTCTCTTGATTTTGAATCACTTGACACATGCGAACCATGCCTCATGGGCAAGATGACAAAAACCTCGTTTTCCGGAACAATGGAACGGGCAAGTGACTTGTTGGAAATCATACATACTGATGTGTGCGGTCCGATGAGTGTTGACGCGCGCGGTGGATATCGTTATTTACTCACCTTCACCGATGATTTGAGTAGATATGGGTATTTTTACTTAATGAAGCATAAGTCTGAAACGTTTGAAAAGTTCAAACAATTTCAGAGTGAAGTCGAGAATCATCATAACAAGAAGATTAAATTCCTACGATCTGATTGAGGGGGAGAATATCTGAGTTATGAGTTTGGCAATCACTTAAGACAATGTGGAATCGTTTCACAGTTGACGCCACCTCGAACACCACAGCGTAATGGTGTGTCCGAATATCGTAATCGTACCTTATTGGATATGGTGCGTTCTATGATGTCTCTTGCCGATCTGCCACTATCATTTTGGGGTTATGCATTAGAGACAGCTGCATTCACTTTAAATAGGGCACCATCTAAATCTGTAGACACGACACCGTATGAACTATGGTTTGGCAAGAAACCTAAGTTGTCGTTTCTTAAAGTTTGGGGTTGCGATGCTTATGTCAAAAGGCTTCAGCCAGAAAAGCTCGAACCCAAAGCGGACAAATGCATCTTCATAGGATACCCAAAGGAGACAGTTGGTTATACCTTCTATCTCAGATCCGAGGGCAAAGTGTTTGTCGCTAAGAACGGGTCCTTTCTCGAGAAAGAGTTTCTCTCGAAAGAATTCAGTGGGAGGAAGATAGAACTTGATGAGGTTGTTGAACCTTCACTTCAACCAAATAGTAGCACAATGCAGAAAGCAATTTCTGTGGCACCTATGTTAGTTGAAGAGGAGACTAATGATGGTGATCATGAGCTTTCGAATCAAGTTACTATCGAACCTCGTAGGTCGACAAGGATACATTCTGCTCCTGAGTGGTACGATAACCCTGTCTTAGAGGTCATGTTGTTGGACAACAATGAACCTACGAGCTATGGAGAAGCGATGGTGGGCCCGGATTCCGACAAATGGTTAGAGGCCATGAAATCCGAGATGGGATCCATGTATGAAAACAAAGTATGGACTTTGGAAGTATTACCTGAAGGGCGAAAGGCCATTCAGAATAAATGGGTCTTCAAAAAGAAGACGGAAGCGAATGGTAATGTCACCGTCCATAAAGCTCGACTTGTGGCAAAGGAGTTTTCACAAGTTCAAGGAGTTGACTACGATGAGACTTTCTCACCCGTAGCGATGCTTAAGTCCGTCAGAATCATGTTGGCAATAGCTGCATTTTTCGATTATGAAATCTGGCAGATGTATGTCAAAATAGCGTTCCTTAACGGATTCCTTAAGGAAGAGTTGTATATGATGCAACCAGAAGGTTTTGTCGATCCAGAGAATGGTGACAAAGTGTGCAAACTCCAGCGATCCATTTATGGACTAGTGCAAGCATCTCGGAGTTGGAATCTTTGCTTTGATGAGGTGATCAAAGCGTTTGGGTTCATACAAGTTTTCGGAGAAGCTTGTATTTACAAGAAAGTGAGTGGGAGCTCTATAGCGTTTCTAATATTATATGTGGATGCCATATTGCTAATTGGAAACAATATAGAACTTTCAGAAAACGTGAAGGAATATTTGAACAAGAGTTTTTCAATGAAGGACCCAGGAGAAGCTGCTTTCATATTAGGCATCAAAATCTATAGAGATAGATTGATACGTTTAATAGGACTTTCACAAAGCACATACCTTGATAAGATTTTGAAGAAGTTCAAAATGGATCAGTCCAAGAAGGGGTTCTTGCCTATTTTGCAAGGTGTGAAGTTGAGTAAGACTCAATGCCCAGCGACTACAGAGGATAGAGAAAAGACGAGTGTCATCCCCTATGCTTCAGCCATAGGATCTATATGTATGCAATGTTGTGCACAAGACCAGATGTCAGCCTTGCCATAAGTATGGCAGGAAGGTTTCAAAGTAATCCTGGAATGGAGCACTGGACAGCGGTCAAGAATATCCTGAAGTACCTAAAAAGTACTAAAGAAATGTTTCTCGTTTATGGAGGTGATCAAGAGCATGTCGTAAAGGGTTACGTCGATGCAAGCTTTGACACTGATCCGGATGACTCTAAGTCTCAAACCGGATACGTACATATTCTTAATGGGGGAGCAGTAAGCAGGTGCAGTTCCAAGCAAAGCATGGTAGCTGATTCTACATGTGAAGCGGAGTACATAGCTGTCTCGGAGGCAGCGAAGGAAGTTGTCTAGATGAAGCAGTTCATGGCAGATCTTGGAGTTGTGCCCAATGCACGATACCCAATGACTCTGTTTTGTGACAACATTGGTGCCATTGCTCTAGCCAAGGAACCAAGGTTTCACAAGAGGACCAGATACATAAAGCGATGCTTCAATTCCATCCGCGATTCAATCAAGGAGGAGGACATAAACATTTGCAAAGTACACACGGATCAGAATGTTGTAGATCCGTTGACTAAACCTCTTCCAAGGGCAAAACATGATCAACACCAGAACTCTATGGGTGTTAGATTTATTACCATGTAATGCTAGATTATTGAGTCCAGTGCAAGTGGGAGACTGTTGGAAATATGCCCTAGAGGCAATAATAAATTGGTTATTATCATATTTCCTTGTTCATGATAATATTTTATTATCCATGCTAGAATTATATTGATCGGAAACTCAAATACATGTGTGGATACATAGACAACAAGATGTCCCTAGTCAGCCTCTACCGGACTAGCTCGTTGATCAAAGATGGTTGTGGTTTCCTAGCCATTGACATGAGTTGTCATTTGATAATGAGGTCACATCATTAGGAGAATGATGTGATGGACAAGACCCAAACTATGAACGTAGCATATGATCGTGTCAGTTTATTGCTATCGTTTTCTGCATGTCAAGTATATATGTTCCTATGACCATGAGATCATGCAACTCACTGACACCGGAGGAATACCTTGTGTGTACCAAACATCGCAACGTAACTGGGTGACTATAAAGGTGCTCCACAGGTATCTCTGAGGGTGTTTGTTGAGTTGGCATGGATCAAGACTGGGATTTGTCACTCCGTATGACGGAGAGGTATCTTTGGGCCCTCTCGGTAATACAACATCACAAGGAGCTTGCAAGCAATGTGACTAAGGAGTTAGTTGCGGGATCTTGTATTACAGAACGAGTAAAGAGACTTGCCGGTAACAAGATTGAACTAGGTATGGAGATACCGATGATCGAATCTCGGGCAAGTAACATACCGATAGACAAAGGGAACTACATACGGGATTATGTGAATCCTTGACATCGAGGTTCAACCGATGAGATATTCGTAGAATATGTGGGAACCAATATGGGCATCCAGGTCCCGCTATTGGTTATTGACCGTAGAGGTGTCTTGGTCATGTCTGCATAGTTCTCGAACCCGTAAGGTCTACACACTTAATATTTGGTGGCAATATTAGTATAGTTGAATCATTATGGTTGTTACCGAATGTTGTTCGGAGTCCCGGCTGAGATCCTGGATGTGACGAGGAACTCCGGAATGGTCCGAAGGTGAAGATCGATATATTGGACGAAGGGTATTGGAGTCTGGATGTGTCCCGGGGGTACCGGGTGATGGCCAGCATGACCGAAAGAGGTTTCGGGGGCCCCGACAAGTGTTGGGGGGGCTCATGGGCCAAGGGGACGGGGCAAACCAGCCCACTAAGGGGTTGTGCGTCCCCCTCACCCTTTCCCATGTTACCAGGGGGTTGGGGCGTCCCTTCTAGGGTTTCCCTCCACTGGCTTGGGGGCCAAGTCACCTTGGGGGAGATCTGATCTACCCTGGCCGCCGCCACACCCTACGGGAAACCCTAGGGGCGCCTCCACCTCTCCCCTCCCCCTATATATAGAGAAGTACAAAGAGGGAAGCCGCACCCTAATACGCCATGACGCTGCTCCTTCTCTCTCTCGTATCCCCATCCCTCTTTGTAGCGCTTAGCGAAGCTCTGCTGAGATTTCTCCACCACCACCGCCACCACGCCGTCGTGCTGATGGAGGACTCGAGCTACAACCTTACCATTGCTCGCTGGATCGAAGAGGTGAAGGTGTCATCAAGCCGTACATGTGTTGAATGCAGAGGTGCCGTCTGTTCGGCACTAGACGGAGTTCACGGGACGGATCATGATTGGATCACGAAGACGTGCCACTACATCAACCGCGTTCTTGAACGCTTCCGCTTAGCGATCTACAAAGTTATGTGGATCCAACTCTCCTCTCGTAGATGTGCATCTCCTAGATTGATCTTGGGTGTTCGTAGGAAATTTTTTGTTTTCCATGCAACGTTCCCCAAAATGTGATTTCCTATGCAAGCACGAAAGTCAATATTCATGCAATGAAATTACATCCTACTTGTGTTACATTATTTGGTGTTAGTTATGTTTAATGTTCTCTTATGATGGTTTTCGTTCCTTCGTTAGTCGCTTCTCAATCCCTTGCTAGCCTCCACCTTGTACTAAGTAGAAATACTACTTGTGCATCCAAATCCTAAAACCCAAGTTATGCCAAATGAGTCCACCATACCTACCTATATGCGGTATTTCCTTGCCATTCTAAGCAAACTTGTATGTGCCAACTCTAATTTGAAAATAGATTTCTCTTTTGTGTGCCCGTACCGCTCATGAAGCGGCGAGGGGTGGCTAATATTTTTCTTGCTAGATGTGTTATTCTCAAGATGAGTGTTTATTAACATGTCATTACACGAGAGAATGGCGGTAATAGGGATTCCTTGTCCCGAAATGATATTTTTTTTACTTAATGTTGTCAAATAATAAATTCTTTGGAAAGTGTTGGTATGGAGGGAAACTGTGGATACGGATAGCCATGGCTTGTGAAAGTTTGGTGGGAAAAGGAATAGACTTTATTTTATGTTTGGGAATTACCTGTTGGAAATATGCCCTAGATGCAATAATAAAATGGTTATTATTATATTTCCTTGTTCATGATAATTGTCTGTTATTCATGCTTGAATTGTATTGTACGGAAACAGCGATACATGTGTGAATACATAGACCACAATGTGTCCCTGGTAAGCCTCTAGTTACTGGCTCGTTGATCAACAGATGGTCACGGTTTCCTGGCCATGGACATTGGATGTCATTGATAACGGGATCACATCATTAGGAGAATGATGTGATGGACAAGACTCAATACTAAGCCTAGCACAAGATCGTGTAGTTCGTAATGCTAAATCTTTTCCAATGTCAAGTATCTTTTCCTTAGACCATGAGGTTGTGCAACTCCCGGATACCGTAGGAATACTTTGGGTGTGCCAAACGTCACAACATAACTAGGTGGCTATAAAGGTACACAACGGGTATCTCCGAAAGTGTCTGTTGGGTTGGCACGAATCGAGTCTGGGATTTGTCACTCCGTATGACGAAGAGGTATCTCTAGGCCCACTCTGTAAGACATCATCATAATGAGCTCAGTCTGACTAAGGAGTTAGTCACGGGATGATGGATTACGGAACGAGTAAAGATACTTGCCATGACGAGATTAAACAAGCTATCGGTATATCGACGATCGAATCTCAGGCAAGTACTATACCGATAGACAAAGGGAATAGCATACGGGATTAAGTGAATCCTTGACATCGTGGTTCATCCGATGGGATCATCGAGGAACACATAGGAACCAACATGGGTATCCAGATCCCGATGTTGGTTATTGACCGGAGAGTCGTCTCGGTCATGTCTACGTGTCTCCCGAACCCGTAGGGTCTACACACTTAAGGTTCGGTGACGCTAGGGTTGTAGAGATATATGCACACGGTAACCCGAATGTTGTTCGGAGTCCCGGATGAGATCCCGGACATCACGAGGAGTTCCGGAATGGTCCGGAGGTAAAGAATGATATATAGGAAGTCCAGTTTCGGCCATCGGGAGAGTTCCAGGGGTCACCGGTAGTGTATCGGGACCACCGGAAGGGTCCCGGGGGTCCACCGGGTGGGGCCACCCATCCCAGAGGGCCCCATGGGTCTTAGGGGGAGGGGGACCAGCCCATAGTGGGCTGGCGCACCCCCTTGGGCCTCCCCCCTGCGCCTAGGGTTGGAAACCCTAGGGGTGGGGGCGCCCCCCTTGCCTTGGGGGGCAAGGCTCCCCCTCTGGCCGCCGCCCCCGCTAGGAGATCACATCTCCTAGGGACGGCGCCCCCCTGGCCCCTATATATAGTGGGGGAGAGAGGGCAGCCGCAACCTCACCCCTAGCGCCTCTCCCCCTCCCCTCCCGTTACACCTCTCCCTCCTCCCGTAGGTCCTTGGCGAAGCCCTGCAGCTTTTCCCGTTGCATCCACCACCACGTCGTCGTGCTACTGGATCTCCATCAACCTCTCCTCCCCCCTTGTGTCGGGGAAACTGGACGCCCACGAACACCTATGGGACCGGAGCGCCTTCTACGTTGCGGTAAGGGAGCGGAGGGAGCACGGAGAGCAGATCGAGGAGCACACGCGGGCAGTTTACCCAGGTTCGGGCCGCGCGGACGCGTATAACCCTACTCCAGCTTTGGTTGTATTGAGTTCTTGTGCTCGGGAGCTTGAAGATCTACAGTATCAGCTGCACCGAGCGAGGGAGTGGTCTAGTTTCTGGAATCGAACCCCCCCCCTACGTTGTGCATGGGCCTCCTTTTATATCTCAAAGGGGACACCGACAGGTGCCAACGTAGAGGAGGGTAAAAATGTAAAACTGGTGGTGGTTGTAACAGTGCATGAACAGTGTATGAACAGTGGTCTTCACCTAACTCTGACGGTGGGGGACAAGGGCATTGAATGCCCGTCGCCGTCACCCCAAAAGCGTCCGTCCATGTGTCTCCGTTCGCCACGGCGATAGCCTCGTCACCGCGGCTTGCCACCGTGTACCCCAGGCTGCACAGCCATCTGCCACGTGCCCCTAGAAGGGCCCCAGGGCGACGCGTGGCTAGATGAGCTGGAGCGCAGGCACACAGTGTAGGCTTCCCCCGGCAAGCACCTTGTCGGGGTCGTAACCTTGCCGGGCCCGGAAGTTTGCCGCTCTCCGGGCCCTGCCGGGGCGCATGATGCACCGCGATATACCTTCTTGAGGTGCCGTTCTTTGGCCTTCCTGGCAAACTCTTCTTGCCAGGGTCTTGTGCTGGAATGATAACCTTGAGCCTGGTGCGGCCTTCCCGGCAAGCTCCTCTTGCCGGGGTCTTGTCTCTTAACTTGAATACTTTGTTCTTGAATGGCCTAAAGGGGTCTAGAGTGGGTTTTGGCGGCGCGTGGTGAGACAGACCATGGGACGCTGCTACTGTCCGTGCACAAGTTGGGATACTAAGGTACCCCTACTTTAGTACACCGACAGGAGCCCCCGGGCCTGGGCCACACACGGTGCCGAGCGCTGTTGGGCCAGGCCCAGAACAGTGCACGGGCACACGCGGCCCACGGCGCGCCGTTTCCCACTCCAGATTCGCCGCATCCCTCCCTAACGGCACGCGTCGATTGCGGCGTCGTGGGAGAGATCGTGGCCTGCTTCTTTAATGGAAAATGTGGAACATCCCCCACTTCCCCCTTAAAAGCAGAGGAAGCAGGGGCAGTTTCCCCCCATTGCTTTCATTGTGCCTTGAATCTCCAGTTACCCCCGCCGCTCTCTGCCTCCCCTCAGGTCGACAGAGAGCTGAGCTCCACCCTTCCTCCGCCGTCCCC
>LR738709.1:122665191-122684362 GCA_902687465.1 Secale cereale | reverse complement strand
CCCCCCCCCCCCACCCCCGCCACCCCCACCATGGCTCCGAAAAGCAGCAAGGTGAAGAGCGACAAGGCGAAGAAGGAGAAGTCTGAGTAGGCGGTGAAGCTGGCAGCCATGCGGAGAAGGATGGTGGTCTTCTCGCCGAGGCTCGGCCCGAGGGAGCTGCGGGACAAGTACTACTTGTTCTGGGCGAGGGAGACGAAGGATCACCCGCGCACCAGAGTCCTCCCCGCCGTGGCCGTCGACATGTTCCCGGGAGGTTACCACTTCTTCGCTTCGTTCTTCCATTGCGGCTTCTGTCCTCCGTATTCGGAGTTCTTCTGTGATGTGATGAACACGTATGGCCTCCACCTCTTAGATTTCACCCCAAATGCCATTCTCACCTTGGCCGTTTTCGCACATCTGTGCGAAAACTATGTCGGGGTCCACCCAAATGTAGCTCTTTTCCGCCACTTCTTCACGCCTAGAGTAGAATCAGGATCCCCACTCTCCGGCGGCATCTCCTGGATCTTTCGGTTGAACAAGAAGGAGGCGTACTTGAAAGGAGAGCTTCGCGACAAGTGAGAGGAGTGGAGAGCTGATTGGTGCTAGATTCTGGAAGATGCAACCTAGCAGTTTACCTCGTCGTGTCGGACTGCAATAGTGCGCGGCAAGGATTGGAGCGAATTGGCCCCAGAGGACGACAAGTTGCAGATTGCCCTCACTAGGATCCTTCGCCTCCGGGCCGCCAACCTGACTGTAGGTGAAGTCGGGGCCGATTTCCTCCGCCGCCGCATTGCCCCTCTACAGGAAAGGAAAAGGCCTGCCTGGGAATTCGGCAACGCGGTAGATCGCATGAGGCTGCGTCCCGGACTGAACTATAATTTCACCATCTTGGAGCTGAAGGGGATGGTCCGGGAGCTGTTCAAGCATGACCCCAACCACCCGGAATGGTTCAGACCGTCGGTCAGAGTAGTTCCTCTGTGTAATAATATTGCCCTCAGTGCCATCCGCGCGGTAATGCATGAGTGCGACTCCCACGGGGTCGTCCCCACTTGGCTGGTGCCTTCGGCGGAGACCGTGCAGGCTTTCTTTGATAATCTGGTTGAGCGGCCACGCAACCCCGAGGAGAGAAAAGGCCTTACCCGGACGACCACCGACGGGGATGTGGCCTACATAGCCAACAGGATGGAGGAGGCCGCCGCAGCTGCAGCTGCGGGTGAGTTCAGGTACACTGTGGACGAGGCGGAAGCAGCGGACGCGGTGAGTCAGGCTGAGGAGGAGGAAATCCTCAAGTTGTTGAAGCTCGCGCCCGAGGAGTTTGCCGAGGAGCCTACAGGGGAGCCTGCCGGGACGGGCGAGGCTGCCGGGCAGGGTACCGAGTCCAGCGGGCCCGCCGAGGAGGAGGAGGACGCCGAGTCCGGAGATTCTGACAAAGACTCTGGCGGGTCTCTGAATCTTGACGACGACGCCTCCTCATCCTCAGAGAACTCTCCGCCACCACCAAGTCCTCCACCGCAGCAGAAGAAACGCCTCCGCAAGGCCGCTGAGACGGCGAGGCCACAGGCGCCTCGACAGCAGCCGAAGCGCCGTGCGACGCGTGCCACCACGACAAGCGAGGTCGTCACGGAGGCGTCCCAAGCCCGAGCGACAAGCGGAGGGGGATCTTCCCGGAGTGGCTCTGGTGCCCCTTCTGCCCCTCGGTCCTCGGCGACGACCGGTGCTGGGTCCTCACAGCCCACAGCCCCGGAGCCCGCCAAGCGCCCGAGGGAGCCTTCTCCTCCAGCTCCTCGCGCTGGAGCGCGCCAGGCGGAGTTTGACTTCTCCGCCCTTAGCTCCGACGAAGAGGAGGAAGAGTAAGCACTTGCAATTTCTATTTCCTTTGGTTTTTGTTGCTTTTGTCTTGATTGCTCTTGCTTGGTTCTGACCCTGTTTGGCTTCCAGGACCTTGACCCAGAGGATGGCGAAGAGGGCCAAGATCCCTGTGGTTAACATCGAGGACGACGAGCCTGCTGCAGCGACGGAGGATGCGCCAGCGACAAACTTGCCGGACCAGCCTGCTGCTCCGGGGAGCAGCCCCCAGCGCAGCCCCCAGCGTAAGTCCTTTGTTTACTTTTCCTCTTGATGGACGCGCTTGAGCTGGTTACCCTTACTGATGTCTTGTTGTCTTGTGCAGAAATGGAGCCGCAGCCGCAGGAGTACCAAGAGGCCGCCCCCGACGAGCCGCTTGTTCCACCCTCCCCGCCAAGGATGAGCTCCCCGGCGAGGGATAGCGCTCCGCCAAGGACGGGTACTCCGCCAAGGGTGAGTACCCCGCCAAGGGCGAGCAGCCCGACAAGGGTGAGCACCCCGCCAAGGGAGGGCGCAAGCGGCCCTCCGCCAGCAGGGGCCACTACTACGCCGCCAAGGGAGAACTCCCCGGCGAGGGACCCCGTCATCGAAGAGGCCCGCGAAGGTAACTCTTGTAATTTCTTCTTCTGGGATTCGTCTTTTTTGGATATTTGCTTGATGATTTTCCTTTTCTTTTCCTTCTGTTGTCAGACCCGCCCGCCCCGGAGCCGATGGAGACGGAAACCATCGCCGAGGAGGAGGTGCGTGGCGACGCTGGTGATGCCACCGCCGCAGAGGGAACGGCCGGCGCCGATGAGCCAGCCGCCGAGGAGACCGCCCCGACCGCTGACGCGGCAGCTGGGGAAGGGACCGGCGACCGCACTGCTGGCCCGGAGGCCGTAGGAGCGCTGGACGCTGCACCGGCCACCGACCCTTCCGCCTCTGCGGCTGGGCCGGGCGTCTATCTGGAGGCCGCCAACGGGGTCTTTATCCAAGTCCCGTGGGCGTCCTCATCAAGGGCACCCGCGGAGGGGGAGACGTTTGACGGAGAAGTTCTTGCCTCCGCCGGGTTGAAGGTTGTCGACGCGCCCGGCAGCAGCGACGAGCCCGAAGAGGAGCGACTCCTACGCCGGCTCCTGGCCTTGTACCGGGCCAGGCAGGCGAAGTTGGAGTCTCGGGAGGCTCTGGCTGCCAAGGCTGGTGCTGATTTGGAGAAGCGTGCCGCGGAGCTCCGTGCCGCCAACCAGGCGGCCCTCCGAAACTTGGCGGAGGAGCGTGAAGAGCTTGCCGGAGCACACCAGGCGTTCCTCCTTGAGAAGGCCGAGGTGGAGGAGCAGCAGCGTCTGGCCCCCGAGGAGCTGTCTCGGCGGGAGGGAGAGCTCAACCAGCGGAAGGTCGACCTCGACAGCCACGAGGACGACCTCACCGCTCGTGAGCAGGCCATTGGCGGGGCTCTCCAGGAGGCCAGGGATGCCGCTGCTGCCGCAGAGACCGCCAAGAGGGATCTGGAGGCCAGGGTGGCGCAGATGGAGTCGAACTTGAAGGCGAGTGAAGACACGGTCGCCGCGCTCAATGTGGCGCGAGAGAAGGACGCCCACACCAACTCGGAGCTGCAAATCTGCATCTCCGAGAAGGGCAAAGAGCTCACCGACGCCAGGGACTCCATCGCTGACTTGGAGATGAAGGTTTCTACCCTCACCGATTCGCTTGACGCCGCCCGGGACCGCGAGACGAAGCTGAAGGACGATCTCCGTACTGAGAGGGCCTTGCTGGAAAGCGCCGCCGTCTCGCAAAACCACTTCCAGCGGACGGTGGAGCAGTGAACCGAGGAGCTCGTCGCCCCTGCCGCCAACATCGACATGGAGATGGTGGCGCTGAGGGCGGAGCACCTCGCGTACTCCCCCGACGAGAATCTCCCCCACAGCGCCAAGCTGAGTCTGTTCCTCAGGGGAGTGGCGCCGGCTCTCGCGCGGCTACGGGAGAAAATCCCCGCATAGCTGGCTGACGAGGCGCGCCGGCTTTGCATGGGTACCATGGAGCGGGTGTTGTCGAAGATTGTCTACCGCAACCCCGGGATCAACCTCGTCAACGTCCTCCGGACCCTGCCGCCCGAAGCCGACCAGGAGGCGTTGAAGGCACAAGTCGCCCATACCGTAGCCAAGATGGGCAAGATCCAGAGGATCGACGGAGACTGAAGAGACTAGGCACCTTGCTTCCCTCGCCGCTGTCGATTAAGTCATAGGCAGTAGTTGTTTAGAACAGCGGCAAGTTATCTCTGTAATATATACTTTTATTTCGGGTAATCAATGCAATGATATCTCCCTTGCTTTAGTCCCTTCACTTTGTATGCTTTCCACCCTACGCTTTTAGGGAACTTGCCGGCAAAGGGACTCTTGCCGCGAGCGCTGAGTGCGGGACTCTTAGCAGCCTGCTAGCAAAGCCCTTATCAGCAAGAAACCTTGCCGCAGCTAGTCGCAGCACACTTAGATTGCTGAGCGAACTCGAAAACGAAGTAAGGGCGCGACACTTGTCGCAGCTCACTTAAGCCGTTGAGCGTGCTCGAAACAAAGTAAGGGCGCGGCTAGCCACGGGTAGGTTCCTCCGCGCACAAGTTTTCCATACAAAGTGTGGTTGTTCAAGGAAGATAACAAAAAATTTAAAATTTTAAATTGCTCAAAATCTGGCAACTTAGCTTTCATGGATTGTTTGCTTCCCGGCAAGGCTTCTCTTTCTTGAACAGCACTTGGTCCATACCTCTATCTCCTCCCCCCCCCCCCGGCAAACTTGTGCGCGAGGAACTCTTCTTCTGCTTAAGAGAGAAAGAAAAAGAGGAGGAAACACTAGTATGGGGCCTTGCGGCTTGTTTCTACTTACCGGGCATGTGTGCTGCACAAGGTGTCAGATGATGCATGCAAGTAACAAGAAAAGCATGAAATGAAAAACAGTGTGAAGCACAAAAAGTTTTACTGATGCACGGGGTCTGCGCCCGGCTTTGTACAAAGGTTTACATGCAACAGCGGCAAGACTTGTACAAAAGGTGGTTGCCGGAGCGGATCACGGCAACCGCGCCTTACGGGTGAAACTTGCGAAGATGCTCTATGTTCCAGGATTTGCTCACCGGTAAGCCTTCTTCGGTCTCAAGGCGGACAGCGCCGGGCCTTGTGACTTGTCTCACCCGATAAGGGCCTTCCCACTTTGGCGTTAACTTGTTGGAGTTCTTGGCGGACTGAACGCGCCGAAGAACAAGGTCGCCTTCCTCGAGACTCCTGGCCCTGACCTTGCGGCTATGATAGCGACGCAAGGCTTGCTGGTATCGAGCAGCTCGTACAGCAGCCTGGAGACGTTTCTCCTCAAGGAGCAATGCATCATCTTGCCGCAGTTGCTCTTGCTCGAGCTCATCGTAAGCGAGCACTCGATAAGATCCGTATACGAGTTCCGTGGGGAGAACTGCCTCTGCTCCATAGACAAGAGCAAAGGGCGTCTGTCCGGTGGCTCGATTTGGTGTCGTCCTGATTGACCAAAGAGCCGCCGGCAACTCCTCTATCCAGTTTCTTCCACACTTGTGCAGCCTGTCGAAGGTTCTTGTCTTGAGCCCGCGCAGCACTTCAGCATTGGCCCTCTCCACTTGACCGTTATTCCTTGGGTGAGCAACAGAAGCAAAACAGACCTTGGCGCCAAGGTCTTGGACATATTGCATGAAGGTGCGACTCGTAAACTGTGTGCCGTTGTCGGTGATGATCCTGTTAGGGATCCCGAAACGGCAAACTATTGATCTGAAGAACCTGACTGCTGACTGTGCCGTCACCTTTCTCACTGGTTCCACTTCTGGCCACTTTGTGAACTTGTCGATTGCTACGTACAAGTACTCAAAGCCCCCGACGGCGCGGGGAAAGGGGTCGAGGATGTCAAGCCCCCAGACCGAGAAGGGCCAGGACAAAGGGATCGTCTGGAGAGCTTGAGCTGGCTGGTGAATTTGCTTGGCATGGAACTGGCACGCTTCACACTTGGTTACTTGTGCAGTTGCATCTTGGAGGGCTTCTGGCCAAAAGAAACCTTGCCGGAACGCCTTTCCGGCAAGCGCTCTTGCGCCAATGTGGTGGCCACATATGCCTCCATGTATCTCTGCCAACAGCTTCTGTCCATCTTCCCGAGAAATGCACTTCAATCTGACACCGTTGAGTCTTCTTCTGTACAGTTCGTTGTCGACGAACTGGTACATACTTGACTGTCTGGTTATTCTCTTCTGGCTCGTCGGGAAGTTCTCCAGTTTGAAGAAAACGGACGATTTGTTGTGCCCATGCTGGAGCCTGAGGCTCGACAACAAGGACTAAAGGCATCAGGGCTGCTGTGGGAACCTCACCTTCTACGGCAAGAACATGCGTCTTTGCCGAAGCTGAGGGTTCCCCGGCAAGCCTGCCGGGGCAAGGCTTGTCGGGAACGCCTGCTTCAACTGGACAGACCCTTGGGTCCGCAGGAGCAGACTGTTCCTCAGCATCTGGGTTGTTGATCTTGGGGACTTTGGCGGTGGTTTCGGGAAGGTCCGCCGGCAAGTAGTCACCGGAGACCAACCTCCTCTTCTTGCTTTGCCCAACTGATGGTGTGACGGATGGTTGAGTTAGCTTGAGCATGAAGGTCCCTGGTTCCACAGGTAACTTCATTGCAGCACACTTTGAGAGGCCATCTGCGATATCATTCTGAGCTCTTGGAACGTGCTCCATCTGCAAGCCTTCAAAGTGTTCTTCAAGCTTCCTCACTTCATCGACATAAGCTTCCATCAAGGGACTCTGGTAACTCTTGTTCACTTGTCGGACCACCAATTGTGAATCTCCCCGCACAATCAGCTTCTTGATCCCAAGTTCGGCCGCAATTCTGAGGCCGGCAAGCAAACCTTCATACTCAGCAGTATTGTTTGTCGCTTGCTCCTTGGGAAAGTGCATTTGGACAACATACTTGAGGTGCTCTCCGGTGGGCGCTATGAGTAACACGCCAGCACCGGCGCCTTGCAGCGAGAAGGCACCATCGAAGTACATTATCCACTCTTTGCTTGCTTATTGGACGGGGATGCTTGTCTCTGGAACTTCTTCATCTGGTGTTGGGGTCCATTCTGCTATGAATTTTGCCAAAGCTTTGCTTTGTATAGTTGAAGTACTCTCAAACTTGAGACCAAAGCTTGACAGCTCCAGCGCCCACTCGACGATCCTGCCTGTCGCTTCTGGGTTTTGCAATATCCTCTTCAACGGAAAGCGAGTGACCACCGTTATCTCGTGTGCTTGGAAGTAATGGCGCAGCTTCCTTGAGGCCATAAGGAGACCGAAAAGCAATTTCTGCACCCCAGAGTATCTTGATCTAGCTCCCTGCAAGAGGGAACTTACAAAATAAACTGGGCGCTGCACCATCTTCTTTCGCACTTCTCCTTGCTCCTACACAGACTTGTCCTTGTCGGGGCCAGAGCTTGTCGGGGAAGCCCCCTGCTTGTCGCTGGATGCGCTTGCCGGGAATGTGGATTCCTCATCTGCCTCCCTCTCCGCTACTAACGCATCACTAACCACTTGATTGGTTGTCGCTAGGTACAGCAGCAACTTCTCTTGCGGCTTAGGTGCGACAAGTATTGGAGTGGAGAACATGTATCCTTTCAAGTCTTGCAGCGCTGCCTCCGCTTCCGGAGTCCATTTCATAGGACCTGCCTTTTTCAAGATTTTGAAGAAAGGCAGGGCGCGTCCTGCAGACTTTGAAATGAACCTACTGAGGGCAGCCACACAACCAGCAAGTCTTCTTACGTCCTTGACATGCTTCGGGGCTTCGATCTGCTCGATGGCTTTTATTTTGTCGGGATTGGCTTCAATCCCCCTCTGGGACACAAAGAACCCGAGGAGCTTGCCGGAGGGGACTCCGAAAACGCACTTCTCGGGGTTCAACTTGAGTTGTATCTTGCGCAGATTCTCAAAGGTTTCTTCTAGGTCTTGAATCAGGGTATCCTTGCTCTTGCTCTTGACCACTATATCATCCATGTAGGCTTCTACATTTCTGTGTATCTGTGGCTCAAAAGCAGTGTGTACCACCCTTGCAAATGTTGATCCTGCATTCTTCAATCCAAAGGGCATGCGTACGAAGCAGTATGTGCCACATGGAGTAATGAATGCAGTCTTCTCTTCATCTTCCTCAGCCATGAATATCTGGTGGTAACCTGAGTATGCATCAAGAAATGATAGCAACTCACATCCAGCCGTGGAGTCAACAATCTGGTCGATGCGAGGCAAGGGAAAAGGATCCTTGGGACAAGCTTTATTCACATCAGTGAAGTCTATACAAAGTCTCCATTTCCCATTAGCCTTTCGCACGACAACTGGATTGGCCAACCATGTAGGATGGAGTACACCTCTAACCAGGTCTGCTGCTTCCAACTTCTTTATCTCTTCAGCTATGAACTCTTGGCGCTCCACAGCTTGCTTCCTGACCTTCTGCTTGACGGGCCGCGCGTGAGGACAAACAGCAAGCTTGTGCTCAATTACCTTCCTGGGAACGCCGGGGATGTCAGACGGTTGCCATGCGAACACGTCGACATTCGCCCGCAGGAAGGCAACGAGCGTGCTTTCCTATTTGGAGTCGAGCGTAGCACTGATGGTGAAGGTACCACCAGTGCCGTCCTCCTTGGCGGACACCTTCTTGGTTGCCGGTGGAGCTGCCATTCCTTTCTTGCACTTGCCGGTGGAGCTCGATGGTGCGTCCTCGACGGCAGCGCAGCACTCCGAAGAGGTGCGTTTGCCGGAGTGGGCTCCAGAGCTCTTGCCGGACTTGGTCTTGGTCTTCCCTCCGGGAGCTTCAGCAGCAAGTGTCTTACTGTCTGCCGCGGCTGCTGCGTCCCGGTAGATCTTGTCGGCGCAGATAAGCGCGTCCTTCTTGTCGCCGGGGACAGAGATGACGCTTATCGGCCCCGGCATCTTGAGTATGTTGTACGCGTAGTGGGAAGCTGCCATGAACTTGGCGAGCGCAGGACGGCCAAGTATCCCATTGTACGGCAATGGGATGTCGGCAACGTCGAACGTGATCCTCTCCGTCCTGAAGTTGAGCTCTCCACCAAAGGTCACCGGTAGCGTGATCTTCCCCTTCGGCTTGCTCCTTCCCGGGTTGATTCCTTGGAACGTCCCGGTTTCCTCGAGCTCGCTGTCGGGGATCTGCAGTTTCTTGATCACAGCGGAGGAGATCAAGTTGAGGCCGGCCCCGCCGTCAACCAACACCTTGGTGACCTTGAGGTTGCGGATAGTTGGTGAAACCAACATCGGCAAACACCCGACCGCAGTTGTGCGGTCAGGGTGGTCCTCAAGGTCGAAGATGATGGGCGTGCCGGACCATTTCAGCAGCCCGCGTGACTCGACCGGTGGCTCAGCTGCATTCACTTCCCGCACCCATTGCTTAAGTTGGCGGTGGGAAGTGTGCAGAGAGGCACCTCCGTCGACACACAGGACCTCTGTGGCCTTCTGGAACTCCTGCTCGCTGTTGTCTCCTTCATCCATATCCTCGTCATCGTCTTCATCTTCGTCCTTGTCGCGGCCCCGGGGAGGTCTGTCTCCTTGCCGCTGCTTGGCCTTGCCGCGGCGTCCTCCCCGGCCATTGAATGGCCGCTTCTTGCTGGGCTCTCCCCCGCCTCCTTGGGCCTTCTCCTTGTTGCGACGCTCGTATTCAGCCTTCTGCTGTTCTACGAGGTACTCTACTCTCTTGCAGTTCTGGAGATCGTGGCCCTTGGTGCGGTGGATCTTGCAGTACTGCTTGTCGGAGCCGTCCTGCTTGTCGGCTGCCGCTACAGGGGCGGCCTCCTTGCCGGAGCCACCAGCATGTGTCTTCTTGGCGGGAGCCTCCTTGTCGGACTGCTCGACAACCAGTACCTCCTTGTTCTTCTTCTTCTTGTTCCGCCGCCGGTTTTTCCTTGCCGGGGCGGCATCCTCGCTGTCGCTTCCTCCTGCACCGGCATCCTCTCCGGGGAGTCTCCTCCCCTCCTCAGCACGTGCACATTTGTCAGCCAGAGCGTAAAGCTCGCTGACGTCCCGGATCTTGGTCATTGCCATCTCCTCCCTCATCCGGCGGTTACGCACGTTCTGGTGGAACGCGCTGATAACCGCGGCAGGGTGGACATCGGGGATATTGTGCTGAACGCGGCTGAACCTTTGGATGTATTTGCGCAGGGACTCTCCCTCCTTCTGGGCAAGGATGTGGAGATCGCTCTCCTGGCCGTGGGGCTTGTGGCCACCCGTGAAGGCGCCGACAAACTGGTGGCACAAATCCGCCCAAGAAGAGATGGAGTTCTCCGGCAAGTGCATAAGCCAAGACCTGACGTTTGGCTTAAGCATGAGCGGGAAGTAGTTGGCTAGGATCTTCTCGTCGCGTCCCCCGGCAGCCTGCACCGCAATGGTGTAGATGCTGAGGAACTCCGAGGGGTGCGTCTTGCCGTCGTACTTCTCGGGTACGTCGGGCTTGAAGTTCTTCATGCTGGGCCACTGGACTTGCCGCAGCTCTCGGGTGAACGCAGGGCAACCTGCCGCGTACGGCAAGTCGCCTGGTTCACCGGGCGCGTGCATATCGACAGCAGTCCCAGCGCGCTGGTCGAACTGTCTTCGGGCTTCTCTTCGACGCTCGATGCGGGTTCGAGCGTCCTCTTGCCGCCTGTCGTCGAGGACTTGGCACTGATCGCGGCGAGCCCGCGGATCCGACGACGCCGTGGAGTCGTCGTCGACGTTGATCCGGCGGGGTGGCGACTTCTGCTTCCGCGGCGGGGAGTGCACGGTAGTTGCACCCCCGGCGGTTTTGTCTCCGTTGGCCTTCGCTTGGTCGACTTGCCGCGGCCGTGATGTCGCCGGCTGCTGCGGCGTGTCGTTGTTGGCGAAGGCGATGAGGCTCTGGATCGTAGCCCTCCAGTCTTCGGCCTTGTCTGCCGCTGGAGGGAAGTCGAGGAGCAGCTGGGCTCTTGCTAGAGCTTCTGCTGGAGAGGAGGGAAGCGGCGGCGAGCGGTGCGAGGAGCGAGATATGCTCGGACTTCTAACAGGGTTAGAAGGAGCAGGGTCTCGACCCGGCGACCACGCCTTGCTCGTACCAGCGCGCTGGCCTTGAGCATCCCGCGACCCACCGGCTTGTCCCCTTCCCAGCAAGAGTATGGTACCCCCGGTACCACGTCGCTGCTGGTCCGGCACCTCCTGAGAGGGACGTGGTGCGTGCACGGACGCCGAGGTCTTGGAATTCGCCCGGTCATCCGTCTTGTCCTTGGACTTGGCGGCGCCGTGAGTGTCCTCGCCGGCGTCCACCCCTCCGCCAGCGTCTACCCCACCAACTGTTGGTTCTGGTGGTGGTGGGATCGACGCAGACGGGCCTCCAACCTCCGAAGCCTTCTTCTTCGGAGGCATGTTGATGTAGTCGATGAGATTGATGAAGCTGGAGAGGTTGCTGAAGGTTGCGCCCGCGTGAGCGCCGGATCAGGTTCGCACAACCTCGACGCCCCCTACCTGGCACGCCAAAGATGTCGGGGAAACTGGACGCCCACGAACACCTATGGGACTGGAGCCCCTTCTACGTTGCGGTAAGGGAGCGGAGGGAGCACGGAGAGCAGATCGAGGAGCACACGCGGGCAGTTTACCCAGGTTCGGGCCGCGCGGACACGTAAAACCCTACTCCTACTTTGGTTGTATTGAGTTCTTGTGCTCGGGAGCTTGAAGATCTACAGTACCAGCTGCACCGAGCGAGGGAGTGGTCTTGTTTCTGGAATCGAACCCCCCCTACGTTGTGCATGGGCCTCCTTTTATAGCTCAAAGGGGTCACCGACAGGTGCCAACGTAGAGGAGGGTAAAAATGTAAAACTGGTGGTGGTTGTAACAGTGCATGAACAGTGTATGAACAGTGGTCTTCACCTAACTCTGACGGTGGGGGACAAGGGCATTGAATGCCCGTCGCCGTCTCCCCAAAAGCGTCCGTCCATGTGTCTCCGTTCGCCACGGCGATAGCCTCGTCACCGCGGCTTGCCACCGTGTACCCCAGGCTGCACAGCCATCTGCCACGTGCCCCTGGAAGGTCCCAGGGCGACGCGTGGCTAGATGAGCTGGAGCGCAGGCACACAGTGTAGGCTTCCCCCGGCAAGCACCTTGTCGGGGTCGTAACCTTGCCGGGCCCGGAAGTTTGCCGCTCTCCGGGCCCTGCCAGGGCGCATGATGCACCGCGATATACCTTCTTGAGGTGCCGTTCTTTGGCCTTCCTGGCAAACTCTTCTTGCCAGGGTCTTGTGCTGGAATGATAACCTTGAGCCTGGTGCGGCCTTCCCGGCAAGCTCCTCTTGTCGGGGTCTTGTCTCTTAACATGAATACTTTGTTCTTGAATGGCCTAAAGGGGTCTAGAGTGGGTTTTGGCGGCGCGTGGTGAGCCTGGGACGCTGCTACTGCCCGTGCACAAGTCGGGATACTAAGGTACCCCTACTTTAATACACCGACACCTTGCTGGATCAAGAAGGAGGATACGTCGCTGCACCGTACGTGTGTTGAACGCGGAGGTGTCGTCCGTTCGGCGCTGGGATCATCGGTGATAGGGATCACGACGAGTACGACTCCATCATCCACGTTCTCTTGAACGCTTCCGCTCGCGATCTACAAAGGGTATGTAGATGCACTCCTTTATGCTCGTTGCTAGATGACTCCTTAGATTGATCTTGGTGAAGGGTAGGAAATTTTTTGAATTCTGCTACGTTCCCCAATAGTGGCATCTGAGCTAGGTCTTTGCGTTGCATCTTGCACGAGTAGAACAAAAACAAGTTGTGGGCATTGATTTGTTCAATTCTCTTGCCGCTACTAGTCCAATCTTGATTCGGCGACATCGTGGGATGAAGCGGCCCGGACCGACCTTACACGTACGCTTACGTGAGACTGGTTCCACCGACTGACATGCACTAGTTGCATAAGGTGGCTGGCGGGTGTCTGTCTCTCCCACTTTAGTCGAATCGGATTCGATGAAAAGGGTCCTTATGATGGGTAAATAGAAATTGACATATCACATTGTGGTTTTGGCGTAGGTAAGAAACGTTCTTGCTAGAAACCTATAGCATCCACGTAAAAACTTGCAACAGCAATTAGAGGACGTCTAACTTGTTCTTGCAGCATGTGCTATGTGATGTGATATGGCCAAGAAGATGTGATGAATGATATATGTGATGTATGAGATTGATCATGTTCATGTAATAGGAATCACGACTTGCATGTCGATGAGTATGACAACCGGCAGGAGCCATAGGAGTTGTCTTATTTTATTGAATGACCTGCGTGTCACTGAATAACGCCATGTAATTACTTTACTTTATTGCTAAACGTTAGCCGTAGCAGTAGAAGTAATACTTGGCGAGATGACTTCATGAAGACACGATGATGGAGATCATGATGATAGAGATCATGGTGTCATGTCGGTGACAAGGATGATCATGGTGCCCCGGAGATGAAGATCAAAGGAGGAAAATGATATTGGCCATATCATGTCACTTTATTTGATAGCATGTGATGTTTATCATGTTTATGCATCTTATTTTCTTAGAACGACGGTAGTAAATAAGATGATCTCTCACTAAAAATTTCAAGAATTGTGTTCCCCCTAACTGTGCACCGTTGCTAAGGATCGTTGTTCCGAAGCACCACGTGATGATCGGGTGTGATAGGCTCTAACGTTCGCATACAACGAGTGTAAGCCTGATTTACACACGCAATACACTTAGGGTTCACTTGACGAGCCTAGCATGTACAGACATGGCCTCGGAACACGGAACACTGAAAGGTCGAACATGAGTCGTATAGAAGATACGATCAACATGAAGATGTTAACCGTTGACGACTAGTCCGTCTCACATGATGATCGGACACGGCTTAGTCGGTTCGGATCATGTTTCACTTAGATGACTAGAGAGATGTCTATCTGAGTGGGTGTTCATTAAATTTGATTAGATGAACTTAATTATCATGAACTTAGTCTAAATTCTTTACAATATGTCTTGTAGATCAAATGGCCCACGCTCATGTCACCCTCAAATTCAACGCGTTCCTAGATAAATCCAAGCTGAAAGACGATGGTAGCAACTATACGGATTGGGTCCGTAACCTGAGGATCATCCTCATAGCTGCCAAGAAAACTTATGTCCTAGAAGCACCGCTAGGTGACGCTCCCGCCCCGGCAAACCAAGATGTTATGAACGCTTGGCAGTCGCGTTGTGATGATTACTCCGTGGTTCAGTGCGGCATGCTCTATAGCTTAGAATCGGGGCTCCAAAAGCGTTTTGAGCACCACTGAGCATATGAGATGTTCCAAGAGCTGAAAATGGTTTTCCAGGCTCATGCCCGAGTTGAGAGATATGACGTCTCCAATGCATTCTACAGTTGTAAGATGGAGGAGAATAGTTCTGTCAGCGAGCACATACTCAAGTTGTCTGGGTTGCACAATCGCTTGTCTCAGTTGGGAATTAATCTCCCAGACGAAGCGGTCATTGACAGAATCCTTCAGTCGCTCCCACCTAGCTACAAGAGCTTAGTGTTGAACTTCAATATGCAAGGGATGGAGAAGTCCATTCCTAAAGTGTATTCAATGCTGAAATCAGCGGAAGTGGAGATCAAGAAAGAGCATCAAGTGTTGATGGTGAATAAAACCACTAAGTTCAAGAAGGGCAAGGGTAAGAAGAACTTCAAGAAGGACGGTAAAGGAGTTGCCGCGCCCGGTAAGCCAGTTGCCGGGAAGAAGCCAAAGAATGGACCCAAGCCTCAGACTGAGTGCTTTTATTGGAAGGGAACGGGTCACTAGAAGCGGAACTGCCCCAAATACTTAGCAGATAAGAAGGCCGGCAACATCAAAGGTATATATGATATACATGTTATTGATGTGTACCTTACCAGCGCTCGTAGTAGCTCCTGGGTATTTGATACCGGTGTAGTTGCTCACATTTGTAACTCAAAGCAGGAGCTGTGGAATAAGCGGAGACTCGCAAAGGACGAGGTGACGATGCGCGTCGGGAATGGTTCCAATGTCGATGTGATCGTCGTCGGCACGCTACCTCTACATCTACCCTCGGGATTAGTTTTAAACCTTAATAATTGTTATTTAGTACCAGCTTTGAGCATGAACATTGTATCTGGATCTCTTTTGATGCGAGATGGCTACTCATTTAAATCCGAGAATAATGGTTGTTCTATTTATATGAGAGATATGTTTTATGGTCATGCCCGCTGGTCAATGGTTTTTTTTTTTGATGAATCTCGAACGCGATGTTACACATATTCACAGTGTGAATGCCAAAAGATGTAAAGTTGATAATGATAGTCCCACATACTTGTGGCATTGCCGCCTTGGTCATATTGGTGTCAAACGTATGAAGAAGCTCCATGCAGATGGACTTCTAGAGTCTCTTGATTATGAATCATTTGACACATGCGAACCATGCCTCTTGGGCAAGACGACCAAGATTCTGTTCTCTGGAACAATGGAGCGAGCAACCAACTTATTGGAAATCATACATACCGATGTGTGCGGTCCAATGAGTATTGAAGCTCGCGGAGGCTATGGTTATGTTCTCACCCTCACAGATGACTTGAGTAGATATGGGTATGTCTACTTAATGAAACACAAGTCTGAAACCTTTGAAAAGTTCAAGGAATTTCAGAATGAGGTTGAGAATCAAAGTGACAGAAAAATAAAGTTCTTACGATCGAATCGTGGGGGTGAATATTTAAGTCACGAATTTGGCACGCACCTAAGGAACTGTGGAATTGTTTCACAATTGACACCGCCCAGAACACCTCAGCGTAATGGTGTGTCCGAACGTCGAAATCGTACTCTATTGGACATGGTGCGATCTATGATGTCTCTCACCGACTTACTGCCATCTTTTTGGGGTTATGCTTTAGAGACTGCCTCATTCACTTTAAATAGGGCTCCGTCAAAATCCGTTGAGACGACACCGTATGAACTTTGGTTTGGCAAGAAACCTAAGCTGTCATTTCTGAAAGTTTGGGGTTGCGATGCTTATGTCAAGAAACTTCAACCTGAAAAGCTCGAACCCAAATCAGAAAAATGCGTCTTCATAGGATACCCAAAGGAAACGATTGGGTACACCTTCTACCTCAGATCCGAAGACAAGGTCTTCGTTGCCAAGAATGGATCCTTTCTGGAGAAGAGTTTCTCTCAAAAGAAGTGAGTGGGAGGAAAGTAGAACTTGATGAGGTGACAGTCACCCCTCCCGAACCGGAAAGTAGCGCAGCGCGGGAAATTGTTCCTGAGGTGCCTGCACCGACAGGGGATGAAGATAATGATGATGATCATGAAGATTCAGATCAAGTTACTACTGAACTTCGAAGGTCCACAAGGACACATTCCGCGCCAGTGTGGTACGGTAACCCTGTCATGGAAATCATGTTGTTAGACAACGATGAACCTTCGAACTATGAGGAAGCGATGGCGGGCCCGGATTCCAACAAAGGGCTTGAAGCCATGAAATCCGAGATAGGATCCATGTATGAAAACAAAGTATGGACTTTGGTGGACTTGCCCGATGATCGGCACGCCATAGAAAATAAATGGATATTTAAGAAGAAGACTGACGCAGATGGTAATGTGACCATCTATAAGGCTCGGCTTGTCGCTAAAGGTTATCGACAAGTTCAAGGGATTGACTACGACGAGACTTTTTCTCCCGTAGCGATGCTGAAGTCCGTCCGAATCATGTTAGCAATTGCCGCATTTTATGATTATGAGATATGTCAAATGGACGTCAAAACGACATTCCTTAATGGCTTCCTCAAGGAAGAGTTGTATATGATGCAGCCGGAAGGATTTGTCGATCCTGAGAATGCTAACAAAGTATGCAAGCTCCAGCATTCGATCTATGGGTTGGTGCAAGCATCTAGGAGTTGGAATATTCGCTTTAATGATGTGATCAAAGCGTTTGGGTTTATACAGACTTGGGGAGAAGCCTGTATTTACAAGAAAGTGAGTGGGACCTCTATAGCATTTCTCATATTATATGTGGATGACATACTGTTGATGGGAAATGATATAGAATTGTTGGAGAGCATAAAGGCCTACTTGAATAAGAGTTTTTCAATGAAGGACCTTGGAGAAGCTGCTTACATATTAGGCATCAAGATCTATAGAGATATATCAAGACGCCTCATTGGTCTTTCACAAAGCACATACCTTGATAAGATATTGAAGAAGTTCAATATGGATCAGTCCAAGAAAGGGTTCTTGATTTCATTGCAAGGTATGAGATTGAGCATGGCTCAATCCCCGACCACGGCAGAAGATAGAGAAAAGATGAGTGTCATCCCCTATGCCTCAGCCATAGGTTCTATTATGTATGCCATGCTGTGTACCAGACCTGATGTGAACCTTGCCATAAGTTTGGTAGGGAGGTACCAAAGTGATCCCGGTATGGAACACTGGACAGCGGTCAAGAACATCCTGAAGTACCTGAAAAGGACTAAGGATATGTTTCTCGTTTATGGAGGTGACGAAGAGCTCGTCGTAAAGGGTTACGTCGATGCTAGCTTCGACACAGATCTGGATGACTCCAAGTCACAAACCGGATACGTGTATATTTTGAATGGAGGGGCAGTCAGCTGGTGCAGTTGCAAGCAGAGTGTCATGGCGCATTCTACATGTGAAGCGGAGTACATAGCTGCTTGCGAAGCAGCGCAGGAAGGAGTCTGGATGAAGGAGTTCATCACCGACCTAGGAGTCATTCCAAGCGCGTCAAGCCCGATGACTCTCTTTTGTGACAACACTGGAGCTATTGCCATTGCCAAGGAGCCCAGGTTTCACAAGAAGACCAAACACATCAAGCGTCGTTTCAACTCCATCCGGAATTAGGTTCAAGATGGAGACATAGATATTTGTAAAGTGCATACGGATCAGAATGTCGCAGATCCATTGACTAAACCTCTTCCACGGGCAAAACATGATCAACACCAGAACTCTATGGGTGTTCGATTCATCACAATGTAACTAGATTATTGACTCTAGTGCAAGTGGGAGACTGTTGGAAATATGCCCTAGAGGCAATAATAAAATGGTTATTATTATATTTCCTTGTTCATGATAATTGTCTGTTATTCATGCTTGAATTGTATTGTACGGAAACAACGATACATGTGTAAATACATAGACCACAACGTGTCCTTGGTAAGCCTCTAGTTACTGGCTCGTTGATCAACAGATGGTCAAGGTTTCCTGGCCATGGACATTGGATGTCATTGATAATGAGATCACATCATTAGGAGAATGATGTGATGGACAAGACCCAATCCTAAGCCTAGCACAAGATCGTGTAGTTCGTAATGCTAGAGCTTTTCCAATGTCAAGTATCTTTTCCTTAGACCATGAGGTTGTGCAACTCCTGGATACCGTAGGAATACTTTGGGTGTGCCAAACGTCACAACGTAACTGGGTGGCTATAAAGGTACACAACGGGTATCTTCGAAAGTGTCTGTTGGGTTGGCACGAATCGAGACTGGGATTTGTCACGCCGTATGACGGAGAGGTATCTCTGGGCCCACTCGGTAATACATCATCATAATGAGCTCAATGTGACTAAGGATTTAGTCACGGAATGATGGATTACGGAACGAGTAAAGAAACTTGCCATTACGAGATTGAACAAGGTATCGGTATACCGACGATCGAATCTCGGGCAAGTACTATACCGATAGACAAAGGGAATAGCATACGGGATTAAGTGAATCCTTGACATCATGGTTCATCCGATGAGATCATCGAGGAACATGTAGGAACCAACATGGGTATCTAGATCCCGCTGTTGGTTATTGACCGGAGAGTCGTCTCGGTCATGTCTACGTGTCTCCCGAACCCGTAGGGTCTACACACTTAAGGTTCGGTGACGCTAGGGTTGTAGAGATATATGCACATGGTAACCCGAATGTTGTTCGGAGTCCCGGATGAGATCCCGGACGTCACGAGGAGTTTCGGAATGGTCCAGAGGTAAAGAATGATATATAGGAAGTCCAGTTTCGGCCATCGGGAGAGTTCCAGGGGTCACCGGTAGTGTACCGGGACCACCGAAAGGGTCCCGGGGATCCACCGGGTGGGGCCACCCATCTCGGAGGGCCCCATGGGCCGTAGGGGGAGGGGGACCAGCCCATAGTGGGCTGGCGCACCCCCTTGGCCCTCTCCCCTGCGCCTAGGGTTGGAAACCCTAGGGGTGGGGGGCGCCCCCCTTGCCTTGGGGGGCATGGCTCCCCCTCTGGCCGCCGCCCCCCCTAGGATATCCCATCTCCTAGGGCCGGCGCCTCCCTGGCCCCTATATATAGTGGGGGGACAGAGGGCAGCCGCAACCTCAGCCCCTGGCGCCTCTCCC
>LR738709.1:122627323-122665141 GCA_902687465.1 Secale cereale | reverse complement strand
CGCGGGTCCTTGGCGAAGCCGTGCAGCTTTTCCCGTTGCATCCACCACCACGCTGTTGTGCTGCTGGATCTCCATCAACCTCTCCTCCCCCCTTGCTGGATCAAGAAGGAGGAGACATCGCTGCACCGTACGTGTGTTGTACGTGGAGGTGTCGTCCGTTCGGCGCTGGGATCATCGGTGATAGGGATCACGACGAGTATGCCTCCATCATCCACGTTCTCTTGAATGCTTCCGCTCGCGATCTACAAAGGGTATGTAGATGCACTCCTTTATGCTCGTTGCTAGATGACTCCTTAGATTGATCTTGGTGAAGCGTAGGAATTTTTTTGAATTCTGATACGTTCCCCAACACTATGATATATCTAGCATGGACACTTGTTCAGAACTCTAAGTAATTCTTGTTGACGTGAAAAGCATACCACCCAAAATAATTTTATCTCTCAATTTAAGCTTTGAGCTCTAGCACCTCTACAAATCCCTACTCCCCTCTGCGAAGGGCCTATCTTTTACTTTATGCAATTTTTACTTTTATTTTGAGTCTCCATCTTCTCTTATAAAGCACCAACTACGGAACACTATTATCACACTTGAGCATTTGATGTAGCTAATATTTGGATGTGTTGCATAAATCGATCAATAATTGAGCATGGTGGGCTAGGGATAACTTGCTTTAGTATTGATATTTTGAAAGACATGGTTGTTTGTTGATATGCTTGAGTATTGAAGTCCTCATGTCAAAACTAGACTATTGCTTTGAACCGTATAAAAGTCCAAATGTCCATGCTATAAAGAAAAGAATATGTGATGAACATGATAGGCAGCATTCCACATCAAAAATTCTAAGCTTGGGGATGCTGATACGTCTGCAACGTATCTATAAATTTTAATTGTTCCATGTTGTTATATTATCATTTCTTGGATGTTTTACAATCATTTTATATCATTTTATATCGTTTTTTGGGACTAACCTATTGACATAGTGCCAAGTGCCAGTTGTTGTTTTCTGCTTGTTGTTTACATCGCAGAAAATCAATATCAAACGGAGTCCAAATGCAGCGAAACTTTTTGTGGATTTTTTTGGACCAGAAGACATCCAATGGCCCCCCAAGCACGCCCAGGTGGGTTGTGCCCACCTCGGTGGCCTCCCGCACCGCCTCTTCGCTCTATAAATACCCCTATACTCAGAAAACCCTAGGGGAGTCGACAGAATTTTGTTCGAGCCACCGCAAGTTCCAGAACCACGAGATCGAATCTATAGCCCTTTTCCGGCACTCCGCTGGAGGGGAAAACGATCATGGAGGGGTTCATCATACTCATTGGTGCCTCTCCAATGATGCGTGAGTAGTTTACCTCAGATCTACGGGTCCGTAAGAAGTAGCTAGATGGCTTCTTCTCTCTTTGTTCTCAATACAACGGTCTCTTGAAGATCTATTTGATGTAATGACTTTTTGCGATGTGTTTGTTGGGATCCGATAAATTGTGAGTTTATGATCAGATTTGCCTTGATTTAATATCCATTCTTGATTATTATAGCCTCGTATTTCTTATCCAATCTTTGGGTTTTGTTTGGCCAACTTGATCTATTTATCTTGTAATGGGAAGAGGTGCTTTGTAATGGGTTCGAGCTTGTGGTGTCCTTTCCTAGTGACAGAAGGGGCAGCAAGGCACGCATGTATCATTGTTATTAAGGTTAAAAAGATGGGGTCTATTCCTACATGAATAGATCTTGTCTACATCATGTCATCGTTCTTATTGCATTACTCCATTTGTCCATGAACTTAATACACTAGATGCATGCTGGATAGCGGTCGATGTGTGAAGTAATAGTAGTAGATGCACGCAGGAGTCGGTCTACTAATCTTGGACGTGATGCCTATATACATGATCATTGTCTTGGATATCGTCGTAATTATTTGCTTTTCTATCAATTGCCCAACAGTAATTTGTCTACCCACCATATGCTATTTTCTCGAGAGAAGCCACTAGTGAAATCTAGGGCCCCCGGGTCTATTTTCCAATCATATACTTTCAGATCTATATTGCCATTTGCCTTTTTTCTTTATTTGCAACTTTTATCTTTAGATCTGTATTATCAAAAAAAACAAAAATATCTTGCTGCATTTTATTTGCTTTTATTTGCATCTTTCGATCTACTACAATTTTATCCTATCCTTACGTCACTTTTTGGCATCGTTACCCAGAAGGGATTGAAAACCTATTTAACGCGTCGGGTTGCAAGTATTTGTTCTTTGTGTGCATGTACCATTTACATAGTGTTGCGTGGTTCTCCTACTGGCTCGATAACATTGGTCTCATCACTGAGGGAAATACCTTACCATTGTTGTGATGCATCCTCGCTTATTCCTTGGGGAAACACCAACGCATCTCAAGCGAGATCAAGCACCTCTACAAATCCCTACTTCCCTCCTCGAAGGGCCTATCTATTTACTTTATGCAATTTTTATTTTTATTTTGAGTCTCATCTTCTCTTATAAAGCACCAACTACAAAACACTATTATCACACTTGAGCATTGGATGTAGTTAATATTTGAATGTGTTGCATGAATGGATCAATGATTGAATATGATGGGCTAGGGATAACTTGCTTTAGCATTGATATTTTGAAAGGACATTGTTGCTTGTTGATATGCTTGAGTATTGAAATATTCATGTCAAAACTAGACTATTATTTTGAACCATTTAAAAGTCCAAATGTCCATGCTACAAAAGGAAAAAAATATGTAATGAACATGTTAGGAAGCATTCCATATGAAAAAGTCTATTTTTATCATTTACCCACTCGAGGACGAGCAGAAATTAAGCTTGCGATGCTGATACGTCTCCAATGTATCTATGTTTTTTGATTGTTCCATGCTGTTATAATATCATTTTCGGATGTTTTACAATCATTTTATAGCAACTTTATATCATTAATTGGGACTAACCTATTGACATGGTTGTTGGGGAACGTAGCAGAATTCAAAAAAAAATCCTACGCTTCACCAAGATCAATCTAAGGAGTCATCTAGCAACAAGCATAAAAGAGTGCATCTACATACCCTTTGTAGATCGCGAGCGGAAGCGTTCAAGAGAACGTGGATGATGGAGTCGTACTCGTCGTGATCCCTATCACCGATGATCCCAGCGCCGAACGGACGGCACCTCCGCGTTCAACACACGTACGGTACAGCGACGTCTCCTCCTTCTTGATCCAGCAAGGGGGGAGGAGAGGTTGATGGAAATCCAGCAGCCCGACGGCATGGTGGTGGATGCAACGGGAAAAACTTCAGGGCTTCGCCAAGAACCCGCGGGAGGAGGGAGAGGTGTAACGGGGGGGAAGAGGCGCCAGGAGCTGAGGTGCGGCTACCCTCTCTTCCCCCACTATATATAGGGGCTACGGGGGCGCCCGCCCTAGGAGATGGGATCTCCAAGGGGGGCGGCGGCCAGAAGGGAGCCTTGCCCCCCAAGGCAAGGGGGGCGCCCCCCACCCCTAGGGTTCCCAACCCCAGGCGCAGGGGGGAGGCCCAAGGGGGTGCGCCAGCCCACTATGGGCTGGTCCCCCTCCCCCTACGGCCCATGGGGCCCTCCGGGATGGGTGGCCCCACCCGGTGGACCCCCGGGACCCTTCCGGTACACTACCGGTGACCCCCGGAACTCTCCCGATGGCCGAAACTGGACTTCCTATATATAATTCTTTACCTCCGGACCATTCCAGAACTCCTCGTGGCGTCCGGGATCTCATCCGAGACTCCTAACAACATTCGGGTTATCGTGTGCATATATCTCTACAACCCTAGCGTCACCGAACCTTAAGTGTGTAGACCCTACGGGTTCGGGAGACACGTGGACATGACCGAGACGACTCTCCGGTCAATAACCAACAACAGGATCTGGATACCCATGTTGGTTCCCACGTGTTCCTCGATGATTTCATTGGATGAACCACGATGTCAAGGATTCACTTAATCCCGTATGCAATTCCCTTTGTCTATCGGTATAGTACTTGCCCGAGATTCGATCGTCGGTATACTGATACCTTGTTCAATCTCGTCATAGCAAGTCTCTTTACTCATTTCGTAATATATCATCCCGTGACTAACTCCTTAGTCACATTGAGCTCATTATGATGATGTCTTACCGAGTAGGCCCAGAGATACCTCTCCGTCATACGGAGTGACAAATCCCAGTCTCGGTTCGTGCCAACTTAACAGACACTTTCGGAGATACCTGTTGCATACCTTTATAGCCACCCAGTTACGTTGTGACGTTTGGCACACCCAAAGTATTCCGACGGTATCCGGGAATTGCACAACCACATGGTCTAAGGAAAAGATACTTGACATTGGAAAAGCTTAAGCATTACGAACTACACGATCTTGTGCTAGTCTTAGGATTGGGTCTTGTCCATCACATCATTCTCCTAATGATGTGTCCTGTTATCAATGACATCCAATGTCCATGTCCAGGAAACAGTGACCATCAGTTGATCAACGAGCTAGTAACAAGAGGCTTACTAGGGACACGTTGTGGTCTATGTATTCACACATGTATCATTGTTTCCGTACAATACAATTCAAGCATGAATAACAGACAATTATCATGAACAAGGAAATATAATAATAACCCTTTTATTATTGCCTCTAGGGCATATTTCCAATAGTCTCCCACTTGCACTAGAGTCAATAATCTAGTTACATTGTGATGAATCGAACACCCATAGAGTTCTGGTGTTGATCATGTTTTGCTCGTGGAAGACGTTTAGTCAACGGATCTGCGACATTCAGATCTGTATGCACTTTACAAATATCTATGTCTCCATCTTGAACATAATTCCGGATGGAGTTCAAACGGCGCTTGATGTGCTTGGTCTTCTTGTGAAACTTGGGCTCCTTGGCAATGGCAATAGCTCCAGTGTTATCACAGAAGAGAGTCATTGGGCTTGTCGCGCTTGGAATGACTCCTAGGTCGGTGATGAACTCCTTCATCCAGACTCCTTCCTGCGCTGCTTCGCAAGCAGCTATGTACTCCGCTTCACATGTAGAATGCGCCACGACGCTCTGCTTGCAACTGCACCAGCTGACTGCCCCACAATTCAAAATATACATGTATCCGGTTTGTGACTTGGAGTCATCCAGATCTGTGTCGAAGCTAGCATCGATGTAACCCTTTACGAAGAGCTCTTCGTCACCTCCATAAACGAGAAACATATCCTTAGTCCTTTTGAGGTACTTCGGGATGTTCTTGACCGCTGTCCAGTGTTCCATACCGGGATCACTTTGGTACCTCCCTACCAAACTTATGGCAAGGTTCACATCAGGTCTGGTACATAGCATGGCATACATAATAGAACCTATGGCTGAGGCATATGGGATGACACTCATCTTTTCTCTATCTTCTGCCGTGGTCGGGGATTGAGCCGTGCTCAATCTCATACCTTGCAATACAGGCAAGAACCCTTTCTTGGACTGATCCATATTGAACTTCTTCAATATCTTATCAAGGTATGTGCTTTGTGAAAGACCAATGAGGCGTCTCGATCTATCTCTATAGATCTTGATGCCTAATATGTAAGCAGCTTCTCCAAGGTCCTTCTTCGAAAAACTCTTATTCAAGTAGGCCTTTATGCTTTCCAAGAATTCTATATCATTTCCCATCAGCAGTATATCATCCACATATAATATGAGAAATGCTACAGAGCTCCCACTCACTTTCTTGTAAATACAGGCTTCTCCCCAAGTCTGTATAAAACCAAACGCTTTGATCACATCATTAGAGCAAATATTCCAACTCCGAGATGCTTGCACCAGCCCATAGATAGAGCGCTGGAGCTTGCATACCTTGTTAGCATTCTCAGGATGGACAAAACCTTCCGGCTGCATCATATACAGTTCTTCCTTGAGGAAGCCATTAAGGAATGCCGTTTTGACGTCCATTTGACATATCTCATATTCATAGTATGCGGCAATTGCTAACATGATTCGGACGGACTTCAGCATCGCTACGGGAGAGAAAGTCTCGTCGTAGTCTATCCCTTAAACTTGTCGATAACCTTAAGCGACAAGCCGAGCCTTATAGATGGTCACATTACCATCTCCGTCAGTCTTCTTCTTAAATATCCATTTATTTTCTATGGCGTGCCGATCATCGGGCAAGTCCACCAAAGTCCATACTTTGTTTTCATACATGGATCTTATCTTGGATTTCATGGCTTCAAGCCATTTGTTGGAATCCGGGCCCGCCATCGCTTCTTCATAGTTCGAAGGTTCACCATTGTCTAACAACATGATTTCCATGACAGGATTGTCGTACCACTCTGGTGCGGAACGTGTCCTTGTGGACCTTCGAAGTTCAGTAGTAACTTGATCTGGATCTTCATGATCATCATCATTAACTTCCTCCTCTGTCGGTGCAGGCACCTCAAGAACAATTTCCCGCGCTGTGCTACTTTCTGGTTCGGGAGGGTTGACTGTCACCTCTTCAAGTTCTACTTTCCTCCCACTCACTTCTTTCGAGAGAAACTCTTTCTCCAGAAAGGATCCATTCTTGGCAACGAAGACCTTGCCTTCGGATCTGAGGTAGAAGTGAAGGAAATATTCCCTAGAGGCAATAATAAAGATGTTATTTGTATTTCCTTATATCATGATAAATGTCTTTTATTCATGCTAGAATTGTATTCACCGGAAACTTAGTACATGTGTGGATACATAGACAAAACAGTATGTCCCTAGTATGCCTCTACTAGACTAGCTCATTGATCAAAGATGGTTATGTTTCCTAGCCATAGACATGAGTTGTCATTTGATCAACGGGATCACATCATTAGGAGAATGATGTGATGGACAAGACCCATCCGTTAGCATAGCACTATGATCGTTTAGTTTTACTGCTATTGCTTTCTTCATGACTTATACATGTTCCTATGACTATGAGATTATGCAACTCCCGAATACCGTAGGAACACCTTGTGTGCTATCAAACGTCACAACGTAACTGGGTGATCATAAAGATGCTCTACAGGTGTCTCCGAAAGTATTCGTGGTGTTGGCATAGATCAAGATTAGGATTTGTCACTCCGAGTGTCGGAGAGGTATCTCTGGGCCCTCTCGGTAACACACATCACAATAAGCCTTGCAAGCAAAAGACTAATGAGTTAGTCACGAGATGATGTGTTACGGAACGAGTAAAGAGACTTGCCGGTAACGAGATTGAACTAGGTATAGAGATACCGACGATCGAATCTCGGGCAAGTAACATACTGATGACAAAAGGAACAACGTATGTTGTTATGCGGTTTTGACCGATAATAGATCTTCGTAGAATATGTAGGAGCCAATATGAACATCCAGGTTCCGCTATTGGTTATTGACCGGAGATGAGTCTCGGTCATGTCTACATAGTTCTCGAACCCGTAGGGTCCGCACGCTTAACGTTTGATGACGATCGGTATTATGAGTTTATGAGTTTTGATGTACCGAAGGTAGTTCGGAGTCCCGGATGAGATCACGGACATGATGAGGAGTCTCGGAATGTCCGAGACATAAAGATTGATATATTGGACGACTATATTCGGACACCGGAAGTGTTCCGGAAAAGTTTCGGATTTAACAGGATTGCCGGAGGGGGTTACCGGAACCCCCTACGAGGGGGGATGGTCCATAGTGGGCCTTAAGGGAAAGAGAGAGGCAGCCCAAAGGGCTGGCCGGCGCCCCACCTAGGATTCCTAGTTGGACTAGGATTGGGGGGGGCGCCACCTCTCCTTTTTCCTTTCCCTCTCTTCCTTCTTTTGGTGATTCCTACTAGGAATAGGATTGCAATCCTATTCCTAGTAGGATTGCAACCCTAGCTGCACCAAACAAGGGCCGGCCGGCCTCCCACCTTGCTCCTTTATATACGGGGGCAGGGGGGCACCCAAGGACACACAAGTTGAATTGTTCCAGCCGTGTGCGGTGCCCCCCTCCACAGAAACACACCTCGGTCATACCGTTGCAGTGCTTAGGCGAAGCAGTGCGCCGGTAAATACATCATATCCGTCACCACGCCGCCGTGCTGACGAAACTCTCCCGTGAAGCTCAACTGGATCAAGAGCTCATGGGACATCATCAAGCTGAACGTGTGCTGAACGCGGAGGTGCCGTACGTTCGGTGCTTGATCGGTTGAATCGCGAAGAAGTTCGACTACATCAACCGCGTCACTTGACGCTTCCGCTTCCGGTCTACGAGGGAACGTAGACACACTCTTCCCTCTCGTTGCTATGCATCTGGTAGATAGATCTTGCGTGATCGTAGGAAAATTTTAAAATACTACGTTCCCCAACAGTGGCATCATGAGCCAGGTCTATGCATAGATGATATGCACGAGTAGAACACAATGAGTTGTGGGCGATACTAGTCATACTGCTTACCAGCATGTTATACTTTGCTTCGGCGGTATTGTGAGATGAAGCGGCCCGGACCGACATTACGCGTACGCTTACGCGAGACTGGTTTCACCATTACGAGCACTCGTTGCTTAAAGGTGACTGGCGGGTGTCTGTCTCTCTCACTTTAGCTGAATCAAGTGTGGCTACGCCCGGTCCTTGTGAAGGTTAAAACAGCACATACTTGACGAAACATCGTTGTGGTTTTGTATACGTAGGTAAGAACGGTTCTTGCTAAAGCCCGTAGCAGCCACGTAAAACTTGCAACAACAAAGTAGAGGACGTCTAACTTGTTTTTGCAGGGCATGTTGTGATGTGATATGGTCAAGACATGATGAGTTATACGGTTTTGTATGAGATGATCATGTTTTGTAATGTTATCAGCAACTGGCAGGAGCCATATGGTTGTCGCTTTATTGTATGAAATGCAATCGCCATGTAATTGCTTTACTTTATCACTAAGCGGTAGCGATAGTCGTAGAAGCAATAGTTGACGAGACGACAACGATGCTACGATGGAGATCAAGGTGTCACGCCGGTGACGAAGGTGATCATGAAGGTGCTTTGGAGATGGAGATCAAAAGCACAAGATGATGATGGCCATATCATGTCACATATTTTGATTGCATGTGATGTTTATCTTATTATGCTTCTTATTTTGCTTAGAACGACGGTAGCATTATAAGATGATCCCTTACTAAATTTCAAGGTATAAGTGTTCTCCCTGAGTATGCACCGTTGCGAAAGTTCGTTGTGCCGAGACACCACGTGATGATCGGGTGTGATAAGCTCTACGTTCAAATACAACGGGTGTAAGCCAGTTTTGCACACGCAGAATACTCGGGTTAAACTTGACGAGCCTAGCATATGCAGATATGGCCTCGGAACACTGGAGACCGAAAGGTCGAGCGTGAATCATATAGTAGATATGATCAACATAAGATGTTCACCATTGAAACTACTCCATCTCACGTGATGATCGTGAAGGAAATATGCCCTAGAGGCAATAATAAAGATGTTATTTGTATTTCCTTATATCATGATAAATGTCTTTTATTCATGCTAGAATTGTATTAACCGGAAACTTAGTACATGGGTGGATACATAGACAAAACAGTATGTCCCTAGTATGCCTCTACTAGACTAGCTCATTGATCAAAGATGGTTATGTTTCCTAGCCATAGACATGAGTTGTCATTTGATCAACGGGATCACATCATTAGGAGAATGATGTGATGGACTAGACCCATCCGTTAGCATAGCACTATGATCGTTTAGTTTTACTGCTATTGCTTTCTTCATGACTTATACATGTTCCTATGACTATGAGATTATGCAACTCCCGAATACCGTAGGAACACCTTGTGTGCTATCAAACGTCACAACATAACTGGGTGATCATAAAGATGCTCTACAGGTGTCTCCGAAAGTATTCGTGGTGTTGGCATAGATCAAGATTAGGATTTGTCACTCCGAGTGTCGGAGAGGTATCTCTGGGCCCTCTCGGTAACACACATCATAATAAGCCTTGCAAGCAAAAGACTAATGAGTTAGTCATGAGATGATGTGTTACAGAACGAGTAAAGAGACTTGCCGGTAATGAGATTGAACTAGGTATAGAGATACCGACGATCGAATCTCGGGCAAGTAACATACTGATGACAAAGGGAACAACGCATGTTGTTATGCGGTTCGACCGATAAAGATCTTCGTAGAATATGTAGGAGCCAATATGGGCATCCAGGTTCCGCTATTGGTTATTGACCAGAGAAGTGTCTCGGTCATGTCTACATAGTTCTCGAACCCGTAGGGTCTGCACGCTTAAACGTTCGTTGACGATATAGTATTTAATGAGTTATGTATGTTGGTGACTGAATGTTATTCGGAGTTCCGGATGTGATCATGGACATGACGAGGAACTCTGGAATGGTCCGGAGATAAAGATTAATATATGGGATAATAGTGTTTGACCTCCGGAAGGGTTTCGGAATTCACCGAAAGGAGTTCCGGATGTTTCCCGAAGTGTTTGGGTACGAGAACACTTTATTTGGGCCAAAAGGGAAAGCACACAAGGTTTTTGGAAGGCGCAAAAGGAAGTTTTGCGGAGTCCGGGGGCCAGACGCCAGGGTCCCTGGCGTCTGGGACCAGACGCCGGGAACCCTGGCGTCTGGCCCTGGAGTCCGAGAAGGACTCTTGCCTTTTGGGTGAAACCGACTTTGTGAAGGCTTTTACTCCAAGTTTCGACCCCAAGGCTCAACATATAAATAGAGGGGTAGGGCTAGCACCCAAGAGACATCAAGATACACCAAGCCGTGTACCGGCTACCCCGACCCTCTAGTTTATCCTCCGTCTAGTTTCTGTAGTGCTTGGCGAAGCCCTGCAGAGATTGTTCTTCATCAACAACCGTCACCACGTCGTCGTGCTGCCGGAACTCATCTACTACTTCGCCCGTCTTGCTGGATCAAGAAGGCGAGGACGTCATCGAGCTGAACGTGTGCTGAACGCGGAGGTGCCGTCCGTTCGGTACTAGATCGGGACGGATCGTGAAGGTGCACGACTACATCAACCGCGTTGATAAACGCTTCCGCTTTCGGTCTACGAGGGTACGTAGACAGACTCTCCCCTCTCGTTGATATGCATCTAGTAGATAGATCTTGCGTGATCGTAGGAAAATTTTGAAAATACTACGTTCCCCAACAGTGGCATCATGAGCCAGGTCTATGCGTAGATGATATGCACGAGTAGAACACAATGAGTTGTGGGCGATACTAGTCATACTGCTTACCAGCATGTCATACTTTGCTTCGGCGGTATTGTGAGATGAAGCGGCCCGGACCGACATTACGCGTATGCTTACGCGAGACTGGTTTCACCGTTACGAGCACTCATTGCTTAAAGGTGACTGGCGGGTGTCTGTCTCTCTCACTTTAGCTGAATCAAGTGTGGCTATGCCCGGTCCTTGTGAAGGTTAAAACAGCACATACTTTACGAAACATCGTTGTGGTTTTTGTATACGTAGGTAAGAACGGTTCTTGCTAAGCCCGTAGCAGCCACGTAAAACTTGCAACAACAAAGTAGAGGACGTCTAACTTGTTTTTGCAGGGCATGTTGTGATGTGATATGGTCAAGACATGATGAGTTATACGGTTTTGTATGAGATGATCATGTTTTGTAAAGTTATCGGCAACTGGCAGGAGCCATATGGTTGTCGCTTTATTGTATGAAATGCAATCGCCATGTAATTGCTTTACTTTATCACTAAGCGGTAGCGATAGTCGTAGAAGCAATAGTTGGCGAGACGACAACGATGCTACGATGGAGATCAAGGTGTCGCGCCGGTGACGAAGGTGATCATGACGGTGCTTTGGAGATAGAGATCAAAAGCACAAGATGATGATGGCCATATCATGTCACATATTTTGATTTGCATGTGATGTTTATCTTATTATGCTTCTTATGTTGCTTAGAACGACGGTAGCATTATAAGATGATCCCTTACAAAATTTTAAGGTACAAGTGTTCTCCCTGAGTATGCACCGTTGCAAAAGTTCTTCGTGCTGAGACACCACGTGATGATCGGGTGTGATAAGATCTACGTTCAAATACAACGGGTGTAAGCCAGTTTTGCACACGCAGAATACTCGGGTTAAACTTGACGAGCCTAGCATATGCAGATATGGCCTCGGAACACTGGAGACCGAAAGGTCGAGCGTGAATCATATAGTAGATATGATCAACATAAGATGTTCACCATTGAAACTACTCCATCTCACGTGATGATCGGACATGGTTTAGCTGATTTGGATCACGTGATCATTTAGATGACTAGAGGGTTGTCTATCTAAGTGGGAGTTCTTAAGTAATATGAATAAATTGAACTTTAATTTATCATGAACTTAGTCCTGTTAGTATTAGCATATCTATTTTGTAGATCAATAGCTCGCGATGTTGCTCCCCGTTTATTTTTTATATGTTCCTAGAGAAAACTAAGTTGAAAGATGTTAGTAGCAATGATGCGGAATTGTTCCGTGATCTGAGGATTATCCTCATTGCTGCACAGAAAAATTATGTCCTTGATGCACCGCTAGGTGACAGACCTATTGCAGGAGCAGATGCAGACGTTATGAACGTTTTGACAAAAGCTCGGTATGATGACTACTTGATAGTTTAAGTGCACCATGCTTTACGGCTTAGAACCGGGACTTCAAAAACGTTTTGAATGCCACGGAGCATATAAGATGTTCCAAGAGTTGAAATTAGTATTTCATACTCATGCCCGTGTCGAGAGGTATGAGACCTCTGACAGTACTTTGCCTACAAGATGGAGGAGAATAGCTCAACCAGTGAGCATGTGCTCAGATTGTCTGGGTACTACAATTGCTTGAATCAAGTGGGAGTTGATCTTCCAGATAAGATAGTAATTGACAATGTTCTCTAGTCACTACCACCAAGTTAGTAGAACTTCGTGATGAACTATAATATGCAAGGGATGACGAAAGTAATTCCCGAGCTCTTCGCGATGCTGAAATCGGCGAAGGTAGAAATCAAGAAAGAGCATCAAGTGTTGATGGTTAACAAGACCACTTGTTTCAAGTAAAGGGCAAAGGGATAGAAGGGGAACTTCAAGAAGAATGACAAGCAAGTTGTCACTCCCGTGAAGAAACCCAAAGCTAAACTCAAGCCTGAAACTAAGTGCTTCTACTGCAAAGGAAATGGTCACTGGAAGTGAAACTGCCCTAGATACTTGGCGGATAAGAAGGATGGCAAAGTGAACAAAGGTATATTTGATATACAGATTATTGATGTGTATTTTACTAGTGTTCATAGCAACCCCTCGGTATTTGATACTGGTTTAGTTGCTAAAGAGTAGTAACTCGAAATGGGAGTTGCATAATGAACAGAAACTAGTTAAAGGATGAAGTGACGATGTGTATTGGAAGTAGTTCCAAGATTGATATGATCATCATCGCACAATCCCTATACTTTCGGGATTAGTGTTAAACCTAAATAAGTCTTATTTGGTGTTTGTGTTGAACATGAATATGATTTGATCATGTTTATTGCAATACGGTTATTCATGTAAGTTAGAGAATAATTGTTGTTCTGTTTACATGAATAAAACCTTCTATGGTCATACACCCGATGAAAATGGTTTGTTGGATCTCGATCGTGTGATACACATATTCATAATATTGAAGCCAAAAGATGCAAGGTTAATAATGATAGTGCAACTTATTTGTGGCACTGCCGTTTAGGTCATATTGGTGTAAAGCACATGAAGAAACTCCATAGTGATGGACTTTTGGAATCACTTGATTATGAATCACTTGGTGCTTGCGAACCATGCCTCATGGGCAAGATGACTAAAACTCCGTTCTCCGGAACTGTGGAGCGAGCAACAGAGTTGTTGGAGATCATACATACAGATGTATGTGGACCAATGAGTGTTGAAGCTCGCGGCGGGTATCGTTATTTTCTGACCTTCACTGATGATTTGAGCAGATATGGGTATATCTACTTAATGAAGCACAAGTCTGAAACATTTGAAAAGTTCAAAGAATTTCAGAGTGAAGTGGAGAATCATCGTAACAAGAAAATAAGAGTTTCTACGATATGATCGTATAGGTAAAATATTTGAGTTAGCGAGTTTGGCGTTCAGTAAAAACAATGTGAAATAGTTTCACTACTCACGCCACCTGGAACACCACAGTGTAATGGAGTGTCCGAATGTCATAACCGTACTTTATTAGATATGGTGCGATCAATGATGTCTCTTACCGATCTACCACTATTGCTTTTGGGGTTATGCATTAGAGACAGCTACATTCACGTTAAATAGGGCACCATCTTAATCCGTGGAGATGACACTGTATGAACTATGGTTTGACGAGAAACCTAAGCTGTCATTTCTTTAAGTTTGGTACTGCGATGCTTATGTGAAAAAGTTTCAACATGATAACCTCGAACCCAAATCGGAGAAGTAAATCTTCGTAGGATACCTAAAAGAAACTGTTGGGTACACCTTCTATCACAGATCCGAAGGCAAGGTCTTTGTTGCTAAGAGTGGATCCTTTCTAGAGAAGGAGTTTCTCTCGAAAGAAGTGAGTGGGAGGAAAGTAGAACTTGATGAGGTAATTGTACCTTCTCCCGAATTGGAAAGTGGAACATCACAGAAACTAGTTCCAGTGATTCCTACACCAATTAGTGAGGAAGCTAATGATGTAGATCATGAAACTTCAGATCAAGTTTCTGCTGAATGTCGTAGATCAACCAGAGTACGTTCAGCACCTGAGTGGTACGGCAACCTAGTTCTGGAAGTCATGTTACTAGACCATGATGAACCTGCGAACTATGAGGAAGCAATGATGAGCCCAGATTCCGCAAAATGGCTTGAGGCCATGAAATCTGAGATGGGATCCATGTATGAGAACAAAGTATGGACTTTGGTTGACTTGCCCGATGATCGACAAGCCATCGAAAATAAATGGATCTTCAAGAGGAAGACCGACGCTGACGGTAATGTTACTGTTTACAAAGCTCGACTTGTTGCGAAAGGTTTTCGACAAGTTCAAAGAGTTGACTACGATGAGACTTTCTCACCCGTAGTGATGCTTAAGTCTGTCCGAATCATGTTAGCAATTGCCGCATTTTATGAAAACTGGCAAATGGGTAACAAAACTGCATTCTTTAATGGATTTATTAAAGAAGAATTGTATATGATGCAACCAGAAGGTTTTGTCAATCCTAAAAGTACTAACAAAATGTGCAAGCTCCAGCGATCCATCTATCGACTGGTGAAAGCATCTCAGAGTTGGAATATACGCTTTGATAAGTTGATCAAAGCATATAGATTTATACAGACTTGCGGTGAAGCCTGTATTTACAAGAAAGTGAGTGGGAGCACTACAACCTTTCTGATAAGTATATGTGAATGACATATTGTCGATCGGAAATGATGTAGAATTTTTCTGGAAAGCATAAAGGAGTGTTTGAAAGGAGTTTTTCAAAGAAAGACCTTGGTGAAGCTGCTTACATATTGGGCATCAAGATCTATAGAGATAGATCAAGACGCTTGATAAGACTTTCGATGAGTACATACCTTGATAAGATTTTGAAGTAGTTCAAAATGGATCAGTCAAAGAAGGAGTTCTTGCCTGACTTGTAAGGTGTGAAGTTGAGTAAGACTCAAAGCCAGACCACAGCAGAAAAATATAGAGAGAATGAAAGTCATTCCCTATGCCTCAGCCATAGGTTCTATAAAGTATGCCATGCTATGTACCAAACATGTTGTGTACCTTGCCATGAGTTTGTCAAGGGGGTACAATAGTGATCCAGGAGTAGATCACTGTATAGCGGTCAAAATTATCCTTAGTAACTGGATGACTAAGGAAATGTTTCTCGATTATGGAGGTGATAAAGAGTTCGTCGTAAAGGGTTACGCCGATACAAGCTTTGACACTAAATCCAGACGACTCTAAGTATCAATCTGGATGCGTATTGAAAGTGGGCGCAATTAGCTAGAGTAGCTCTATGCAGAGCATTGTAGACATAGAAATTTGCGAAATACATACGGATCTGAATGTGACAGACCCGTTGACTAAACTTCTCTCACAAGCAAAACATGATCACACCTTATTACTCTTGGGTATTAATCACAGAGCGATGTGAACTAGATTATTGACTCTAGTAAACCCTTTGGGTGTTGGTCACATGGAGATGTGAACTATGGGTGTTATTCACATAACGATGTGAACTATCGGTATTAAATCACATGGTGATGTGAGCTAGATTATTGACTCTAGTTCAAGTGGGAGACTGAAGGAAATATGCCCTAGAGGCAATAATAAATATGTTATTTGTATTTCCTTATATCATGATAAATGTCTTTTATTCATGCTAGAATTGTATTAACCGGAAACTTAGTACATGTGTGGATACATAGACAAAACAGTATGTCCCTAGTATGCCTCTACTAGACTAGCTCATTGATCAAAGATGGTTATGTTTCCTAGCCATAGACATGAGTTGTCATTTGATCAACGGGATCACGTCATTAGGAGAATGATGTGATGGACTAGACCCATCCGTTAGCATAGCACTATGATCGTTTAGTTTTACTGCTATTGCTTTCTTCATGACTTATACATGTTCCTATGACTATGAGATTATGCAACTCCCGAATACCGTAGGAACACCTTGTGTGCTATCAAACGTCACAACATAACTGGGTGATCATAAAGATGCTCTACAGGTGTCTCCGAAAGTATCCGTGGTGTTGGCATAGATCAAGATTAGGATTTGTCACTCCGAGTGTCGGAGAGGTATCTCTGGGCCCTCTCGGTAACACACATCATAATAAGCCTTGCAAGCAAAAGACTAATGAGTTAGTCACGAGATAATGTGTTACGGAACAAGTAAAGAGACTTGTCGGTAACGAGATTGAACTAGGTATAGAGATACCGACGATCGAATCTCGGGCAAGTAACATACCGATGACAAAGGGAACAACGTATGTTGTTATGCGGTTCGACCGATAAAGATCTTCGTAGAATATGTAGGAGCCAATATGGGCATCCAGGTTCCGCTATTGGTTATTGGCCAGAGAAGTGTCTCGGTCATGTCTACATAGTTCTCGAACCCGTAGGGTCCGCACGCTTAAACGTTCGTTGACGATATAGTATTTAATGAGTTATGTATGTTGGTGACCGAATGTTATTCGGAGTCCCGGATGTGATCATGGACATGACGAGGAACTCTGGAATGGTCCGGAGATAAAGATTAATATATGGGATAATAGTGTTTGACCTCCGGAAGGGTTCCAGAATTCACCGAAAGGGGTTCCGGATGTTTCCCGAAGTGTTTGGGTACGAGAACACTTTATTTGGGCCAAAAGGGAAAGCACACAAGGTTTTTGGAAGGCGCAAAAGGAAGTTTTGCGGAGTCCAGGGGCCAGACGCCAGGGTCCCTGGCGTCTGGCCCTGGAGTCCGAGAAGGACTCTTGCCTTTCGGGTGAAACCGACTTTGTGAAGGCTTTTACTCCAAGTTTCGACCCCAAGGCTCAACATATAAATAGAGGGGTAGGGCTAGCACCCAAGAGACATCAAGATACACCAAGCCGTGTACCGGCTACCCCGACCCTCTAGTTTATCCTCCGTCTAGTTTCTGTAGTGCTTGGCGAAGCCCTGCAGAGATTGTTCTTCATCAACAACCGTCACCACGTCGTCGTGCTGCTGGAACTCATCTACTACTTCGCCTGTCTTGCTGGATCAAGAAGGCAAGGACGTCATCGAGCTGAACGTGTGCTGAACGCGGAGGTGCCGTACGTTCGGTACTAGATCGGGACGGATCGTGAAGGTGCACGACTACATCAACCGCGTTGATAAACGCTTCCGCTTTCGGTCTACGAGGGTACGTAGACACACTCTCCCCTCTCGTTGATATGCATCTAGTAGATAGATCTTGCGTGATCGTAGGAAAATTTTGAAAATACTACGTTCCCCAACAGATCGAACATGGTTTAGTTGATTTGGATCACGTGATCATTTAGATGACCGGAGGGATGTCTATCTAAGTGGGAGTTCTTAAGTAATATGATTAATTGAACTTTAATTTATCATGAACTTAGTCCTAGTAGTATTAGCATATCTATGTTGTAGATCAATAGCTCGCGATGTTGCTCCACGTTTATTTTTTATATGTTCCTAGAGAAAACCAAGTTGAAAGATGTTAGTAGCAATGATGCGGAATTGTTCCGTGATCTGAGGATTATCGTCATTGCTGCACAGAAGAATCATGTCCTTGATGCACCACTAGGTGACAGACCTATTGCAGGAGCAGATGTAGACGTTATGAACGTTTTGACAAAAGCTCGATATGATGACTACTTGATAGTTTAGTGCACCATGCTTTACGGCTTATAACCGGGACTTCAAAAACGTTTTGAAACGCCACGGAGCATATGAGATGTTCCAAGAGTTGAAATTAGTATTTCATACTCATGCCCGTGTCGAGAGGTATAAGACCTTTGACAGTACTTTGCCTACAAGATGGAGGAGAATAGCTCAACCAGTGAGCATGTGCTCAGATTGTCTAGGTAGTACAATTGCTTGAATCAAGTGGGAGTTAATCTTCCAGGTAAGATAGTAATTGACAAAGTTCTCTAGACACTATCACCAAGTTAGTAGAACTTCGTGATGAACTATAATATGCAAGGGATGACGAAAGTAATTCCCGAGCTCTTCACGATGCTGAAATCGGCGAAGGTAGAAATCAAGAAAGAGCATCAAATGTTGATGGTTAACCAGACCACTTGTTTCAAGTAAAGGGGAAAGGGATAGAAAGGGAACTTCAAGAAGAATGACAAGCAAGTTGTCACTCCCGTGAAGAAACCCAAAGCTAAACTCAAGCCTGAAACTAAGTGCTTCTACTGCAAAGGAAATGATCACTAGAAGTGGAACTGCCCTAGATATTTGGCGGATAAGAAGGATGGCAAAGTGAACAAAGGTATATTTGATATACAGATTATTGATGTGTATTTTACTAGTGTTCATAGCAACCCCTCGGTATTTGATATTGGTTCAGTTGCTAAAAAGTAGTAACTCGAAATGGGAGTTGCATAATGAACAGAAACTAGTTAAAGGATGAAGTGACGATGTGTATTGGAAATAGTTCCAAGATTGATATGATCATCATCGCACACTCCCTATACTTTCGGGATTAGTGTTGAACCGAAGTAAGTGTTATTTGGTGTTTGTGTTGAGCATGAATATGATTTGATCATGTTTATTGCAATACGATTATTCATGTAAGTTAGAGAATAATTGTTGTTCTGTTTACATGAATAAAACCTTCTATGGTCATACACCCAATGAAAATGGTTTGTTGGATCTCGATCGTGTGATACACACATTCATAATATTGAAGCCAAAAGATGCAAGGTTAATAATGATAGTGCAACTTATTTGTGGCACTGCCGTTTAGGTCATATTGGTGTAAAGCGCATGAAGAAACTCCATAGTGATGGACTTTTGGAATCACTTGATTATGAATCACTTGGTGCTTGCGAACCATGCCTCATGGGCAAGATGACTGAAACTCCGTTCTCCGGAACCGTGGAGCGAGCAACAGAGTTGTTGGAAATCATACATGCTGATGTATGCAGACCAATGAGTGTTGAAGCTCGCGGCAGGTATCGTTATTTTCTGACCTTCACTGATGATTTAAGCAGATATGGGTATATCTACTTAATGAAACACAAGTCTGAAACATTTGAAAAGTTCAAAGAATTTCAGAGTGAAGTAGAGAATCATCGTAACAAGAAAATAAAGTTTCTACGATCTGATCGTGGAGGAGAATATTTGAGTTACGAGTTTGGTCTTCATTTAAAACAATGTGGAATAGTTTCACAACTCACGCCACCTGGAACACCACAGCGTAATGGTGTATCCGAACGTCGTAACCATACTTTATTAGATATGGTACGATCGATGATGTCTCTTACCGATCTACCACTATCGTTTTTGGGGTTATGCATTAGAGACAGCTACATTCACGTTAAATAGGGCACCATCTAAATCTGTGGAGATGACACCGTATGAACTGTGGTTTGACGAGAAACCTAAGCTGTCATTTCTTTAAGTTTGGGACTGCGATGCTTATGTGAAAAAGTTTCAACATGATAAGATCGAACCCAAATCGGAGAAGTAAATCTTCATAGGATACCCAAAAGAGACTGTTGGGTACACCTTCTATCACAGATCTGAAGGCAAGATATTCATTGCTAAGAATGGATCCTTTCTAGAGAAGGAGTTTCTCTCGAAAGAAGTGAGTGGGAGGAAAGTATAACTTGATGAGGTAATTGTACCTTCTCCCGGATTGGAAAGTAGTACATCACAGAAAATTGTTCCAGTGATTCCTACACCAATCAGTGAGGAAGTTAATGATGATGATCATGAAACTTCGGATCAAATTTCTGCTGAACGTCGTAGATCAACCAGAGTACGTTCCGCACGAGAGTGGTACGGCAACCCAGTTCTGGTAATCATGTTACTAGACCATGATGAACCTACGAACTATGAGAAAGCGATGATGAGCCCATATTCCGCAAAATGGCTTGAAGCCATGAAATCTGAGATGGGATCCATGTATGAGAACAAAGTATGGACTTTGGTTGACTTGCCCGATGATCGGCAGGCCATCGAAAATAAATGGATCTTCAAGAGGAAGACCGACGCGGACGGTAATGTTACTGTTTACAAAGCTCGACTTGTTGCGAAAGGTTTTCGACAAGTTCAAGGAGTTGACTACGATGAGACTTTCTCACCTGTAGCGATGCTTAAGTCTGTCCGAATCATGTTAGCAATTGCCGCATTTTATGATTATGAAATCTGGCAAATGGATGTCAAAACTGCATTCCTGAATGGATATCTCAAAGAAGAGTTGTATATGATGCAACCAGAAGGTTTTGTCGATCCAAAAGGTACTAACAAAGTATGCAAACTCCAGCGATCCATCTATGGACTGGTGCAAGCATCTCGGAGTTGGAATATACGCTTTGATGAGGTGATCAAAGCATATGGTTTTATACAGACTTTTGGAGAAACCTGTATTTACAAGAAAGTGAGTGGGAGCTCTGTAGCATTTCTAATATTATATGTAGATGACATATTGTTGATTGGAAATGATATAGAATTTCTGGATAGCATAAAAGGATACTTGAATAAAAGTTTTTCAATGAAAGACCTCGGTGAAGCTGCTTATATATTAGGCATCAAGATCTATAGAGATAGATCAAGACGCTTAATTGGACTTTCACAAAGCACATACCTTGATAAGATTTTGAAGAAGTTCAAAATGGATCAGTCAAAGAAAAGGTTCTTGTGTGTATTACAAGGTATGAAGTTGAGTAAGACTCAATGCCCGACCACTGCAGAAGATAGAAAGAAAATGAAAGTCATTCCCTATGCCTCAGCCATAGGATCTATCATGTATGCAATGTTGTGTACCAGACCTGATGTGTGCCTTGCTATAAGTCTAGCAGGGAGGTACCAAAGTAATCCAGGAGTGGATCACTGTACAGCGGTCAAAATTATCCTTAGTAATTGGATGGCTAAGGAAATATTTCTCGATTATGGAGGTGATAAAGAGTTCGTCGTAAAGGGTTATGCCGATGCAAGCTTTGACACTAAATCCAGATGACTCTAAGTATCAATCTGGATGCGTATTGAAAGTGGGAGCAATTAGCTAGAGTAGCTCCATGCAGAGCATTGTAGACATAGAAATTTGCGAAATACATACGGATCTGAATATGACAGACCCGTTGACTAAACTTCTCTCACAAGCAAAACATGATCACACCTTATTACTCTTGGGTATTAATCACATAGCGATGTGAACTAGATTATTGACTCTAGTAAACCCTTTGGGTGTTGGTCACATGGTGATGTGAACTATGGGTGTTATTCACATAACGATGTATCGGTATTAAATCACATGGCGATGTGAGCTAGATTATTGACTCTAGTGCAAGTGGGAGACTGAAGGAAATATGCCCTAGAGGCAATAATAAAGATGTTATTTGTATTTCCTTATATCATGATAAATGTCTTTTATTCATGCTAGAATTGTATTAACCGGAAACTTAGTACATGTGTGGATACATAGACAAAACAGTATGTCCCTAGTATGCCTCTACTAGACTAGCTCATTGATCAAAGATGGTTATGTTTCCTAGCCATAGACATGAGTTGTCATTTGATCAACGGGATCACATCATTAGGAGAATGATGTTATGGACAAGACCCATCCGTTAGCATAGCACTATGATCGTTTAGTTTTACTGCTATTGCTTTCTTCATGACTTATACATGTTCCTATGACTATGAGATTATGCAACTCCTGAATACCGTAGGAACACCTTGTGTGCTATCAAACGTCACAACGTAACTGGGTGATCATAAAGATGCTCTACAGGTGTCTCCGAAAGTATTCGTGGTGTTGGCATAGATCAAGATTAGGATTTGTCACTCCGAGTGTCGGAGAGGTATCTCTGGGCCCTCTCGGTAACACACATCACAATAAGCCTTGCAAGCAAAAGACTAATGAGTTAGTCACGAGATGATGTGTTACGGAACGAGTAAAGAGACTTGCCGGTAACGAGATTGAACTAGGTATAGAGATACCGACGATCGAATCTCGGGCAAGTAACATACCGATGACAAAAGGAACAACGTATGTTGTTATGCGGTTTTGACCGATAATAGATCTTCGTAGAATATGTAGGAGCCAATATGAACATCCAGGTTCCGCTATTGGTTATTGACCGGAGATGAGTCTCGGTCATGTCTACATAGTTCTCAAACCCGTAGGGTCCGCACGCTTAACGTTTGATGACGATCGGTATTATGAGTTTATGAGTTTTGATGTACCGAAGGTAGTTCGGAGTCCCGGATGAGATCACGGACATGACGAGGAGTCTTGGAATGTCCGAGACATAAAGATTGATATATTGGACGACTATATTCGGACACCGGAAGTGTTCCGGAAAAGTTTCGGATTTAACGGGATTGCCGGAGGGGGTTACCGGAACCCCCTACGAGGGGGGATGGTCCATAGTGGGCCTTAAGGGAAAGAGAGAGGCAGCCCATAGGGCTGGCCGACGCCCCACCTAGGATTCCTAGTTGGATTAGGATTGGGGGGCGCCACCTCTCCTTTTTCCTTTCCCTCTCTTCCTTCTTTTGGTGATTCCTACTAGGAATAGGATTGCAATCCTATTCCTAGTAGGATTGCAACCCTAGCCGCACCAAACAAGGGCCGGCCGGCCTCCCCCCTTGCTCCTTTATATACGGGGGCAGGGGGGCACCCAAGGACACACAAGTTGAATTGTTCCAGCCGTGTGCGGTGCCCCCCTCCACAGAAACACACCTCGGTCATACCGTTGCAGTGCTTAGGCGAAGCCCTGCGCCGGTAAATAGATCATATCCGTCACCACGCCGCCGTGCTGACAAAACTCTCCCGTGAAGCTCAACTGGATCAAGAGCTCGTGGGACGTCATCAAGCTGAACGTGTGCTGAACGCGGAGGTGTCGTACGTTCGGTGCTTGATCGGTTGAATCGCGAAGAAGTTCGACTACATCAACCGCGTCACTTGACGCTTCCGCTTCCGGTCTACGAGGGTACGTAGACACACTCTTCCCTCTCGTTGCTATGCATCTGGTAGATAGATCTTGCGTGATCGTAGGAAAATTTTAAAATACTATGTTCCCCAACAAGAAGGTGTACCCAATCGCTTCCTTTGGGTATCCTATGAAGACGCATTTTTCCGATTTGGGTTCGAGCTTTTCAGGTTGAAGTTTCTTGACATAAGCATCGCAACCCCAAACTTTCAGAAACGACAGCTTAGATTTCTAGCCAAACCAAAGTTCATACGGTGTCGTCTCAACGGATTTTGACGGAGCCCTATTTAAAGTGAATGCGGCAGTCTCTAAAGCATATACCCAAAAAGATAGCGGTAAGTCGGTGAGAGACATCATAGATCGCACCATGTCCAACAAAGTACGATTTCGATGTTCGGACACACCATTATGCTAAGGTGTTCCGGGCGGTGCCAACTGTGAAACAATTCCACAATTCCTTAAGTGCGTGTCAAATTCGTGACTTAAATATTCACCCCCACGATCCGATCGTAAGAACTTTATTTTTCTGTCACGGTGATTCTCGACCTCATTATGGAATTCCTTGAACTTTTCAAAGGTCTCAGACTTGTGTTTCATCAAGTAGACATACCCATATCTACTAAAGTCATCTGTGAGGGTGAGAACATAACGATAGCCTCCGCGAGCTTCAACACTCATTGGACTGCACACATCGGTATGTATGATTTCCAATAAGTTGGTCGCTCGCTCCATTGTTCCGAAGAACGGAGTCTTGGTCATCTTGCCCAAGAGGCACGGTTCGCACGTGTCAAATGATTCATAATCAAGAGACTCTAGAAGTCCATCTGCATGGAGCTTCTTCATACGTTTGACGCCAATATGACCAAGGCGGCAATGCCACAAGTATGTGGGACTATCATGATCAACTTTACATCTTTTGGCATTCACACTATGAATATGTGTAACATCATGTTCGAGATTCATCAAGAATAAACCATTGACCAGCGGGGCATGACCATAAAACATATCTCTCATATAAATAGAACAACCATTATTCTCGGATTTAAATGAGTAGCCATCTCGCATTAAACGAGATCCACATACAATGTTCATGCTCAAAGCTGGTACTGAATAACAATTATTAAGGTTTAAAACTAATCCCGATGGTAGATGTAGAGGTAGCATGCCGACGGCGATCACATCGACCTTGGAACCATTCCCGACGCGCATCGTCACCTCATCCTTCGCCAGTCTCCGCTTATTCCGCAGCTCCTGCTTTGAGTTACAAATGTGAGCAACTGCACCGGTATCAAATACCCAGGAGCTACTACGAACGCTGGTAAGGTACACATCAATAACATGTATATCATATATACCTTTGACGTTGCCGGCCTTCTTATCTGCTAAGTATTTGGGGCAGTTCCGCTTCCAGTGACCCGTTCCCTTGCAATGAAAGCACTCAGTTTAAGGCTTGGGTCCATTCTTTGGCTTCTTCCCGGCAACCGGTTTACCGGGCGCGGCAACTCCTTTGCCGTCCTTCTTGAGGTTCTTATTACCCTTGCCTTTCTTGAACTTAGTGGTTTTATTGACCATCAACACTTGATGTTCTTTCTTAATATCCACCTCCGCTGATTTCAGCATTGAATACACCTCGGGAATGGACTTCTCCATCCCTTGCATATTGAAGTTCATCACGAAGCTCTTGTAGCTAGGTGGGAGCGACTGAAGGATTCTGTCAACGACCGCTTCGTCTGGGAGATTAATTCCCAACTGAGACAAGCGATTGTGCAACCCAGACAATTTGAGTATGTGCTCGCTGACAGAACTATTCTCCTCCATATTACAACTGTAGAATGCGTCGGAGACGTCATATCTCTCGACTCGGGCATGAGCTTGGAAAACCATTTTCAGCTCTTGGAACATCTCATATGCTCCGTGGTGCTCAAAACGCTTTTGGAGCCCCGATTCTAAGCTGTAAAGCATGCCGCACTGAACGAGGGAGTAATCATCACAACGTGACTGCCAGGCGTTCATAACGTCTTGGGCTGCCGGGAAAACGGGTGCATCACCTAGCGGTGCTTCAAGGACATATGATTTCTTGGCAGCTATGAGGATAATCCTGAGGTTACGGACCCAATCTGTATAGTTGCTACCATCGTCTTTCAGCTTGGTTTTCTCTAGGAACGCGTTGAAGTTGAGGGCAGCATGAGCGTGGGCCATTTGATCTACAAGACATATTGTAAAGATTTTAGACTAAGTTCATGACAATTAAGCTCATCTAATCAAAATTAATGAACTCCCATTCAGATAGACATCTCTCTAGTCATCTAAGTGATACATGATCCGAATCAACTAGCTCGTGTCCGATCATCACGTGAGACGGACTAGTTATCAACGGTGAACATCTTCATGTTGATCGTATCTTCTATACGACTCATGTTCGACCTTTCGGTCTTCCATGTTCCGAGGCGATGTCTGTACATGCTAGGCTCGTCAAGTGAACCCTAAGTGTATTGCGTGTGTAAATCTGGCTTACACCCGTTGTATGCGAACGTTAGAGCCTATCACACCCGATCATCACATGGTGCTTCGGAACAACGATCCTTAGCAACAATGCACAGTTAGGGGGAACACAATTCTTGAAAAAATTTAGTGAGAGATCATCATATTTACTACAGTCGTTTCTAAGCAAATAAGACGCATAAACATGATAAACATCACATGCAATCAAATAAAGTGACATGATATGGCCAATATCATTTTGCTCCTTTGATCTTCATCTCCGGGGAACCATGATCATCCTTGTCACCGGCATGACACCATGATCTCCATCATCGTGTCTTCATGAAGTCGTCTCACCAAGTATTACTTCTACTGCTACGGCTAACGTTTAGCAATAAAGTAAAGTAATTACATGGCGTTATTCAGTGACACACGGGACATTCAATAAAATAAGACAACTCCTATGGCTCCTGCCGGTTGTCATACTCATCGACATGCAAGTCGTGATTCCTATTACAAGAACATGATCAATCTCATACATCACATATATCATTCATCACATCTTCTTGGCCATATCACATCACATAGCACATGCTGCAAGAACAAGTTAGACGTCCTCTAATTGTTGTTGCAAGTTTTTACGTGGCTGCTATAGGTTTCTAGCAAGAACGTTTCTTACCTACGCCAAAACCACAACGTGATATGTCAATTTCTATTTACCCTTCATAAGGACCCTTTTCATCGAATCCGATCCGACTAAAGTGGGAGAGACAGACACCCGCCAGCCACCTTATGCAACTAGTGCATGTCTGTCGGTGGAACCAGTCTCACGTAAGCGTACGTGTAAGGTCGGTTCGGGCCGCTTCATCCCACGATGCCGCCGAATCAAGATTGGACTAGTAGCAGCAAGAGAATTGAACAAATCTACGCCCACAACTTGTTTGTGTTCTACTCGTGCAAGATGATACGCAAAGACCTAGCTCAGATGCCACTGTTGGGGAACGTAGCAGAATTCAAAAAATTTCCTACGCTTCACCAAGATCAATCTAAGGAGTCATCTAGCAACGAGCATAAAAGAGTGCATCTACATACCCTTTGTAGATCGTGAGCGGAAGCGTTCAAGAGAACGTGGATGATGGAGTCGTACTCGTCGTGATCCCTATCACTGATGATGCCAGCGCCGAACGGACGGCACCTCCGCGTTCAACACACGTACGGTACAACGACGTCTCCTCCTTCTTGATCCAGCAAGGGGGGAGGAGAGGTTGATGGAGATCCAGCAGCACGACGGCGTGGTGGTGGATGCAACGGAAAAAACTGCAGGGCTTCGCCAAGAACCTGCGGGAGGAGGGAGAGGTGTAACGGGGGGGGGAGGCGCCAGGGGCTGAGGTGCGGCTGCTCTCTCTCCCCCCACTATATATAGGGGCCAGGGGGGCGCCGGCCCTAGGAGATGGGATCTCCTACGGGGGGCGGCGGCCAGGGGGGAGCCTTGCCCCCCAAGGCAAGGGGGGGCGCCCCCACCCCTAGGGTTCCCAACCCTAGGCGCAGGAGGGGCCCAAGGGGGTGCGCCAGCCCACTATGGGCTGGTCCCCCTCCCCCTACGGCCCATGGGGCCCTCCGGGATGGACCCTTCCGGTGGTCCCGGTACACCACCGGTGACCCCCGGAACTCTCCCGATGGCCAAAACTGGACTTTCTATATATAATTCTTTACCTCCATACCATTCCGGAACTCCTCGTGATGTCCGGGATCTCATCCGGGACTCCGAACAACATTCGGGTTACCGTGTGCATATATCTCTAAAACCCTAGCGTCACCGAACCTTAAGTGTGTAGACCCTACGGGTTCGGGAGACACGTGGACATGACCGAGACGACTCTCCGGTCAATAACCAACAGCGGGATCTAGATACCCATGTTGGTTCCCACGTGTTCCTCGATGATCTCATCGGATGAACCATGGTGTCAAGGATTCACTTAATCCCGTATGCAATTCCCTTTGTCTATTGGTATGTACTTACCCGAGATTCGATCGTCGGTATACCGATACTTTGTTCAATCTCGTCATAGCAAGTCTTTTTACTCGTTCAGTAATACATCATCCCGTGACTAACTCCTTAGTCACATTGAGCTCATTATGATGATGTCTTACCGAGTGGGCCCAGAGATACCTCTCTGTCATACGGAGTGACAAATCCCAGTCTCGGTTCGTGCCAACTCAACAGACACTTTCGGAGATACCCGTTGCATACCTTTATAGCCACCCAGTTACGTTGTGACGTTTGGCACACCCAAAGTATTCCTACGGTATCCGAGAATTGCACAACCTCATGGTCTAAGGAAAAGATACTTGACATTGGAAAAGCTTAAGCATTACAAACTACACGATCTTGTGCTAGGCTTAGGATTGGGTCTTGTCCATCACATCATTCTCCTAATAATGTGATCCCGTTATCAATGACATACAATGTCCATGGCCAGGAAACCATGACCATCTGTTGATCAACGAGCTAGTAACTAGAGGCTTACCAGGGACACGTTGTGGTCTATGTATTCACAGATGTATCATTGTTTCCGTACAATACAATTCAAGCATGAATAACAGACAATTATCACGAACAAGAAAATATAATAATAACCCTTTTATTATTGCCTCTAGGGCATATTTCCAACAATAGTGCCCAGTGTCAGTTGCTGTTTTCCCTTATGTTTTACATTGCAGAAAATCAACCAAACAGAGTCCAAATGCAACGAAACTTTATAAAGAATATTTCTGGGCAAGAAGACCCACGATGGGCCAAAGTAGTACCAGAGGGGAGGCCCGAGGTGGGCACGACCCACCAGGGCGTGCCCTGGGGGTCGTGCCCTCCTTGGTGCCCCCGCATCGCCTCTTCGGCCTATAAATCACCAACTATTCCAGAAACCCTAGGGGAGTCGACGAATTTTTGTTCCAGCCGCCGCAAGTTCCATAACCATGAGATCCAATCTGGACACCATAACGGAGGGGTTTATCATTGGTGCCTCTCCGATGATGCGTGAGTAGTTCAACATAGACCCGCGGGTCCGTAGGTAGTAGCTAGATGGCTTCTTCTCTCTATTTGATTCTCAATACAATGGTCTCTCGGAGATCTATTTGATGTAACTCTTTTTGCGGTGTGTTTGTTGGGATCCGATGAACTTTGAGTTTATGATCAGATCTATATCCATGAAAGTTATTCGAGTCTTTTTTATCTCTTATATGCATGATTACTTATAGCCTCGTATTTCTTCTTCGAATCTTTGGTTTAGTTAGGCCAACTAGATCGATTTTTCTTGCCATGGGAAGAAGTGCTTTGTGATGGGTTCGATCTTGTGGTGGTCTTTTCCAGTGACAGAAGTGCAAGACACGCACGTATCGTTGCTATTAAGGATAACAAGATGGGGGCTATTCCTGCATGAATAGATCTCGTCTACATCATGTCATCGTTCTTATTGCATTACTCCGTTTCTCAATGAACTTAATACACTAGATGCATGCTGGATAGAAGTTGATATGTGGAGTAATGGTAGTAGATGCAGGCAGGAGTCGGTCTACTAATCTTGGACGTTATGCCTATATACTGATCATGGCTAGATATCTTCATAACTATTCGGTTTTCTATCAATTGCACAACAGTAATTTGTTTACCCATCGTGTGCTATTTCTTGAGAGAAGCAACTAGTGAAATCTACGGCCCATGGGTCTATTCTTTATCATATTTGCCTTCCGATCTACTATTTGCCTTTGCGATCTATTTTTATTTGCTTTTATTTCCAGACCTATATTATCAAAAACCCAAAAATATCTTGCCGTATTTTATTTGTCGTTCTTTTATCCGCATCCATCAATCTACACAACTACCAATCTTTTACCCGAGAGGGATTGACAACCCCTCTTACACGTCGGGTTGCAAGTATTTGTTATTTGTGTGCAGGTACCGTTTACATAGTGTTGCTTGAGTCTTCTACTAGTTCGATAACCTTGGTTTCACATCCGAGGGAAATACCGACCGTAGATGTGCTGCATCATCCCTTCCTCTTTAGAGAAATCCAACGTAGTTCAAGCGACATCACACACAGGTAGCACGTACCACATCGAACCATAACGCCGCCGCCACCACCACCACCATACCTCCAACAAGCCTGCCCCGCTTCTCCCTTTTTTTTTAGAAAAGGAGGATGACCTCCGGCCTCTGCATCTGGGCGATGCATACGACCACTTTATTAATTATTCTCACAAGACCTTACTGTTGGGTAACGTAGCAGAATTCAAAAAAATTCTACGTCTTCACCAAGATCCAACTATGGAGACATCTAGCAACGAGCAACTAAGAGTGCATCTACATACCGTTATGAAGATTGCGTGCGGAAGCTTTCAACGAAGCAAGGATGAAGTAGTCGTACTCTTCACGTTCTTCGTTACCGATGACCTAGCGCCGAACGGACGGCACCTCCGCGTTCAACACACGTACGGTGCAGCAACGTCACCTCCTTCTTGATCCAGCAAGGGGGGAGGAGAAGTCGTCAGAGATTCGGCAGCACGACGGCGTGATGACGGATGCAGTGGAGATCGCAGCAGGGCTTCGCCGGGCACCCTGCGTTGGGAGTATGGGGTGTGACGGGAGGGGGAGAGGCGCCAGGGCTTGGGGTGCGGCTGCCCTCTCCCCCCCCACATATATATAGGGGCCGGGGGGGGCGCCTGGACCCCCCTGCATATCCAATCTGCAAGGGGGCGGCGGCCAAGGGGGGTTCCTTGCCCCCCAAGGCAAGTGGAGCCCCCCTCCCCTTTAGGGTTTGAACCCTAGGCGCAGGGGAGGTGGGCCTCCCTTAGTGGTGCGCCAGCCCAGAGGGCTGGACACATCCCCTCACGGCCTAGGGGCCCCACCGGGATGGGTGGCCCCACCCGGTGGACCCCCGGGGCCCCTCCGGTGGTCCCGGGACGCTCCCGGTGACCCCCGGAGATCACCCGTTGGCCAAAACTGGACTTCCCATATATCAATCTTTACCTCCGGACCATTCCGGAACTCCTCGTGACGTCCGGGATCTCATCCGGGACTCCGAACAACTTTCGGGTTTCCACGTGCATTAATCTCTACGACCCTAGCGTTACCGAACCTTAAGTGTGTAGACCCTACGGGTTCGGGAGACACGTAGACATGACTGAGACCACTCTCCGGTCAATAACCAACAGCGGGATCTAGATACCCATGTTGGTTCCCACGTGTTCCTCGATGATCTTCATCGGATGAACCACTGTGTCAAGGATTCACTCAATCCCGTATGTTATTCCCTTTGTCCATCGGTACGGTACTTGCCCGAGATTCGATCGTCGGTATTCCCAATACCTTGTTCAATCTCGTTATGGCAAGTCTCTTTACTCGATCCGTAATCCATCATCCCGTGACTAACTACTTAGTCACATTGAGCTCATTATGATGATGTCTTACCGAGTGGGCCCACAGGTACCTCTCTGTCATACGGAGTGACAACATCCCAGTCTCTGTTCGTACCAACTCAACAGACACTTTCGGAGATACCCGATGTGTACCTTTATAGCCACCCAGTTACGTTGTGACGGTTGGCACACCCAAAGCACTCCTACGGTATCCGGGAGTTGTACAACCTCATGGTCTGAGGAATAAATACTTGACACCGAAAAGCTTATGCATTATGAACTATACGATCTCGTGTTATGCTCAAGTTTGGGTCTTGTCCATCACATCATTCTCCTAATGATGTGATCCCGTTATCACCGACATCTCATGTCCATGGTCAGGAAACCGTGACCATCTGTTGATCAACGAGCTGGCTACTAGAGGCCTACCAGGGACTCATTATGATCTATGTATTCACACATGTATCGCTGTTTCCGTACAATACAATTCAAGCATGAATAACAGACAATTATCATGAACAAGGAGATATAATAATAATGCTTTTATTATTGCCTCTAGGGCATATCTCCAACAGTCTCCCACTTGCACTAGAGTCAATAATCTAGTTACATTGTGATGAATCGAACACCCATAGAGTTCTGGTGTTGATCATGTTTTGCTCGTGAAAGAGGTTTAGTCAACGGGTCTGCTACATTCAGATCTGTATGCACTTTACAAATATCTATGTCTCCATCCTGAACATAATTCCGGATGGAGTTGAAATGGCGCTTGATGTGCTTGGTCTTCTTGTGAAACCTGGGCTCCTTGGTAATAGCAATAGCACCAGTGTTGTCACAGAAGAGAGTCATCGGGCTTGACGCGCTTGGAATGACTCCTAGGTCGGTGATGAACTCCTTCATCCAGACTCCTTCCTGCGCTGCTTCAGAAGCAGCTATGTACTCCGCTTCACATGTAGATGCTGCCACCACGCTTTGCTTGCAACTGCACCAGCTGACTGCCCCTCCATTCAGAATATACACGTATCCGGTTTGTGACTTAGAGTCATCCAGATCTGTGTCGAAGCTAGCATCGACGTAACCCTTTACGACGAGCTCTTCGTCACCTCCATAAACGAGAAACATATCCTTAGTCCTTTTCAGGTACTTCAGGATGTTCTTGACCGCTGTCCAGTGTTCCGTACCGGGATCACTTTGGTACCTCCCTACCAAACTTATGGCAAGGTTCACATCAGGTCTGGTACACAGCATGGCATACATGATAGAACCTATGGCCGAGGCATAGGGAATGACACTCATCTTTTCTCTATCTTCTGCCGTGGTCGGCGACTGAGCTTTGCTCAATCTCATACCTTGCAAAACAGGCAAGAATCCTTTCTTTGACTGATCCATATTGAACTTCTTCAATATTTTGTCAAGGTATGTACTTTGTGAAAGACCAATGAGGCGTCTCGATCTATCTCTATAGATTTTGATGCCTAATATGTAAGCAGCTTCTCCAAGGTCCTTCATTGAAAAACTTTTATTCAAGTAGGCCTTTACATCTTCCAAGAATTCTATATCATTTCCCATTAGCAATATGTCATCCACATATAATATGAGAAATGCCACAGAGCTCCCACTCACTTTCTTGTAAATACATGCTGCTCCATAAGTCTGTATAAATCCAAACGCTTTGATCACCTCATCAAAGCGAATATTCCAACTCCGAGATGCTTGCACCAGCCCGTAAATCGAGCGCTGGAGCTTGCATACCTTGTTAGCGTTCTCTGGATCGACAAAACCTTCCGGTTGCATCATATACAACTCTTCCTTGAGGAAGCCATTAAGGAATGCTGTTTTGACGTCCATTTGCCATATCTCATAATCATAGAATGCGGCAATAGTTAACATGATTCTGACTGACTTCAGCATCGCTACGGGAGAGAAAGTCTCGTCGTAGTCAATCCCTTGAACTTGTCGATAACCCTTAGCGATAAGCCGAGCCTTATAGATGGTCACATTACCATCCGCGTTTGTCTTCTTCTTAAATATCCATTTGTTTTCTATGGCGTGCCTGTCATCAGGCAAGTCCACCAAAGTCCATACTTTGTTTTCATACATGGATTCTATCTCGGATTTCATGGCTCCAAGCCATTTATTGGAATCTGGGCCCTCCATCGCTTCTTCATAGTTCGAAGGTTCACCGTTGTCTAACAACATGATTTCTAGGACAGGGTTGCCGTACCACTCTGGTGCGGAACGTGCCCTTGTGGACCTTCGAAGTTCAGTAGTAACTTGATCTGTATCTTCATGATCATTATCATTATCTTCCTCCCTTGTCGGTGCAGGCAACTCAGGAATAGTTTCCTGCGCTGCGCTACTTTCCGGTACAGGAGGGGTGACTGTCACCTCATCAAGTTCTACTTTCCTCCCACTCACTTCTTTCGAGAGAAACTCTTTCACCAGAAAGTATCCATTCTTGGCAACAAAGACTTTGCCTTCGGATCTGTGGTAGAAGGTGTACCCAATTGTTTCCTTTGGGTATCCTATGAAGACGCATTTTTCCGATTTGGGTTCGAGCTTTTCAGGTTGAAGTTTTTTGACATAAGCATCGCAACCCCAAACTTTTAGAAACGACAGCTTCAGTTTCTTGCCAAACCAAAGTTCATACGGAGTCGTCTCAACGGATTTCGACGGAGCCCTATTTAAAGTGAATGCGGCAGTCTCTAAAGCATAACCCCAAAAAGATAGCGGTAAATCGGTGAGGGACATCATAGATCGCACCATGTCCAACAGAGTACGATTTCGACGTTCGGACACACCGTTACGTTGAGGTGTTCCGGGCGGTGTCAATCGTGAAACAATTCCACAGCTTCTAAGGTGTGTGCCAAATTCATGACTTAAATATTCACCCCCACGATCCGATCGTAAGAACTTTATTTTTCTGTCACGTTGATTCTCAACCTCATTCTGAAATTCCTTGAACTTTTCAAAGGTCTCAGACTTGTGTTTCATCAAATAGATATACCCGTATCTACTCAAGTCATCCGTGAGGGTGAGAACATAACGGTAGCCTACGCGAGCCTCAACACTCATTGGACCGCACACATCGGTATGTATGATTTCCAACAAGTTGGTTGCTCGCTCCATTGTTCCGGAGAACGGAGTCTTGGTCATCTTGCCCAAGAGGCATGGTTCGCACGTGTCAAATGATTCATAATCAAGAGACTCTAGAAGTCCATCCGAATGGAGCTTCTTCATACGTTTGACACCAATATGACCAAGGCGGCAATGCCACAAGTATGTGGGACTATCATTATCAACTTTACATCTTTTGGCATCTACACTATGAATATGTGTATCACTATGTTCGAGATTCATCAAAAATAAACCATTGACCAGCGGGGCATGACCATAAAACATATCTCTCAAATAAATAGAACAACCATTATTCTCCGATTTGAAAGAATATCCATCTCGCATAAGATGAGATCCAGAAACAATGTTCATGCTCAAAGCTGGTACTAAATAACAATTATTCAGGTTTAAAACTAATCCCGAGGGTAGATGTAGAGGTAGCGTGCCGACGGCGATCACATCGACCTTGGAACCATTCCCGACGCGCATCGTCACCTCATCCTTCACCAGTCTCCGTTTATTCCGCAGCTCCTGTTTTGAGTTACAAATGTGGGCAATTGCACCGGTATCGAATACCCAGGAGCTACTACGAGTGCTGGTAAGGTACACATCAATAACATGTATATCATATATACCTTTGACGTTGCCGACCTTCTTGTCTGCTAAGTATTTGGGGCAGTTCCGCTTCCAGTGACCCGTTCCCTTGCAATAAAAGCACTCTGTTTCAGGCTTGGGTCCATACTTTGGCTTCTTCCCAGCAACAGGCTTGCCAGGCGCGGCAACTTGCTTGCCATCCTTCTTGAAGTTCTTCTTACCCTTGCCTTTCTTGAACTTAGTGGTTTTATTGATCATCAACACTTGATGTTCTTTCTTGATGTCAACCTCCGCTGATTTCAGCATTGAATACACCTCTGGAATGGACTTCTCCATCCCCTGCATATTGAAGTTCAACACGAAGCTCTTGAAGCTTGGTGGGAGCGACTGGAGGATTCTGTCAACGACCGCTTCATCTGGGAGATTCATTCCCAGCTGAGACAAGCGGTTGTGCAATCCTGAAATCTTGAGGATGTGCTCACTGACAGAACTGTTCTCCTCCATCTTACAGCTGTAGAATGCGTCGGAGACATCATATCTCTCGACTCAGGCATGAGCTTGGAAAACCATTTTCAGCTCTTCGAACATCTCATATGCTCCATGGTGCTCAAAACGCTTTTGGAGCCCCGATTCTAAACTGTAAAGCATGCCGCACTGAACCAGGGAGTAATCATCACTACGCGACTGCCAGGCGTTCATAACGTCTTGGGTCGCCGGGAGAACGGGTGCATCACCTAGCGGTGCTTCTAGGACATAGGTTCTCTTGGCAGCTATGAGGATAATCCTCAGGTTACGGACCCAATCCGTATAGTTGCTACCATCGTCTTTCAGCTTGGTTTTCTCTAGGAACGCGTTGAAGTTGAGGGAATCTGGAGCGTGGGCCATTTGATCTACAAGAGATATTGTAAAGAATTTAGACTAAGTTCATGATAATTAAGTTCATCTTAATCAAATTTTAATGAACTCCCACTCAGAATGACATCTCTCTAGTCATCTTAAGTGATACACGATCTGAATTGAGTAGTCCGTGTCCGATCATCACGTGAGACGGACTAGTCAAAAACGGTGAACATCTTCATGTTGATCGTATCTTCTATACGGCTCGTGTTCGACCTTTCGGTCTTCCGTGTTCCGAGGCCATGTCTGTACATGCTAGGCTCGTCAAGTGAACCCTAAGTATATTGCGTGTGTAAATCTGTCTTACACCCGTTGTATGTGAACGTTAGAACCTATCACACCCGATCATCACGTGGTGCTTCGGAGCAACGAGCTTTAGCAACGGTGCACAGTTAGGGGAAACACATTACTTGAAATTTTAGTGAGAGATCATCTTATTTACTACCGTCGTTCTAAGTAAACAAGATGCATAAACATGATAAACATCACATGCAATCAATTATAGTGACATGATATGGCCAATATCATCTTGCTCCTTGGATCTCCATCTTCGGGGCACCATGATCATCTTGTCACCGGCTCGACACCATGATCTTCATCATCATGATCTCCATCATCGTGTCTTGAAAAAGTCGTCACGCCAACTATTACTTCTACTACTATAGCTAACGTTTAGCAATGAAGTAAAGTAATTACATGGCGTTATTTAGTGACACGCAGGTCATACAATAATTAAGACAACTCCTATGGCTCCTGCCGGTTGTCAAGTTCATCGACATGCAAGTCGTGATTCCCTATTACAAAAACATGATCAATCTCATACATCACATATATCATTCATCACATCTTCGTTCTTGGCCATACCACGTCACAAAACACATGCTGCAAAAACAAGTTAGACGTCCTCTAATTGTTGTTGCAAGTTTTACGTGGCTTCTATAGGATTTCTAGCAAGAACGTTTCTTACCTACACCAAAACCACAACGTGATTTGTCAACTTCTATTTACCCTTCATAAGGACCCTTTTCATCGAATCCGATCCGACTAAAGTAGGAGAGACAGACACCCGCCAGCCACCTTATGCATCTAGTGCATGTCTGTCGGTGGAACCAGTCTCACGTAAGCGTACGTGTAAGGTCGGTCCGGGCCGCTTCATCCCACAATACCGCAGAATCAAGATTGACTAGTAACGGTAAGAAAGTTGAACAAGATCATACGCCCACAACTGCTTTGTGTTCTACTCGTGCAAGATGCTACGCATAAAACCTAGGCTCTGATACCACTGTTGGGTAACGTAGCAGAATTCAAAAAAATTTCTACGTCTTCACCAAGATCCAACTATGGAGACATCTAGCAACGAGCAACTAAGAGTGCATCTACATACCGTTATGAAGATTGCGTGCGGAAGCTTTCAACGAAGCAAGGATGAAGTAGTCGTACTCTTCACGTTCTTCGTTACCGATGACCTAGCGCCGAACGGACGGCACCTCCGCGTTCAACACACGTACGGTGCAGCAACGTCACCTCCTTCTTGATCCAGCAAGGGGGGAGGAGAAGTCGTCAGAGATCCGGCAGCACGACGGCGTGATGACGGATGCAGTGGAGATCGCAGCAGGGCTTCGCCGGGCGCCCTGCGTTGGGAGTATGGGGTGTGACGGGAGGGGAGAGGCGCCAGGGCTTGGGGTGCGGCTGCCCTCTCCCCCCCACATATATATAGGGGCCGGGGGG